>OZ018402.1:51599233-51795328 GCA_963969585.1 Drosophila helvetica
AAATGACAAAAAAGAGAGCAAATAATTGCACAAATCGATTTTATTTGTTTGTTTGTTTTTGGCGGAGGCTAACCTACACGTACCTCTTTCGACGAGCAGATATGAGCATTAAAAGTTGAAAATTACTTCATTGTGAACACTGAAATAATTTTTAACTTTGAATGCTCATGTATTCAACTTTTTTCACTTGCTGCATATTTGAGGATGAATTAAAAGTAAACTACGTTACGTATGATTCTGTTTTAAGTGTTTCCATTTAGGTATATTCATAGTTATTATTAATCAACAAAAACCTATTCTGTTGCATGGACAGTAATTAAGAAATACGTATTTTCAAAACCATCTAATTTTTGAGCTGTTTTTCAACTTTTACTTGACTTTACAAAAAAACTTCATCAAATTTTCCCGAGATATTTGTTGTATATGTTCATTGAGTATTCTATTACCTATGTTCCAAATCCCAATTTTTGCTATTTTGGGGCGTTTCTAGGTCGATTTAAGTGAGGCTACCTCGCACGAAAAACTACTTCAAATGTAAATAATAATTAAAAAAAAAAATTTTTTACAAGCTTTTGTATTTTTTTTTGTAAATTTAAAAAAATAAATATTTTATCAAAAATTAAATATAAACATTTTTTTTTTAAATTGACAATTAAACGTTCTTTATTGATAAAAAAAAAATTTTAAAAAAGGTTTTTTATATAGGCAAATATGCACCGAGAAAAGTTCAACTTTGACAATGTGTTGTTAAGCTTTCTGACATTGGAGCAAAATTTACTTTCGCTTGATAAATTTTGAAGGAATAATCTTTCAAATGCAGTTTTTTTCATGAAGATAACTTTTTTTTGTTCAGAAGTTATTAGTTTAGCAAGCTGAAATGGCCAAATGTCCCACTTGAATTCAGCCACACTTGAACCAATAATTAAACATTCCATATTTCTTGTATAAAATTTACCATTTTCACAAAATTCAGAGCAAATTTTTTTTTTGTCATCTGTGTTTTTATTGGATGGCGTCCTCCCACTATTCCACAAAGGCCGGATAACCCCACATTTGCTCATATATAAGAAACAATACCAATTTCAGACCAGACCGATCCCACCACGCCCTCATTTTCTGTCCATGTAACCCGATTTTGAGAAAGTAATTTTTTTTAACTCCTTTGCTTTCTCTACCAAATTTGAAAAAATATAAATAAAGTCGAACCTCTCTATAACGAACTTCCCTATACCAAAGATTTCTATATAACGAATTTATTTCCGGAACACTGCATTTTCGTTCAATTTTTAGTACGTTGTGAACTCCTTATAACGAATTTGGTTTTCCTTGTAGCGAATATTTCTCTATTTCGAATTTTTTCCAGTCCCGTAACTCGAATGCTCGTACGCTTTCGATCTCGGTATAACGATTTTTTTCAAAATGTTTTATTATGGTTTCCTACCAAAACAAAGGTAAAAATTTATGTGGGAAAGTCCGGAACTATAAACGTGTGCTTCCCACACAATTATAGGGGAAACATACCAGTTATGGGCCCCCGCTTCGTTTTTGCCTCATAGCTTTTGACCAAGAGTATATTGTACAAACTTTTGTATACGAATTAAAAGCTAGATATCTTCGGAAAACGTCAGTGAAGAAACTAAATTGATTCCTTCGAATAGAAAAAAGTTATCAAGAATTCACTGAAGTGATCATTTTTTGAAAATACAAATTATATAGCCAGTATTCGGCCCCCTTGAAAAATCGACGAAAAATTAAGAAATATGAAAGGACTTTTTCGATCGATTTATTTTTTTTTTTGTGCCCACCAGCAATCCATTTTTTAAGCATTGCTGAGTGACTAAACTCTAAGTTAACTGCAATAATATAAAAAGTTTCGCAAACGAGCCAAAACGAGAAAGTAGAATTAATAAAACTATACTAAAATCATTTCCAGAAACAATACTGCATCATTAGTCGCAGAAAAAAGCAAGAAGAATACCAACTCAACGAAACACGTGACATTTAGGTTAGGAGCGTCAAAAAAACAAACACAGTAATAACACGTAAAAACATTACAAACACACAAAAAAAGAAAAGCTATTTCTTATCCCCTGTATTTTACATACCATTGCAAAACACCTAATGTATATTCCGGAAAATCTTGATTTATTTGCAGTAAAGTTGACCTATTTCGGAATGGAACGGAACGGAACTATGAAACTTTGAAATGCATTCCCCGTAAATGTACTGTGTGCGAAAAGGTTATACACGTTCATATTTCTTAGCTGCTCAGTGTATTTTTTTGATCATCGATACTGTTATCGATAGCTTACGTAGCAAAATGTACGAGTATTTATCATTTTTCCTGTACTATTTTGTAAACGCAAGTGTTTAGTGTCCATTAAAATTAAGTTTTACTTTAATTATTATCTTAAAAAATACGCAGTTGTTTTAAGTGAAGTTTGAGTTCATATTTTCATAACCCTACTGATTACTCATTCGCAGCAATGTTGAGGCAGAGCAGTGTGAACCTCAGATAACATTACATACGAAGAAGAAGAACTACTACAAAGAATCGGGCGAAAAAAACGGGTTAAAATAAAAGAAGAAACAAATCCAGCGAAATGTCACGAAAAATGCCGAAGTTCTACAAGCTGGACATAAATCGCACGGAGTGGGAGATACCGGAGACATACCAAAGCCTCCAGCCCGTCGGTCAGGGGGCGTACGGACAGGTGTGCAAAGCCGTTGTCCGGGGCAGCAGCACAAAGGTAGCAATAAAGAAACTGGCGCGGCCCTTTCAGTCGGCCGTGCATGCGAAACGGACGTACCGTGAGCTGCGTCTACTGAAGCACATGGAGCACGAAAACGTGATCGGCCTCCTGGACGTCTTCCATCCTGGACAACCCGCCGACTCGCTGGACCAGTTCCAACAGGTCTACATGGTCACCCACTTGATGGATGCGGACCTCAACAACATTATACGCACGCAGAAGTTGTCCGACGACCACGTTCAGTTCCTGATATACCAAATCCTAAGAGGCTTGAAGTATATTCACAGTGCCGGGGTGATCCATCGCGATCTGAAACCGTCCAACATCGCGGTGAACGAGGATTGTGAGCTGCGCATCTTGGATTTCGGTCTGGCACGACCTGCAGAAAGCGAGATGACCGGCTATGTGGCCACGAGATGGTATCGGGCACCGGAAATCATGCTCAACTGGATGCACTACAACAAGACGGTGGACATTTGGTCTGTGGGCTGCATCATGGCCGAGCTCTTGACCGGACGCACCCTCTTCCCCGGCACTGATCACATTCATCAGCTGAACCTGATCATGGAGGTGCTGGGCACGCCGGCGGAGGAGTTTATGAGCCGCATCTCCTCGGAGAGTGCCAGAAACTACATACGCTCGTTGCCAGTGATGCCGCGACGGAACTTTCGAGACATCTTCCGTGGTGCCAATCCGCTGGCGATCGACCTGCTGGAGAAGATGCTCGAGCTAGATGCCGACCAGCGCATCACAGCCGAGCAGGCACTGGCCCATCCCTATATGGAGAAGTACCATGACCCGACCGACGAGCAGACAGCGGCCTTGTACGACCAGAGCTTCGAGGAGAACGAGCTGCCCGTGGAGAAGTGGAGGGAAATGGTGTTCACCGAGGTGCAAGCCTTCAGGCCCACCCAGGCCTTCGCCGAGCTCCTGCCGAAGGATCCATAAATCAGATCCCTTCAACGATGCTATACCTTTTAGATCAGTCGTAACACCTAGTTCAAGCGGATGTGCTAAATCGTGATTTTTGTATTCATCGAATGTAAACAGTCAAGGATATTTATTTTAAAGCGTTTAAAGTGTTGTTTCTCCAGTCTATATTTAGAATAGCGTCGAGCATTGCTAGGGTTGAATCGAAACGAAACAAACCGAACAAATGAAACGAGTGAATGAATGAGTATGAGAATGTATTTTCGAACCTGTAGCGTATCCGACTTGCACTCGATCAATAAAGAGATTGCGATTGAACTTTAGGTACACATAATACACACTATATTGTAAAAAAGAAGAAAAAAGCAGAGTCGAGTCACAGTCACAGCCTTACTGTCCAGTTCAACTTTTTGGTGTTGGTTTTAACAAATAATTGTGAATAGTCTTGTAAATGTGAGTGTATGTACATGCAAGTCCCAGAAAATACACGAAAAGATGTACATATGTTCATGTACATCTTAGTCTTAATCTATAAGCGAGCGCATCTCGCGGCCAGTAACTTTAAAAAGATCACTAGTGTCTACGTTGAATCAAAATAAACGTGCTATGTATTTTACATTAGAAGGTCTTCCAGATAGCGTTCGAATTCTTGCTCCCTGGAGGGTTGTTCCTCGCTGAGATCGGGCTGTTTCAGCCAGATCTGTTCGTCTGCGGTGGTCCTTTCCTCAGCTTCAATGTTCGATGTTTCTGGATCTGCCTCTGCCTCTGGCACCGCAGGCTCTTCCTTATCATCTTTCTCGTCCTCATCCTCGGCAGTAACATCCAGTTTGCGTCGCTTGTTTCTTCTCCCAGCTCTGCGCTCGTCCTTCTCCCTACGTCTCTGCTTTTTGTGCTCGTTCTTCTTGGTGCGATAGTTGAGTTGCTCCGTGTGCGTGGGACAAAGTCGTACCTGCAGCAGTGGGGCAAATGCATTACTTACAAATGTACATACACATTTACAGACGTATATGGTATATCGGATCCTACCTTAACCAGCGCATTCATGGGCACCCCTTTCTCGATGTACTTGAAGTTCACCTCCCAGCTGCGCAGATCCGTCCGCTCCCCACAGTGCCGGCTGCCGCACTGGAATTGTCCTATTCCCGCCACAACTTCTTTCTCGGTCCGCCAGCGGAGGGCTATCTTGTTCTCCTTGTAGCGAGTCAGGTCCGCGATGCAGTATTCCTTGAAGAGTTTCTTGTAGTAACGCAGTGCCAGGCGCTGCTCCCAACTCAACGATTCATAGTCGACTTCATCGTCTTCCCACAGAAAGCGGTGGTTCTCCCGGATGACATCGATGTCGCGCTTGTGCTTTCGCGACTCGCTCTCTGCGGCGGTGTTCAGGACATAGTGTTTGAGAATGTAGTTGTGGCGCTCTTTGTCAGTCAATTTGTTTAAATTTATGGGAAATAGCTGTGAGCTGTTCATTGTTTTGTTGTTTTTCCTTTACCGAATGCGATAGTTCGATACACCAATCCATCGATAAAAACTATCTGTATGTATCGGTAATATAATTAAATAAATTGTTCGTGCATTAAATTGCAATTGCTTGATTTTGAATTGTTTGACTACATTTGCTTTTGTTTATAAAATTAAATGTGTAATTTCCCAATGGTTGCTAAGCGGCTTCTAAGGGAGGGAACACAACTAACGATAAGTTTGGAGTAAAGTTGACGACGCCCAAAGCAAGCCATAATGGCTTGCAGTTGCAGCCCCTTGTTCTTTGTGTTTCTACGCAAAAACTTTCTATATTTGCGATTCAATTTATTGCCATTATTGTGCATCTTTGTTGGGTCAGCGGCAGTGCTGTGTGGATACTTGCATTGGTCGGTTAAGCCTGTGAAGCACAGATTAGAGGAATTCGAGCCAAAAGACTATGTGAGTAGAGATAAGTAGTAGTAGATAAGAAAGTCCAGTCCAGTCCACAAATGTACATACATACATACATATGTACATAAATATGTGCTCGCGCTCGAGTGAAGAAGATTAAAAAGAAAAATGGTCTTATGATTGCATATTTGTTTTTTTTTAGGTTACACTTAAACAATTGTACTTCCCCGCAAACGACTTGGATTACATATATTTTGCGCCCAGCTATAATAATGTCGATGATATTATGGATATGGTGCGACAGGAGCTGGAGATCCCTGCAGAGCGTAAGTCTTCCTTCATGTTTGAAGACATCCGCCGATTCTGAATACAGACAATATTGCCCCGCAGGTTTTCGTATCTACAACAGTAGCTACGATATGCAGCTGGACATGGAACAGAACTGCCTGGGCAACTGTTTTGCAATCAACTTTAATCAAGTGCCCAACCGTGGCTCTGGTGGAAGGTTCGAATATAGTTTGAGCTCCAATCAAATGCGCATTTCTCCCAAGAAACGATTCGTGAACGACGAAGAGATCAATCATCAGAAAGGTGCGTCCGTTGTTGTGCGAGTGGTTGCTCTTTCTTTAAATGGTTTAACGAACTCTCCCTTTGTCATGCTCTCTTTCAGATGATGACGACTACATACGAGCTGGTTTTCTGACGCTGCAACATATACTGGACCGCCAGTATATGAAGTATCAGGAACTGGACCCCAACTATGAGCTCCTGCTTAGCTCCATGCCCAACCTGGAGGTTAGCACAACGGACAGCCATCGGCTGACCTACTTTGGCACGCTGTGCAGCATCCTCTTCAATGTCGTTCTGCTGAGCACTTTTGTTGTCCCCTTTGTGGAGGAGAAACAGAACGGACTCAAAGAGTTTCTAAATCTAGTCACTCCCATGAGTTTCCTGAATGGCCTCACCTTCTTTCTCATTCGCTTTGTCTGCTATGCAGCGCTCCTGCTCTTCGTCCTTACCGCCGCCTACTTCTACAAGGCTCTGGGCCTGATTTGCTTCGCTTACATCGCTGTCTTGTATCTGCTTTACATAGTGGCCACCATGTCATATGCGTACTTAATCTCAGTTTGCTTTCACTCAGGTAAGGGCTGCCCTCCGATAAATCCCACAGAATACTCCATCCATCTGCCTTCTCTATTATCATTTGCAGTTTTCTACGCGAAAATTGGCGGCCTGGTGATGCTGATCATTCCCTACGTCTTCAGTTTTGTCCACAGCTGGGTCACCTCATTGGCCTTTTTCCTGTTTAGCACCAATGCCTTCCTCGAGGGCTTGGATGTGTTCCAGACCTTCTCCAACAAACGTAGGCATACCCAGCAGCGGCAGCCCATCCCATGAGATTGCATTCCTCACATTCTGCTCTATTGTTCTTTCACAGATCGCCATTTTGGGGGGGCGGACCTCTTCCGGGAGATCAAAGACGGCTCCAGCCGCATGTTCTGGATCTACTGTGCACTCATTGCTCAGTCCCTCCTCTACGCTCTGCTGTACAACTATATGGCCTGTGTTTTCCCCGGCCCTGGGGGACTCAAGCGACCTTTTCTGTTCTTCCTTGATGTAAGTGTGGCATATCGTATCATTTAAAAGGCTAACTTCATTCCTCCCAATTCCAGCCCAATACATACAAGAAGCGACAACGCAACGAGTACACGACAGCACCGCGCGGAACCCATGCCATCATCATATCGGAACTGTGCAAGAAGTTCCAGACGAGTAAACGTGAAACGCTCATTTCGGACAATCTAAATATGACGATCAACAACAAGGAGATTACTGTTCTACTGGGCCACAACGGAGCCGGAAAGACAACGATGATGAACATGATTATGGGTACGATCTTTGATTCTTCGTCTGTTCAGGGTCCATCACATATTGACATTCCTCTCGGAATTTTTTAGGTCTGGTCCCGAAGGATGCGGGCAAGATTGTTGTCTGCAGCGAGCGCGATGTGGCCTCGTATCGCCACCTGATTGGCTTCTGTCCCCAGCACAGTGTTTTCATGAGCTACATGACGTGCCATCAGCATTTGGAGTTCTTTGCCCAGCTGCGCGGGTCACGCCGCTCGGATGCGCGTCTTTGGGCTGATACCAAGCTCAAAAAATTGGGCCTCAAAGAGAAACGAGACGAGTATGGGCGCAATTTGTCGGGGGGAATGAAGAGGCGCCTGTCGCTGGGCATTGCCATTGCCGGAAACACAAAGTAAGTGGCTGATAATCGTGGAAATCTAGAAAACCGAGCTAAAAGTGTTCTTGTTCGCTCCTCAGAATTGTGATTCTGGACGAACCCTCTTCTGGATTGGACATCGAGTCCCGACGCGAGCTGTGGGACATCCTGTTGAATCTGCGCAAGGAGAAGGCCATTCTGGTCACCACCCACTACATGGAGGAGGCCGAAGTGCTGGGCGACACCATCTGCATCTTGGCCAATGGAAAGCTGCAGAGCACTGGCTCCCCCCTGGAACTGAAGCGTAGATCGGGCATCGGATACCGCCTGAAGCTGGAAGTCACCGATTTCACATTCCGCGAACATGAAATAATGAAAATTATACTCGATTACGTTCCGACTGCGCGCGTGCTGGTAAGACCCCACTTGGATGTGCCCCTAATCCAGCGTGTGCATTGACTTTCCCCGAATTTCCATTAGAATGTGGTGAAGCCCACGGTCTACATTTGCCTGCCGTATGCGTACAAGACGCGTTTCTCGGAAATGCTGTCCAAGCTGGAGTCGAGGACAAGTGAGCTGGAAATAAGTACCATTTCCATGACGGATACTTCCCTAGAAGATGTTTTCCTCAGGTTGGTTAAAGTTATAGTCATCTCTGGATATCCCTTAACCTTTATTTGCTTTTCAGATGTGCGGGAGAACAAGACCAGGTGGACACTCCAGACGGCTCGCGGAACGATGCGCCCCTGTTGACCGCGCCCTACAAGCGACTACCCAGCCAGCATACTCCGCCCAGCACATGGCAGCTTTGGCTGGCGGTGTTCTACAAGAAGTGGACGTTCCTCGCTAACGAGTGGCTTTATGCTGTCATAATGGTAGCCACCTCATCACAACACACAATGCCCCTATCATTAAGTCGCAAAAATCTGATTGATCTTAAGTGCAAAGGAAATGTTTCCGCACACAACCAAACTGAGAAATGCTATTGCACTTGTGCCGACTACTGCACTAGATTAACCGATTTTCTCCCTATCTTTTCGTTATCTTTACCAGCTGTCCATTCCGTTTGTGTGCGTCTTTGGAGCTATTCTCGTTATGCATGCCATGTCCGTTGTGAAGAATGAGGCGGCCCTACCACTCAAGCTCAGTCAGATGGGCTCTGGAGTCGTTTATATATACAATCCAACGGGCCATCATGCTCAGGTGGAGCAGCAGCTGCGACGGCAGATCGAACTTAGTGGACTCACGTCCAAAACTTTGCAGCTACGCGGAAACAGTGTGAAAAATGGTGAGTGCTTACGATAATTAACAATATTTGATTTGCGTTTGACTTCAAGTGGATAAATAAATTAAAACTAAATCATTCGCTGTTAGCCTTGAAGATATCAACCAAAAACTTCTTCCACTCAGTGGAAAGTGGCAAAAGTCATATCTTTACCCAAGGCCAAGGCACTAGGACAATGGCCAAATAAACAAATAACATAACAGACACCCGGCAATGCTCGCTGCAGACAACAATCCTGCCCGCATCCTTCGGGATCAGACCTAAACAATTCCGAGAGGAATGTCAATATGTGATGGACCCTGAACAAACGAAGAATCAAAGATCGTACCCATAATAATGTTCATCATCGTTGTCTTTCCGGCTCCGTTGTAGCCCAGTAGAACAGTAATCTCCTTGTTGTTGATCGTCATATTTAGATTGTCCGAAATGAGCGTTTCACGTTTACTCGTCTGGAACTTCTTGCACAGTTCCGATATGATAATGGCATGGGTTCCGCGCAGTGCTGTTGTGTACTCGTTGCGTTGTCGCTTCTTGTAAGTTTTGGGCTGGAATTGGGAGAAATGAAGTTAGCCTTTTGAATAATAAGATATGCCACACATACATTAAGGAAGAACAAGGTTAGGTTAGGTTAGGTTAACCCGGACGTCCCTCAGCGGGGACTATCATAGGTCAGTATGGCCCTTAGTGATCCGGATGTAAATGGACCTTTACGGGGGTATTGGTGAGGTTTGGAAGTCCTCGAGTATCGAGGTGTGTTTAGCAAAGGCAAGTAATTCCCTCGGCGTCCTCTTAGAGGCATCTTCCAGTGATGCCATCTCCGGTGCGCCTAGGTATCTTTTCCTTGCCCGTGAGAGAGTCGGGCAGTTGCAGATGAGATGTTCCAGGGTTTCGATAGCCCCGGGTTCATCAAATTTCCAACAGCTGTCTCTGTTGGTGATGCCTAGCTTGGCTGCGTGCGCCGCAGACAGTGACCTATGAGTATTCCCACTAGCAGTCTACAGTCTTTCCGTGGAAGCTAGTTTTCCATTGCGCTCCTTGCACATGGTTCTCGAGGTTCTGCAGGTGGTTGTGTTCCTCCATCTGTTCTCGATTTGTAGAGCGGCCTACTTCTCTAGATCGCTTTGTGGCGTTCTAAGGGAGATAGGCACGTTTTCGGTTCTTTCGTTCGTCGGGCTGACGACGCCTAACTTAGCCAGAACGTCCGCAGCCCCGTTTCCCTAGATGCCCTGGTAGCTGCGAACCCAGTAGATTCGCACTGACTTAGTCGTGCATAGTGAGTCTAGTGCCTCCCTGCTTGCCAGGACACTTCTGGAACTAACTGCGAACGACTGCATGGATTTTACGGCCGCTTGGCTATCGACGAATATGTTCACCACGTTGTGTGGTGGCTCTGTTAGCGGAGGGACCTCTGCTGCCTTCTTGATGGCGAAAACTTCCGCCTGGAATATGCTGCATCGGTCCGGTTGCTTATATGACACCCTTATTTCGGGGTTTGTGCAATATAAACCCGCTCCTACTCCTCCGTCCATCTTGGTGCCGTCAGTATATATATTGAGGTGTTGAGTCTGGTCCCGTCCTTTTTTCCAGTCTTCGGGTCCCATAAATAAGTTAGTTTTGACCTCGAGGCAAGTTTGGGGGGTCATGTAGTCTGTATGACTGGTCATGTCCCTCCCAATTGAACTGTGCCCGTATCCTTGGGGTGACATGTTCCCCGATGCAATCAGTCGCTGTGCTGCTTTGCCTGCAGTCAGCCGAGCGTGGGGATCGATTCCGAGTATGGTTTCGAGTGCTATAGTTGGGGTTGACCTCAGCGCCCCTGTGATACATAGCAGAGCCTGTCGCTGGGTCCTTTCATCAAGCTTGTGGTACGTCTTCTTTTCAGTTGCTTGCCACCATACGAAGACTCCATACAGCAGAGTTGGTCGCACCACCGAGATGTAGATCCAGTGCCAGGTAGGGTGCGTGACAGGTCCCATGTGCTGCTGAGCATCTTCTTGGATGCATAAAGCGCAATGGTTGCCTTCTTCACCCTTTCCACTACATTGGGTTTCCATGCCAGCTTGCTATCCAGTACTGTGCCGAGGTATTTGACCTGCGTTTTCGGGGTTAGCCTTGTTTGGTTGATTTTTGGGGGGATCCGTGCCGTTACGTTGTACCTCTTTGTAAAGAGGATGAGGTCCGTCTTGTCCGCGTTGATATCGAGTCCTACTTCGTCCGCCCACTCGCATATCTCCCTGAGTGTTCGTTCCATTATGGAGCTGAGGGTCGATGGACATACACCCGTAATGATTATGCTTATGTCGTCTGCCTAAGCTGTTATTTTTGGGGCCTTCCTCTCGAATCTCTTGATGAGGTCGTCGACCACCAGATTCCACAGGGGGGGCGACAGGACTCCACCCTGAGGTGTGCCTCTGTGCGCTCCCTTTACCGTGGAGGCGGTGCCCCACTCTGATTGCACCCGTCTACAACTCAGGAGGTTCTTTATCCATAGGTTGATTGCTGGGTGTATGTGGGTCGCTTCAAGGCGATCCATTATTGCGAATACTCCCAGTGCATACTTTTTATTGTTGAGAGCTTTCTCGATGGTAGCTACTAGCGAATGTAGGGCTGTCTCCACCGATTTCCCTTTGGTATAAGCATGCTGGTTGGTTGACATCAGTCCTTCCACCTCCTTCCTGATGTGTCCATACAGCAGCTTTTCCAGTGTTTTTAGCATAAAAGAGTTAAGACTTATCGGTCTGTAGTCCTTGGGACTAACATGGCTGCACGTTCCTGCCTTTGGGAGGAAGACAACTCTAGCTGTTCTCCATTGGATAGGGATATAGCCTGTGCATAGACATGCCGAGTATATTGCGAAAAGCCATGGGATGATCGTCTCTTTGGTCGCTTGCAACATGGCTGGGAATATTCCGTCCAGTCCAGGTGATTTTATGCCCGCAAAGGAGTCTATAGCCCATTGGATTTTCTTGTGGGTTATTAGATCTGTCGGGGGGGTTTGTTCCTCGGTTGCTAGGTCCTGTTGCCTTGCGTATTTCCTTCTTGTAGTCTCTGAGTAGCGTTTTGTATTGTATAAAAGTGTATATTATAGAATTAAATAATGTGTGACTAGTGCCTTAAATATAAGTAAATCTTGTAGCACTAGGATATTGAGCAAATAAACAAATAATGCAATAGACACCCGGCTGTGTCCACAATCGGAACCCCACGGAAACACCGAAGCCCGCGCCGTGTAGTGCCCTTTTTTACCCATTCGTCGACAGATTGTATTTCCAATTGCAACACGTCATGATAAACCGTTCGCCCTGCGCCTGTGACCCTCTTATTCGCCGAAAGAGTTCGATACCCTATTGCAGTTATGGTTTTCTCTTCCGGTTCCAAGTACCAAATGTCGCGTAAATGTCGGCGCCTCCGGTAATTCGATAGAAAGTCGCGCTGGTTTCATGCATTTTAATGAGTTTATTATTACATGTGTATTATTTTGCAGAGCTCCTCGAATTGCAGCGCGACAATTTGGCGGATTTCCTGGAACAGGTGGTGGGCGCTATCGACATGTACGGCGAGGGCCGTGGCACTGGAGGAACTCCCCAGATAGAAATCTTCTACGCGGGGAATCGCTACCACAGCTCAGTGGAGCTGATCAACTTGCTGGACTCGAGCATGCTGAAGATGGTCAGCCCGGAGTCGGACATTGAGACCACGTATGTGCCCATTCGACGCTTCATTAGCGACATCAGTCCCACGCGATTGGAGTACTACGCGGTGATCGTGTCCGTGGGAATGTTCTTCTGCATGTTCTACTTCATTTCTCTGCCCTTCCGAGAGCACGACAACGGCTTCCGCCAGCTGCAGACCATGTCGCGCTACACCTTCTGGCTATCCACCTTTGTGTTCGACGTCCTGCTGCTGGTGCTCCTCTGCGTAGCTCTGTTTGTGCTCCAGAACTGGCTGATGCCGTCGGAGCTCTACTCCACCTCAGAACTGACAATCATCGTGATGAGTATATTCTTCTACGGCTGCAGCTACCTGCCCATTCTGTACTCGCTGGCCAATAATTTCAAGTCCATATCGACGATATCCACATACTTGCTGCTGATGTTGATTGTGTCCGGTAATATTATCACTTTTTATCTCCCCTCCCTTCCTTGCCACTGATCTGAATACTATTTGTGTGCTCTTCCAGCAATTGCTCCTCTGATCACCTCCAGCAATGCGCAGTCTATGAAGCTGCACGAGACCAAGATAGCCTTCCTCTGCTTCCTGCCCGACTTCAATCTGAACCACCAACTGCGCATCATCAATGAGAATTTCATTGCCAACCGACGCTCTGTACCCGCCCCCCATTTGCTGTCGACTGATACATTCTTTGGCTATGCCATGGTCGTCTGCGTGCTGGTCTTTTCGTTCTTCACCATCGTTTTGGAGCACAAGTATCTGCGCCAACGGGTTCGCGATGCCATCAGGATGAACAGTTGCCTGGTCACCTTGAAGAAGAGCAGCTCGACGGGCACCAGTCCTAGCACCCAGCTGACGGTCGTTGACGACTGTGCCAAGGAGGAGCGGCGAGTGGAGGAGCTTATGGGCCATCCGACGCAGGAGTTTCCCTTGATTGTGAGCAACGTGCGCAAGCGGTACAACAAGAAGGTGGTCGTGGATGGAATTAGCTTTGCCGCCGCTCGGGGCGAGTGCTTTGGTCTCTTGGGCGTAAATGGAGCCGGAAAGACGAGCACATTCCAAATGATTGCCGCCAATCTGGCTCTGGACGGAGGGAGCATACGAATCGATGGCATCGATATTCGACAAGACGAAGTAGGCTATCGCCATCGTTTCGGCTACTGCCCCCAGTACGATGCCCTGAATAAGTTCATGACCGCCGAACAATGCCTCCACTATATGGCCCTCCTGCGGGGACTGAGCAGCACCAGCGAGGGACCGAGTAGTGTGAAGGAAAACGTGAAATACTGGCTCGAAAAGATGCACCTGACCAAATACCAGCAGGTCCAGGTGCAGCACTATTCGGGGGGCACAAAGCGCAAACTGCTGGCTGCCATGGCCATGATCGGGGCCCCGACACTGGTTCTCCTGGATGAGCCAACCACTGGCGTAGATCCCATTTCCCGACGCTTTCTGTGGCAGTGCATCAAGGACTTTCAGGGCCAGGAGCGCACAGTGGTGCTTACTTCACACAGGTAGGAAACGTCTGAAAATTTCAATCAAATACATTTTCAATTAAATATCATTTTGATTTCCAGCATGGACGAGTGTGAGGAGCTGTGCAATCGCCTGGCCATCATGGCCAATGGGAAATTTAAGTGCCTGAACAACATCTGCGCCTTGAAGAGACTGAGCGGCTTCACCATAAAACTTAAGATGAAACTAGACACGGAAACGGAGGAGAACGTGGACACCATCACAAACACCCTGAAGGCGCAGTTCGAGGGTCTGGAGTTGCGGGAGAATCATGCCGGAACCCTCACCTACTTTGTTAGCACCCAGGAGAACTTGGTCTATTGGTCGAAGGTATTTAGGATAACCGAGGATCATCTGACCGATAGATTAGGCCACATCGTGGCAGACTACTCTCTGAATGAGTGCACTTTGGAAGATATTTTTCTCAAATTCGACAAACAATCAAAGACCCCGCCCTCATCGGAAACATCGTCGCGTAACTCTCCAATCCAACACAACTCTGACGCGTCCCACTTTGTTTGATTCGGCCCTAAAGGCAGGCACAGGCACTGAGCACAAGACTGCCGTTCGGGAGGGCTTCGCTTACTTTTCCCTTACATCATTCTTAAGTTTTTTAGCCAGAACAAGACCGCTAACAAGACCAAATGGTATGGCTATGAGATATACGGTACTTAGTGGCGTCCACACAGGATTAAAGTGGTGTTACAAAAATACGGTATGTACCCGGTTTCATAAAACCCACCTCTTTTCTGCTCTGTCCCTCCGGAAGAGAAAGAGTCTGGAAATTCGCTTACTTTTCCCTGACGTCGTCCTTCATTTGGATAACCAGAAAAGTAACTATGATATATCCGGTACTTCATCGGATTCAAATGAGGTTCTAAAACTCTATTTACGTGGCACTGAGTACCGGATATGTAACCCACCTTCTTTCTGCTCTGTATCTCCGGGATGGAAATATTTAGTCGGAAACTTGGGTTCAACATTCAACAAAAGTCATCCGATTGCGACGTACATCTGTAGATATCTCATATACAAAATCCCACCTGGTTTTTCATGATTTTTGGTGACAAAATGTGGCTTGTCAAAAGTTGCAGTCAAAATGATCTGGTCCGGGTGTTCATATTGACTTAGCTATGGAAAAATATCGTTCTGTTTCACGAATATGGTAAAGTATACCCTTGTATGTACTCTATGAGTACCGGGTCCAATGAATCTCACCAGAAGAGGTTAGTCCTTTAGACGGCAGTAACTTGAGCTCAGTGGTTGTCGTGTCTGTCGTATTTTCTACTTAACTTATGTACATAATTTGAAGATTTACACGCATTCACCCATAAAATATATCAAAGATATAAACTTAAACCGACACAAATAAAGCACATCTATTTACACTCATACGACTCGCATCTTTCAGACACAATATCCTTCGTAATGTAATGTTTGGTTTGCTATATGGTATCGGTTATAAGGACAATGACATTGACAATGATTTAATCGCGGCGAAAAGGCCGGTTTATATAGCAAACTGACTAGCTCTCTAAGATATACTATTAACGACTAACTTATACTGACAAATTCATATCCATGAACAGTCAAAATTAACACACACTTTTTAAGTTATTTTCCATAAGTTGTTGAATTTTGATTTTAAGTTGATTTAACTTTAAAGCTATTTATCGTTTTAGTTAATTAACTTCAGTTATTAAAAATGTATAGCTGCAAGGGCATATTTTTCCACATAATCAAAATTTGAATTAATTTAATTTTAATACACTACACAAAATTAAAAGATATTCATATATTGCTTATTACGACTGGGTATTTCCTTGACCATCTACTTCCAGATTTACAGATGTTTCTGCCAATTACAGATGTAATGCCAAAGAAATATGTATTTAGATCTAGTATAGTAACCCCGACTTCTTAGAATTAAATAATTATGTTCGGTTTTCAGCAGCCTTCAAGTCCTATCTAGTCTACAAGACAGAGATAGAATGAGAAAAAACGCTAAATTAGTGCTGTCACCTGTGTCACGTCTGCCAACTAGCAGTCGAAGAGGAGGAACTATCTGCGACAATGTTCTATTTTCGAGCCGTTAAAATCGCATGTCAGTACTCAGATCCAAAAAAAATTTACATAATACTAGAAAAGTATTTCATCGGTAGTATTCTGTTAGGTACCTAGCGAAATCTATCAGATTGATATATTCCGCGCCGTAATAAGGTGTGTGAGTATGAGAACATCACAAAACAACGCTGAGATGGACTGGAAGAAACAAAAACCAAACAAACGGTGAGGAGAATTTGCGCCGACGACATAATTAAAAGAATAACGGCTGTCGACAATGGGAAATTCCTATGAAATTTAGGGGATAAATTGGGAATTCCGTAAGAACGAATTTATCCAATATTGCGTTGCTTGTTCCATGCATTGTCGTCCTCCAGCACCCACAAATAATATTTTCCTACTTGCTTTGATACAACATTTTAGTGTTTAACTGATTTTATTTGTATACAGTGTAACCGTGGGGCAACCACTTTTTCCGAAACTTCAATCGGCCCATTAATAAAAGCTGACTTTTGGGAATAGAAATTGAGGGCAAAAAAAATGTTGAAATCGGTTAACATTTGAACCTCGCGCATTGACGTAGAAATATTGAAATTTTTACATATTTTGATGTTTTATTTCAAAAACCTAAGAGTAATATTTTTCATATCAGGCTCTAATTATTACAGAAACTAGTATTAAAGCCAACGAAATTTTGCACCTTGTAGTGTTCTTATTGATACTAAATATATGCATCGGGATCGAGACATGTACATATATATACAGAAAAAAAATCAAATGCATTAATAGGTCAAAGAATTTCAATTTGTGCAAAAGACATTATTAATAACGTTTCAAAGCAGCTTGGAAAACAGAATTTGAATATCAATTAAAGGAAATCAAATGTACATACCACCTATTGACAAGCAACAAGTATTCAATGACGCGTGAGTATATACATATAAAAGTATACATAATGTACATGGGCATACACACACACTCCAAAACGAATATAAATTTTTGGTTTTAATTATTGTTTTAAAAAGAATTTCGAGAAAACAATATTCAGCGAATGTAAATCTGATCGGTATCGGTTTCACCCCTGATTTGTTGAGCGCCAGCAATTGCCAATATAAAAAAAATTTATGCTGATTTTGAGCTCTCTCTTTTATTAGACTGTGTCTAATACCGTATTTACACCAGGGTTGAGTTATTGAGTTTTTGACTTTTGGGTAAAACTCAAATTTTTTGCATAGAATAAGCTATATTTTTGAATATTTTAACCCTTTTCTGCCTATTGTGTGAATTATTATCTCTATTATATTAAGAGTACCCCTACTGCCACTATCGATAGTACAAGTAAAAATAAAAAATATCGCCCAAGTATTATTATTATTTTATTATTATTTCAGAATATTTACTTTGACGGGGCCCTTTCGACGGCCATGGCGCGTAGTAAAGTATGGAAATATTACGATAAGTTAAACAACAACACAGCGCAATGTCAGCTCTGCGAAAAGATCATCAAAACTTCCGGCAACACGTCCAACTTGATGAAGCACATAAAGACCCATCCGCAGATGTGAGTTCTTCGTTTGAAAAGATAGCGTCTATACAGGGGGCTGATAATCTAACTTTGTAAATTGCAGAGATCTCGATAATAAGGAATCTGTTGTGGTGCGTGGCATGTTTAAGCGGGAGTCCCATGTGATAAAGACGAAAATAAAAAAGTCTCCGCCCTACGAGGGGCTCTCCTTGTTCCAGGAGCAACATCAAAACACCAGTGAGCTGATAATCAAAACCAAAGGAGAGCCAGATAATGACATGGAGCTGGATGATGCCTCTTCTCGGGCAGTTGAACAGGTTGCCGCGGAAGGCGCTGCCTTCTGGACGCCTGGTGCAGAGGAAGTCAGTGCCGAGGACATCATTGAGTTTGAGCCCAAGGTGGCAAACGATAACGTATTTGAAATTCAGGATCTACCGCTGGCCGATGTAGGGGAAGTTATCACGTAAGTCACGGCCTGGAATATAATTTGCGAATACCAGCAGTAATAATATATGATTTGCAGCAACATCCACAGCAACCTGGACGCTAGAGTACCAGGTCAGCGTTCGTTTCTTCAAGACATGGCCTTCTTTGTCTGCCGAGACAGGCAGCCACTGCAGATCATGCAGGCCGAGGGATTCAAGCATTTGGTGAGTGTGTTGTGCCCTGGAACCAAACCACCCAGTGTGGATGAGCTGGAATCTTACATTTGCAACCAGCGGCACCTGCAAGCGTCGAAGCTGCGCCAACAGCTAGCTCGACTGTCGACGCTCTCCCTAAGCTGTGCCGTTCACACGACGCCGGAGGGACAGAGCTACCTGGTGTTGGTGGTTCACTTCTACTTGGGTCTGGAAAAGGTGTCCAGAACGTTGGCGGTACAAAGCTTGCCCGAGCATTTTAATGCCAGTCAGATTGAGAAGCTGATGGCGCGGGTGTGTCGCCGGTTCGACATAAGCAAGACAAAGATCACCTGCGTGGTTACAAGCGGCTCTCGTCTGCTCGAGGATGCTGTGGCGGCCCTTCTTGGGGATCATCGACATATGCCCTGCTTTGGATACCTGCTCAATACTATGCTGGAGAACACTATGCTGCGCCCCGAGATTCTTGACTACTGCGAAAAGGTTCGCCCGTACGTTGCATGTTACCTCGACAGTGGGCTGCTCATCTCGCAAAGGAAGCTGCAACTGGATGTAAAGCAGCGCCCCCTCAGCACCTTTGACATGCTGGAACGATACATAAAGTACGGCCCGCAAGTGCCAAAGTATGTGCAACTCGAGGTAAGCCCGCCGCTTTCCGAGAAGGAGCTTGAACAATGTCGGGAGCTGCTGAAAGTCCTGAAGCCGCTGGCAAGTTCGATGAGGGAGCTCAGTCGAGCAGGGGAAACGTCATTTCCTGTGGCTAGCAAGGCCTTGCCCATAGCGTATACCCTCATCAACGAACTAAAGAAGCAGAGCAGCTCACCGGAGAATCAGTTAACCTATGAACTGCGCATGTTTCTGGTCCGTCAGCTGGAGGAGTGTTTTGATAGCATGGAGAAAAATGTTCACCTGGCTATGGCCACTCTGCTGGATCCGCGCTTTCGCAGTTTGCCTTTTGGCAGTGCAGAATTGGCGTCCCAGTACATGAACGATCTGTACGAGATGTTTCAGACACATGTCAAAACTCGAGTGCCAGCCACTGTCAAAGAGGGTGCGACCGACAACTACGACATTTGGGCAGCGTACAAGGCTTTATCGCAGGAGAAGCACAGCCAGAGCACAGAGTCCATTGACCAGGAGGACGAGATCACCAGCTATTTCTGTGGAAGAATCATCAGCCTGCAGGAGGACCCAATAAAACTGTGGGAAAATCTGATTCATCTGCATCCCTTTCTGCATAGCCTGGCCCAGAAGTACCTGCACATTCCGGCCACAGCTGTCCCGCCGGCGACTCTGTTCACGGACACCGGGGCGGCCGTGGGAGAGCAGTACGCGAAACTGACTGGCGCTAACATGGAAAACACGCTCTTTATGGCAGATGTTCCGCTGGACGAGTGGCAATTATAGTACATGTATTGGTACAATTTTAATATTGTAACAAATAGTTTTTAAAAAAGTACGCGTCTAATTAAATCAGCTATTTTTAAAGTGCTGCACTACGGTCACACTAATGATAACGTTTTTTCGCTTTATTGACCTCCCCTCTCTAGCACGCACACCTTGCAACCTATTCGATGTATATCGGATAAGCTGACTGGTTTCCTCGTCAGGTGGCTCTGTGGATAATTACATATCTGTGTAGTTGACATGTAGCCAACAAATTTGTCACATATTGATGACGTTTTTTTCGCATCTTTTTTAATGTGGAATAAAAAGTGAAACATTTCAATATGCAAATGCATATAACACACAAATAACACGCCGCGTGCCGAGAGTTGACATCGAGCCATCGAGGAACACCACGCAGCTCACGCAGACCAGCCAGCAAGCGAAAGTTGCTGTCGTTTCCGCAATCTGCTGAACAACACGCAGAAAGCCATAGCAAGGGCGACGGCGAGGGCGAGGGCAAGAGCAGCAGCCAGGCCACTTCACTTGGACAACACAACTCGGGATAAAAACATAAAGGTCGACCTTGGGAGTTGCATATGCACAATATGCAAAGTAACTCCACGAAAACCAAGGAAATGTTTATTGTGCGTGCTCTAGAAAAGATCCTTGCCGACAAGGACATACGGCGCTCCCACCACTCGCAGCTGAAGAAGTCCTGCGACTCGGCACTCGAGCAGATCAAGGCTGAGCTGATCAGCGCCGGCCAGATTGCCGAGGGCAATGAGCTGCCCTGCGCAGCCCTCCCGCTGCCAAAGAACGATGCGGCCAGCATCATCAATGCCGAGACCTACTTCCTGCCATTTGAGCTGGCCTGCAAGAGTCGCTCGCCGCGGATCGTGGTCACAGCCCTGGACTGCCTGCAAAAGCTGATCGCCTACGGACATCTGACGGGCTCCATCCAGGACTCGGCCAACCCCGGCCACCTGCTCATCGATCGCATTGTCATCACCATATACGGCTGCTTTAGCGGACCCCAGACGGACGAGGGCGTCCAGCTGCAGATTATCAAGGCTCTGCTCACTGTGGTCACCTCCCAGCATGTCGAAATCCACGAGTTCACGCTCCTCCAGGCTGTGCGCACCTGCTATGACATCTACCTGTCCAGCAAGAACCTAGTCAACCAGACCACGGCGCGGGCGACTCTCACCCAAATGCTGAATGTCATATTCGCCCGCATGGAGAACCAGGTGTACGAGGTGCCGCCGCACCCGCCGCCTCCCACGAACGGCAGCATCCACTCGGCCGCATCCGAAGACTGCAATGGGGAGGAGCCGCTGGCGGATACTGACGAAGTCATTGCCTCGGAGCTGCTGGCTGAGATCATATCAGGTGCGTGGCAACTGTGGCAATTGATAAGCAGGCAGGAAGCAGCTAATTAGCGTTGATATCGATCGCTGCCAAGAGATCTTTCAAGTTGCATCAATGTGGAAAATGGCAAGCATAAGTGCCACATAACACTCCTGCCTGTTGACAAAAATGTTGGTTTACAGGACATAACATGACCTTTTTCTTTTGCAGCTGCCTACAATGAGGCCATGAAAGATCAGGACGCCCCCGAACTGGAGACGATTGTGAACGGCAACGACTCCTCGTCGCATTCGGATCCAGACAGCGTAGAGCTGCACAACGAGAACGATGCCGTTGTCACGGCCAAGTTCACCCACATTCTGCAGAAGGACGCCTTTCTGGTGTTTCGATCGCTGTGTAAGCTCTCGATGAAGCCCCTGCCGGACGGGCAGCCAGACCCAAAGTCGCACGAGCTGCGCTCCAAGGTGCTGTCGCTGCATTTGCTGCTTCTGATACTGCAGAATGCCGGGCCCGTCTTCCGATCCAATGAGATGTTTATCATGGCCATCAAGCAGTATCTGTGTGTGGCCCTGTCCAACAACGGGGTCAGTCTGGTGCCCGACGTGTTTGAGCTGTCGCTGTCGATCTTCGTGGCCTTGCTGTCCAACTTCAAGGTGCATCTAAAGCGGCAAATCGAGGTCTTCTTCAAGGAAATATTCCTCAACATTCTGGAGGCGAACTCGAGCAGCTTCGAGCACAAGTGGATGGTCATACAGGCGCTGACGCGCATCTGTGCCGACGCCCAGTCTGTGGTGGATATCTATGTGAACTACGACTGTGATTTCTCGGCGGCCAACCTGTTCGAGCGGCTGGTCAACGACCTGTCCAAGATTGCCCAGGGCCGCCAGGCCCTCGAGCTGGGCGCCAATCCGATGCAGGAGAAGTCCATGCGCATCCGCGGCCTGGAGTGCCTCGTCTCCATACTCAAGTGCATGGTGGAGTGGAGCAAGGATCTGTATGTCAACCCGAATATGCCTGTACCGGCCCTGCAGGTGCAGTCGCCGACTGCGACAGAGGACCATTCGGCGGACAACACCATACAGACCGCGTACAGTGGCTCCAGTCACAGCCTCAACTCCAATCAGGAGCAGCTGCAGGACCTACCCGAAGCGCTGGAGGAGCGCAAGATGCGCAAGGAGGTGATGGAAACGGGGATTGAGCTCTTCAACCGGAAGCCCCAGAAGGGAGTGCAGTTCCTACAGGAGAAGCAGCTGCTGGGAGCCACCTGCACGGACATTGCAAGGTGGCTGCACGACGACGAGCGCCTGGATAAGACCGTCATCGGCAACTATCTGGGCGAGAACGATGACCATTCGAAGGAGGTGATGTGCGCCTACATCGATGCCTTCAACTTCCGCCAGATGGAGGTGGTGGCCGCCCTGAGGATACTGCTCGAGGAGTTCCGGCTGCCGGGCGAGGCGCAGAAGATCGACCGCCTGATGGAGAAGTTCGCCAGCAGGTACTGCGAGTGCAATCCGCAGAACCAGCTCTTCCAGAGCGCCGACACGGTGTACGTGCTGGCATTCAGCATTATCATGCTGACGACGGACCTGCACTCGCCGCAGGTCAAGCACAAGATGACCAAGGAGCAGTACATCAAAATGAACCGAGGCATCAGCGACAGCAAGGCAGACCTGCCCGAGGAGTACCTGTCCTCCATCTACGACGAGATTGCCGAGCACGAGATCAAGATGAAGAACAACTCTGGCATGCTGCAGCCCAAGCCCACTGGCAAGCAGCCCTTCATCACCGAGAAGCGGCGCAAGCTGCTCTGGAACATGGAGATGGAGGTCATTTCCCTGACGGCCACCAACCTCATGCAGTCCGTCTCGCACGTCAAGTCCCCCTTCACATCGGCCAAGCACCTAGAGCACGTGCGTCCCATGTTCAAGATGGCCTGGACCCCCTTCTTGGCCGCCTTCTCCGTGGGCCTGCAGGACTGCGACGACCCGGAGATAGCCACCCTCTGCTTGGACGGCATCCGCTGCGCCATCAGAATCGCCTGCATCTTCCACATGTCCCTGGAGCGAGATGCCTACGTGCAGGCACTGGCCAGGTTCACTCTGCTGAACGCAAACTCTCCCATCAACGAGATGAAGGCCAAGAACATCGACACCATCAAGACCCTCATCATGGTGGCCCACACGGACGGCAACTATCTCGGAAGCAGCTGGCTGGACATTGTCAAGTGCATCAGCCAGCTGGAGCTGGCCCAGCTCATTGGCACGGGAGTGCGACCGCAGTTCCTGTCCGGGGCCCAGACCACGCTCAAGGACTCGCTCAATCCCAGCGTGAAGGAGCACATTGGGGAGACGAGCAGCCAGAGCGTTGTGGTGGCTGTCGACCGCATATTCACGGGCTCCATGCGGCTGGATGGCGATGCCATCGTGGACTTTGTGAAGGCCCTCTGCCAGGTGTCGGTGGACGAGCTGCAGCAGCCGCAGCCCCGCATGTTCTCGCTGCAGAAGATCGTGGAGATCAGCTACTACAACATGGAGCGCATCCGTCTGCAGTGGTCGCGCATCTGGCAGGTGCTGGGCGAGCACTTCAATGCCGTCGGCTGCAACAGCAACGAGGAGATTTCCTTCTTTGCCCTCGACTCGCTGCGCCAGCTGTCCATGAAGTTCATGGAGAAGGGGGAGTTCAGCAACTTCCGCTTCCAGAAGGACTTTCTGCGCCCCTTCGAGCACATCATGAAGAAGAACGCCTCGCCCGCCATCCGCGACATGGTGGTGCGGTGCATAGCCCAAATGGTCAACTCGCAGGCCCACAACATTCGCTCCGGCTGGAAGAACATCTTCAGTATCTTCCACCTGGCCGCCGGCGACCACGAGGAGCCCATTGTGGAGCTGGCCTTCCAGACCACGGGCAAGATCATCGGCGATCTGTACCACCGCCAGTTCGCCGTGATGGTGGACTCGTTCCAGGACGCCGTCAAGTGCCTGTCGGAGTTCGCGACCGCCCGCTTCCCGGACACCAGCATGGAGGCCATTCGGCTGGTGCGTAACTGCGCCCAGTGCGTGCACGAGGCCCCCCAGCTGTTTGCCGAGCACGCGGGCATGGAGAACGACGCTTCGGTGGCGGAGGAGGATCGGGTGTGGGTGCGTGGCTGGTTCCCCATGCTCTTCTCGCTCTCCTGCGTGGTGAATCGCTGCAAGCTGGACGTGCGCACGCGCGCCCTTACGGTGCTCTTTGAGATCGTGAAGACCTACGGGGACAGCTTCAAGCCGAACTGGTGGAAGGATTTGTTCAACGTGATCTTCCGCATCTTCGACAACATGAAGCTGCCGGAGCACGTCACCGAGAAATCCGAGTGGATGACCACCACCTGCAATCACGCCCTGTACGCCATCATCGACGTCTTTACCCAGTACTTCGATGTGCTGGGCCACCTGCTGCTCGAGGAGCTGTTCGCCCAGCTACACTGGTGCGTCCAGCAGAGCAACGAGCAGCTGGCGCGCTCGGGCACCAACTGTCTGGAGAACCTGGTCATCTCTAACGGGTTCAAGTTCAACGAGGTCACCTGGGACAAGACGTGCCAGTGCATCCTGGACATCTTCAACGCCACGCTGCCTCAGGAGCTGCTCAGCTGGCGACCCAAGGCACATTCCAGCCACCCCAACTCCCTGCAGGAGCACAATCACTTCGAGGCCCTGCACATCCGGTGCGTGGTGCAGCTGGAGCTGATCCAGACCATGGACAATATCGTCTTCTTCCCGGCCACCTCGCGGAAGGAGGATGCCGAGACCCTGGCCCAGGCAGCCGCCGATCTAACGGGCGGCAGGAGCGGGTCGCAGTCGCAGCTGCTCGACTGCCAGCGGGAGGAGCAGGGCATGTATGGATACCTCAGGACCCGCCAGCTGCTCACTCTGGCCGATTGTCTGACGCAGTCGCATCGCTTCGCCAAGCGTTTCAATGCCGACCAGGAGCAGCGCAGTCTGCTGTGGCGAGCAGGCTTCAAGGGCTCGGTGAAGCCTAACCTGCTCAAGCAGGAGACGTCCTCGCTGGCCTGCGTGCTGCGCATATTCTTCAAGATGTATGGCGACGAGAACCGGCGCAGCGACTGGCCGGGCATAGAGCAGGAGCTGGTGCAGGTGTGCAAGGAGGCGCTTGCCTACTACCTGAGCCTGCAGAGCGAGGCACATCGCGATGCCTGGACGTCGTTGCTGCTGCTCATTCTGACGCGCCTGCTCAAGATGTCCGATGCAAGGGTGAGTCCTGCTTTTCCAGCTTTCCTGCTTTCTGTCCTTAAATATTCATTCATGTGTCTCTCTTTCAGTTCGCCACGCACGTGTCCCATTACTACAGCCTGCTGTGCGAGATGATGTGCTTCGACCTAAAGCCCGAACTGAGAAGTGTCCTTAGGCGCGTGTTCATGCGCATCGGTCCAGTATTCAATATAGTGAATATTAAATAGTCAAGGAAGAGCCTCAGTCGCCCGACTAGATGACTAGACTGGACTCGGCTATGTTAACAGATTGATCCGATCCTCAGTCCTCAATCCTCACTCCCCCTAAACCTCCAGTCCAATCATAGTTTTTGCAGCACTCGTTTTGGTTCCCCTGGTTTTGTTGTTATGTATGTATGTATGTCGTATCCATACAATACATATGTATGTATATATATATATATACATATGCGAGTATATATATTTTTATTATATTTATAAACACATACATAGGCAAGATGTATTGTTCAATAGGCTTAAAGAGAAATGTTGTTGTTTTTACATATATATACCACACATTATAAGCATATATATGCTATGTAAGGCTTTAATGTGTGCGAGTGCGTATCGTTTTCCTGCGTTCCGAATTTGTACAACTTTGTTTGCACTCCAATATTCCCCCTACTTACTATTACCGATTAAAGTGTAGCGTAAATACCGATTAAATCAAGTAAATTGAGTAAATTGTGTAGCCTGTACATTGCTAGTGTTAACTTAAATCAAATTCTATATATAAATACATACACAGATATATTTCAAATATACAATATTAACATTATTACCAAATTCCTGCCCCGATTCCGTGATTTCTTGTATGGTAAGTATGGGCTTAGAAGATAGATCTGTCGTGCATATTAAGATCTTGGGACTCGAGCTTATGGTACTCGGTATTCTATTCGGTGGTGCGCTCATGTCGTATGCGATCTGATTAATTTCGCCATCATTTGACCACTTATAGCACCACCCAATCCAAATAAAAAAACAATTTTCTTTATATTTCTGTCGCGTTCCCTAAATTTAAGAGCCTCTCACTTGAAAAAAAACACCTCGCGCGTTTCAGTTTATGCGAAAACATCTACAACAAAACAAATTAAATTGTTCGGTTTTTTGTATATTTTTTGCTGCAGCAGCAGCAGCAGCTGCCCAGCCGATCCCGATCTTTGGGGCACAGATTTATGGCATTTTTATTATACCCATGTTGTGTGCTACGAATTTATTTGAGTTTGAATAGGAGCATCCGAAATTCACGTCGGATTCTGCAGTGTCTAAAAAAATGTTTCTTATTTGTTGAACTTTAGAGCAACATTTTCATACCACAGAGCATCTACAATGCGGTGTGGGCTTCAATGCTCGAGCATATCAAACGATTTTGATTAATACATAAACGTGAACGACAAAAAAAAGAGACCCATTCCCAGATCTGACCATTTAACAGAATTATTTATTTCTCGAATTAAATAAAAACTTTATACTACGAGTATGTTCCCTAGTTCGAGAGGTCCAATTCAATTTCGAGACAATCTCAGTTGAGGACATTGACGGGGAATGACTGACATTGACACCCTCCAAATGACCCAAGCGACACCTAGCCAAAGGCTGTAACGCGCAGATGCGGATCTCTAGCAGAAATCAACCGAGGGGCGCTGCTGTAAAAGTATTTTAAGAAGAGTATTGCGATTAATGGTAGCTATAATCCGATCAGAGGACCCTAAGTAGGAATAATAGTGTACAGCTTATAGTGGATTTAAAAGGGACGCTGACGATTATGTCGCTCAACAAGACACTGCTATTCACGCCAGCCCGATCAATTTAAGGATACAAATCACACCGTATATTTTTCAACGGTTAAACAATAATAATCTACTAGGATAAGTGGTTATCTCTGTATAAAAATTTAAGAAGTATTCTAAGTCGACGTTGTATTTATAATAAATGTATTTAAGATCGCTCATCCTTTATGAGTGATGTCGGTCTGCGAGTCTCCACTTGAGTTCTGGAAACTACATGTCTTGGTTGTCGTAAATAAAACTACATTAGGAATTATATATATAGTCGCAGGACAGTTTGTTGGTATTGGTTACTAATTGAAGTAGATTACTAGTACCGATACACCATCGAATGTATACTTTAAGAAGACTAAAGCGTATTCGAAATTGAAATTCAGAAATTGAAATAGTCAAAGTCCGACATCTCTTAATTGTTATTTCGTGCAATAAACAAGAGCTTATGCTCCCTAGAAATATATAGTACCTCTCTTTTAATGGCCTTAAAGCGTACTTTTTGCTGCTAAGATGGGGTCCACCCTACACGTACGATGCAGTACTTGAGGAGAGGCCATTGGAATATTCCCAGCCCAGTCGGATATATTCAGATATTGTGTTTTTGGCCAATTTCGTGGCTTAGTCACAATCCACATGACATGGAGTGATTGTTTTCGTGTTGTTTTCGTTTGTTTGATGGTTAAACAGTTCGATTAACACGCACTGACGCTAACTGGTAGGAACAGAGATTATCAGGTGGAATCAATGGAATGGATGTGGCTGGAGAAGAGGCTTCCGTGTGGTGTGTGTGTGTGTGTTTCTATTGTGTGAGCTGGAAATTCTAGGCCATACGCTAATGAATCTAGTTAATATGTCAATTCCTACGGAAACTTAATCACGCTCTCGATTTCTCGATTTCTGATTCGATTTGCGAAAGATCACAGCGGAGGTGCTAATTGAGGGCGCTTCGGCGTTGGGGAAAGGCAATTGTTTTTAAGAGAGGAGTGCACAGAGCGCAATATTCTACAGAGCAAATCCCAAATCCACATAAGCCATTACCAAATAGAGTTCAAGATCTTTGACTAGCCATGCAAACGAAATGGTTTATGGCACCTCCCTCCCACAACTGCCTTATAAAAAGGGAATTAGAGCTCCCAGCAGCTGCTGCCAGAAAACAGTATAAAAATTAATCCCTGGCCACGCGTGTTTGTCGCGCAAAAACGAAATAATTTTAAAAGATTCTCAACTCGTATAAAAATATTTAAAAGGTAAATATTAGGATGCTGGTTGGGGGCTAGCCTGACCGTTTCAAAAAGTTCTTTTTGTCGGGTAAGGGGGGCACAGCAAATGATTAGCTAACAAATGCTCGAAATTGTTGTTTGCCTGCTTCGGTTGTGGCTGGGCTGTGGCAGGGGTTGTGTGTCGCTGAGAAAGTTCAGCACTTGACGCATTTGCCTTGAGAAGTTGCTTGAACTGTCTGAAAATTCTGTCGTACACGAATCTTCCATGAATCACGATGAAAACAGTAACCGTAACCGTCTCAGATTAGAGTTATCTAAGTGGAATTAAAGCAAATACCGCAATAATCCGCTGACTTTTTGGCAAATATTTATTTCCCGAAACTACTACTATTTTTTTGTGCTTTAGTTTTATCAAATAGTAGCTTTACTTTTTAATTATTTTAATTATCCCCACATCATAACCCCATATGAAGGAACGCCTTATAGGCGTACGGTGGAGCATCCTACTCCTACTGACACATTTTTATAGAGGTCTTGTAGCGTCGTTTAAAGCTCTTACGGGACCGGACAACCGGACAGTTGCCAGTAGTTATAGATTCCATGGGAAAATCCATTAATTGGAGCTACCAACTGCTACCATAGCATATCTTCCAGGTTGAGACCCCTGCGGGACTATGTGCCGCTTTTCAGATTTGGGTCGAATGAAAAGCTTATTACCGAACAAAAGGGGTATTTTGGGGAGCTTGAGAAAATCTAATTTTTTAAAGGGTTACAAAAATAAGAAATTTGTTGCACCAATTGTAATGAGCTCCTACAAAATTGTACTGATTAGGTCCTGGACGTTAAATGAATACCAAATCATTTGCCTTAACTATTGGATTGGAGTTCTGAGCGAAGCATAGCTCTGGCAGGCACTTCATTCGAACGGAATTCATTACGAGTCCGTGCAAAGCGGCAACGAAATGTGTTCTAGTTCAGTTTCCGCCTCCCGTTCCCTGCCGTTCCGTTTCCCCGGACAGTCAATCTGCACGATCGCAGCAGCGGTTCCGTTCCCTCCCTGAAACCTGGCCGGTCACATGGGCTCCGCTCAGCTAATTCCCATTAACAATAATTACTCGACCTTGAAGTCAACTGTCAGAGCGGGAGCTTAAATCAAATTCCATCCAGATACATTCCCATTTTCATTTCCATTTCCATTTGGCAAAAGGCGGAAGCAAAATGCAAACTGAAAACGGCACGTGAGATGGGTCGCGCCGGAGCGCAGCGGCGATAGGGGAGCGGGGAGGGGTGGGGTAGTCGTAGGGGCCCGACAAAGGGCTGTAAGGTGCCAATAAATGCATGGTTAATTGGACTATAGGCTGGAACCACTCGCAAGAGTGGGATAACACTTAAGCCAGAGGCAAACACACGCTCTTTAATTGCGCATACGCAGTGGTGGCCAACAGGGGGCAATAGATAATCAAGTTTCAATCCGATGATCGTGTTAGCTGGTGGCTGTGGAACCATGTAACCAATCTATTCTATTGAGCATCCCAGCGAGAGCAGCGGAAACAACCCGAAGAAAAGTGAAATTAGTGACAAATTTTGTGCTTAACTCGCTGAAGTGGCTTCGTGCTACGCGGCGACTGTGTCTACCCTGCACTAATGGACTAATGGAATAACATGAACAAAGCGTTGATGGGCTGGGAAGTATGGATCCCTGTTCCCTGCTCTCCGCCCTCTCCCGAGCTGTCAATTGAGAGAGAGGGTGAGGGAGAGACCGCAGCTTGGACAGTTTCCCCTCAAAACTGCTGCGATTAGAGTGTGTCGCCATCGCCATTCCCCTTCGGGATATATGGGGTACACCTACATATACATATGCACATATATGTACTGTATGTAAGGATGGCTGTGTGCGGCGCTGTCGAGAGTGCGATCGCGATCACGCTTTGAGTCCCAGCAGAGCAGCAACAAAAACAATGCGAAAAAGTTCAGCAACAAAGTCGAAAAAAATGATGGCGAGCAATTTACGAAAATTTCAGCACAGTGGAATGTATTCAACAGAAAGTGTACGAAAATCAATCGACTAATCGATCGATAAAAGCAGTTAAATTAGATTCCAGTTAGGGAAAGGCCATACTAGCGGCAGTTTAGCTAAATATTCAATTCACCTCTGACGAGACGGAAACACTTTGAGCGGGAACGGATTACATATGCACACCACAGTGTCGGACTCAAGTACAGAAAACTATTGAACCCAGCAGCCACTGTCAACAGTTCTAATGACACCTCACGCCTGCCGCCCCCGTTCCCGTTCCACACAGCCTGGGGTAAAACAGTAGTTTAGTTCACTCACCGCAATCCCCCTCCACTCGCACGTCTCAGCCAACTGACGCTGGCGCTCTCTCTCGTCGCTCGTCGCTCTCTTCGCTTGTGTTGTGGGGGCTCTCGCGAGGTGCGTGCTGTGGCGTGCTGGTCGTGCTGTCAAGTTTCAAGTCAGCGGCGCTGCCCCGAGTCGGGCAGTCTACAATCAGCGGACTACCCAAACAGTCGTTGTCGTCTCACGCCTCCCGATTCCCGTTTCGCCTGGCTCCGTTCCGACTCCCACTTCCCGGTGCTCTATAAAATAATCAGCCAGATCCTTAGCAAGAATCAGACGCGTGCCGCAGCCCGCGAGTGAAACAACCCACCAAGTGTCCCTCCAAACAGTCCAAGAAGTCCGAGCAAGATGAGCCACCACTGGGGCTACACCGAGGAGAACGGTAAGCCACCGCGAGCGAGCGATCGCCGCTGTTTGTTTTTTTGATTGTTTTGACCCGATCGGTTACCGAACCAGCTCTGGGTTTGTTTACCGATTGCCGAAAACCACTTCCCTTCTCGCTCTTCTGCGCCCGGCCTTCGTCAGAGTTCAGTCAGACAGGTCTGCTCCGCTCCCTCTTAGCCGCGTCTTGCCGCCGAGATTTATGGAGATTATTGAGTCATAGGCACGCTGCGCCTGCGTGCAACAATACAGATCAGATCAGATCAGATCAGAGTTTAATGGGAAAGCTGAAGCCGTCGACAGGTTGCCCGCGGGAAATCTGCATTTGCACTCTCCCCTGCTCCCCTGCATGGGGTGGGCCCTCTGATGGAAGTGGAAGCGTGCCGTGTAATTGAGTCGTCGCTTGATTGAAGACATCTGCTATCTATTAGATCGGCACTCTGGAATTTTTCTCGCTGGCTCGTCTGGCGTATCTGACGTATACGTCATGCCCGAATCAGACAGAATTCTGTAAATGAAATTCCCAACGATAAGATATCGGCTAGATATTGCAGCGCCCAAAGGCGTAGGAATTGTTCCCCATGAGCGTGAGGGGATGGACCTAACCCAATAAAAACAACATCATTATATCGTACATCGTACAAGCTGGCAGGTTCCGACACACACGAGTGACTACACCCTCAATAAATAGGCAATTAGTCAGATAATTAAACAGTTAAAAGTGCTTCAGAGAAATGGTCATAGTCATTGATTTGTCTTATCAAAAGGTTTCAGATTACAAATTAAAAGAAAGTCATTACTAGTACTAGAATACTTCCGAATATATATAGAGAGAGAGAGAGACATAGAGAGAGAACGAGAGATCCAGCAGGGATTACACAATACACGATATTCCGAATGCAATTCACCGCCTTGCACTTCAATTACATGGCTCATAAGCTCAACAAACCCAATGAACAAGCGTCGATCCAGCGGGTAAACAATCCCCCGACCCGACCCGATCCCACCCACTTGGACACGTTCTATTCGCTGGCACTCATGAATAATGGGCAAAACGCAATAATTAAATTGTGCTCGCAGCGGACTAGGGGCGGGCACTGCGCTGGCTTTGGGGTTTCGCACGAGCCGTGTCTCGTGATCCCCGACGCTCCACTCCACGGGTGCTTCCCAATAACCAGTCTCAGCGGAGCGGTCTTCGGCAAACGAGTTCGACTTTAACGTCGACTCGAGATCTACTTCGACACCGACACCGATACCAATACCGACACCCACACCGACACCCACACCGACACCCTCAACGACTTCGAGTTCGAATTCTCAATCTCTCTACGGCTCTCTTTCGTTCCTGCTTTGAAGGCAGTTCGTTTACTTGTCAAGTGCACGTTCTTGGTCTCCTAAGGACACATTGCAGACCGGTTCCACAGTCAGCACTTGGCCAATGTCTTGGCTAATTCCAGGCATACGTATCAATGGTATACTGTAAGAGAATGTCGTTGTCGTCACGTAATACTATAAACGTATAAAGATATGGCTGCCGATGCGGCATATCAATGTGGGAATCAAACTTCCAATTTTTTGACAATTTCAATTGATTTGCTTAAATGGCGTTGATTGCTCTGATTGATTCGATACTGATACTGGTACTGGTAACTTTCCAATGCAAGAAGCCCCTCCCCCAAGCAGCTTCCTCTTGGCGAGCAGAGACCTAGACCAGCACGACTTATACATAATATTCTTTCGAGATTGCACGATTGTGCCACAATTCTTATCAAATCGCTCAGGTTTTTCTGACCCCTGACCCTCCAACAGATGTACATATATGTACATAATAAGTCGTACTCATACTCGTACGATTGCGGTGGCCCACACACTTCGGAGAGATTAAAACTCTCGTGCTCACACGAAGATCAATAAAAAGTTCCGACAGCACCGATTTTCCATCAGCTGATCAGCTTTTAGAAGGTAAAGTCAGTGCTTCGATATATGTATGTCGTTGGTGGTAGGGATCCACAACGAACTGATAACATTTCATATCATTTATTGAAACTATTCTGCTGGGAGTGGTTATATTTTATCTAAGGTTTTTTAACAAAGAAACCTTTGGTTCGGTACTATATCATCTTAATGTCATTGCCAGAATGATCGATGGGTTTTTAATTTTTGCAATGATATATATATTTGCTGTCTTATCGACGTTCTCTGTGGATCTGAATTAACTAGAAAATAATTGACTTGCACTTAGAAAACACGCAAGATATTTGAGATCCAACTTCAAAGTACAATCAATGGAAGTCAAGTCGTACGAGTATTTACCTTATAATCACATCACATCATCAGACGAGATCCCAAACCAGCCATTAGATTCAATATTTATTACGGGACAGGCTAAAAGAGAAATATAAAAAGCTCATATAGCGAAAACGATTTCTCACGCAAGGAACGTGCAAGAAATCGCCAGTTTGATATTATTTTTGGCCAGAATATAGATACAGATACATCTACGCTTGAATTGCCCATCCCACCCAGATATTTTATCGGGGTGTGCTAATAAAATTTTGCTGAAAATTGAATTGATATACATAGTATACGAATGTATATAGACGGGGTGCTAAAAAAGACATCAATTTATGAGTTGGAAAATTTTCAGAAAACAAAAAACAAAACACATTTCATAACAGAGATGGGAGGGAATGATCTGAGGAGAGGAGAGGAGTGTTTCCCTTAGGCCGAAATGCATTTGAGCTCCGTTTCGTTCGATTTAATGACAATTCAATTATTCCATTTGCGGGTTATTGTCACCGTTTCATCATTTAATTTCAGAATTTCACATGCAAACAAATAATTACGGCAAATAGAATTTCGCAGGTGCTGTCGAGTGCTTGGACGGTTGGGGATGGAAATGGGAATGAGAATGGGAATGGGATGGGGCTAGCACTTGGACGTTAGATAAATGCCTTGCAAGAGACACAGTTAGACCAGGGCTTAGCACTGCTGGGGCTTCCCACATCGAAGGTGGATGGTAAATGGCAAGAACAGTGGAACAAGGGACAAAACGGTATACAAGGGTTGTTGCTTTTTGGCCGGGTCAATTGAGTGTGCCTAAAAAAAGAAATAAAACACGGAGACCAGACCCCGACCCAGACCCCTCTCGACATTATATCATCAGAATTGGTCTGACTCATAATTCGGGATAAGAGCCCGCTTTTGCGATGACTACTGGATACTGGAAAGGGAAGGGAAGGTACTACTCCCCAAACCAGTTTTGGCGAGAACTTCCTTACGATCGTCCCCAGGCCAGGCCAAGCCACTTTTGTTCTGAAAGGCACACGCAACCAACTCATGATTCCATCCATTTCCATTTCCGATGATTCCCCCAGATATTATCATGCAAGGCTCGCTTAGAATCGCTTAACTCGTAAACTCTTAAATACGTAAATGCTAATTGCAATTGTTTTTTGTTTTATATTTTTTGTAAGTTTTTTTAGCTGTCGAAATGTTATTTATCTCTCTCTCTCTTTTTATTTGCATTCTATTTCCCTCCTTACTTTTATGGCAAGATACTTTTTGTGTAATTTAAATGGATATATTTGGATGACAGCAAGCTTTGTTATGAATCGTTCTCTGGTGCAGGTGGAATGGGGAAAGGAAATCGAGACTGCAGCTATTGGGGGAAAAGCTATTCGATTCGCCGAGAATCCAGCGAAAGATCACTATAGATTGGCGGGCGGGCGTGTATTTGCTTCCGGAACCAGTTCTCGAAGACAACTTTCAGCTGGTGTCTGCCCCGGCAGGGGGTTGTGGGGATAGGATATGAGATTCAATTCAATTGAAAATCATTGGATTCTATCGCAGCATTAATGACCACAATTCAGAGAAATACTTTATTGTTTCTGATCTAAACTGAAACAAAATACACTGCACGTCGATGAAATGTGTTTGGATAGCATTCGAGTTTCCCATTGATCGAAAATTAATGGATCTACAGTAGGAGGTACTTTGTTTGCCTTTCGGTTCTGGATAGAGTTACTTTTCGCCAATTGCAGGCGTGTTCTACCCTTGCCTTTATTTTGCTTTCTTTGTAGTTTCCCTTATTTTTATACTGTTTGCCCAGGTGTGCCGTCCGTCTCTTGCTTTTGTTTGCCCACTCCTACGGTTATTTATCAAAAACAAAAGCTGAGCCGAGCGGAGTGGAGTGGAGTGGAGTGGAGGGAAAAATAAATAAAATAAATAAAAAAATAAAATATACTACGTTTGCCTCTGTTTGTGTATCTTCAAAGGTTTTCCAGCAGGCAAATACTCGCTTGATTACATTTCAAAAAAGGAAAGGTGTTTAATATGGCCGGAAATTTGCACATCTCTGCCAAGTTATGAAAGGATCGTGCATGGACCGGGCTCGACACGGCCACGACTCCGATTTCTCTGTATGCGAGACACGGCGTATACGTGATTTGCATACGTCATGCGGGCCGTTGTTTGATTTTGTGATTCGCACTCCAAATTTTCTGTTTACTGTCACAAGGGGAGGCGATCGGATATGGGAGTTGGGAATTTTCCTTTGATAAATGCATTCCACCTGACTTTTGTTCGTTATCAATTATCAATTAAATATAGGACTTTGGAAATCAACGAAATGAATGCCAAAAGCTACAGGGCTTTTGACGCTTTGAGCTCAGTCATTTATCATGTGACAAATGAGTCTTTGCAGCCTTGCCCTGTGTCTTCTGGTTAGATAAGACTCGCTGGCAGACCCGTGCCTTGGGGTCTGCACTTGGACATATGTACGAGTATGTATTCCTATGTACTTAAAAGTCATTTGTTGGTTCGTTTTGGGCAACCAATCCTACAATATTGCCTTCCTTCCAATTACCCACCCAAGGCATACCAGACTCTTGCGGTTTATCTGGAGGGTGCGTCTGCAACGATCCTATCACATGACTACTCGCTTGGCGGTCTCCAGAGTGATTTTACTCGCACGTGACGTTGTTCTCCGAGTCAACATTTGCTCTCACTTTGCGCACGACCGACAGTAATTAAAAAATTCGTATGGTATGAGTACATACTTTTATAAATTATAAACTGCAGCAAACAGGAGAACAGAACGGCAAATACATTTGTTGCCACAGCCGGTTGTTCAGATAACATTTCCAGGCAAATATTATGAGTATAAGATGAGCCGTCCCGGAGTAGGGACGGACTGCTGAGGCATTTGCATTAATAAAATGTAAACTTAACTAAATGTTTTAGCAAATAACTCATGGGAGGAAGTGTCTGCCTAATCATATTGTGGAATGCCATTCTATTCTATTCCTATACAAAGGAATTTTACAGCCCACACTTTTACGCTTTTTTATACGTGCTCTCGAAAATAATTATTTGAAAATGATCAATTAGAATGTCTATAGATTAAGCCATTGATTTGGATTCCCATACTCTCAAAATGCACATAGATGGGCACCATCAGGCACTTACGTATGTAAATGTCCTCAGAGAAGGCTCTCATCATGAATGGAGCTATAATCATTGCCATTAAAACGCCATTGCAATGATTTGTCACAGCTAAACTTTGGTTTTGTTTGCTGTGGAGAAATCTTTTGGAAAATGGAAATTTGATTACAACCATAATGACCCATAATTATTGTTCGGGGAGGAGTGGCAATGACTCAAGTAGAAGTTAATTGAATTGATGTGATTTATTGTTTCTTATCAATTAACACGTCGCTGAGGAAACTAACTGAACAAATATCTAATGACAGTTCCACTTTATTCATTGTTTTCCCCAGGACCCGCACATTGGGCCAAGGACTATCCACAGGCGTCCGGACATCGCCAGTCGCCCGTGGACATTACGCCCTCCAGCGCCAAGAAGGGAAGTGAGCTGAAAGCCTCCGCACTCAAGTGGAAGTATGTGCCAGAGCACACTAAGAGCCTGGTCAATCCCGGTAAGTGGATGATGGATGCTGGAAGGCCATGGAGGAGCGTAGGCTAATCGACTTAATCGTTTAAAGGTTACTGCTGGCGCGTGGACGTGAATGGCACCGAATCGCAGCTGACGGGCGGTCCTCTGGGCGATCAGATCTTCAAGCTGGAGCAGTTCCACTGCCACTGGGGATGCACAGACTCCAAGGGCTCCGAGCACACAGTCGATGGAGTGTCCTATGCCGGTGAATTGCACCTGGTCCACTGGAACACAACCAAGTACAAGTCCTTCGGCGAGGCGGCCGCTGCTCCCGATGGCTTGGCTGTGCTGGGCGTGTTCCTGCAGGCCGGCAAACACCATGCCGAGTTGGACAAGGTCAGCAGCCTGCTGCAGTTCGTCCTGCACAAGGGCGACCGTGTCACCCTTCCCAATGGCTGCGACCCCGGCCAGTTGCTGCCCGATGTTCACACCTACTGGACGTACGAGGGCTCCCTGACCACACCCCCCTGCTCGGAGTGTGTTATCTGGATCGTCTTCAAGACCCCCATCGAGGTGTCCGACGACCAGCTGAATGCCATGCGCAACCTCAACGCCTACGACGTCAAGGAGGAGTGCCCCTGCAATGAGTTTAACGGCAAGGTCATCAACAACTTCCGTCCCCCACTGCCGCTGGGCAAGCGCGAGCTGCGCGAGATTGGCGGCCATTGAGGCGGATTTGTCGGGGGAATTGGGCAACGCAGAGCAGTCTTTGGATAGTCAATGGATTCAAGTCGTATGATTAGTTGTTCGCACCTCGCACCACGCAGCGAGCGTGCACCGTTTAGCGGATAGAATGGGGCTATGCCATGGGCAGGACAAGCACCAGCACATCCCACTGTTCAGTTCTCGTCTTTAGTTCGTACTACTCCCAGCAAGCACACATACCTCCTAAACTGTGCGTCTATCTGTGTCGTATCTGGTCACACGTATCTGTAACTTTATCTGTAATGTATCTGTATGTTCGTTTCTTGATTATTTGTTTGTTAAACGTTTGCAAAATGACAATTAGTATAATATTACATATTAAATATTATGGTATTACAATCTAAATATAACACACTTGAATGTTGCATATGAAACCAAAGTATATTATTCTTTTAATTCAATCATATGGGAATCTTTCACAAATTTTAGCTACACATCTTCCTCCACTACATGGTGTTCCGAATCCTTGACTGCATATATTCCACCATCTCATTGGATATCACCCGTAGCCCGTGTTCAAGGTCGACTCAAGATGCGCTCGATGTAAAAGAGGTGTCGGCCCACACACTTTCCTATGTCGGACGCTGCTGAAATGCCATTTCCGGTTAGGTTTTCCAGCAATTACGTCCTGTTTTGGTAGATATCTAAGCAGATTTACAAGAAGTAGTGTCAATGCCGACAGACTCGAGTCAGGACTCGACTAACCCGCTAATATCAACACCTTTCTGTGTACACATGTGCGATATACGGGTATTTCCAGTGAGGTGATTCAACTCCCGAAGATGTAACAGAGTCGTAAAAGCATTTTTTATCATCTAGAATGATATTTCTACCATTTAACATCCTCTGTCAGCAGTAAATATTTGATGTCAATAAAAGGGTCAGTAAGTTTGCCAAGTTACTGATCCTTTCCCGATTGAAGTTCTTTGGTCATTCAGTTTTCGAAGTAAAATTAAGCAGCTCATTGGGCTTGCAGGTCCACTGCAGAAAGTATTCCAGTTTTAATTGGCGCCACGCTTGCTGATAATCTTCACACAAACCCTTGCAGGAAGCATAAGACATTTGCTTCAGATCGGAAAGGTATTTCTGAAACTTTTTACGCAGTCCTGCATGCGACTGTAGCAGGTTCAGGAAGTTTAGAAACAGCTTGAACTTGCTGACTGCTAAGGCAGCTTGGGCGGATCCTAGTTTTTTTTTTGTCACACCCTGGCGCTTACCATTCACAGAGATCTCATAGGGCCTGAAGGCAGATAGAAGTTAGACGGCTTTCAAAAGTGATAACCCAAAATAAGAACTTACCTGAGATCATCTGGCACCTGTGACCAAACCAATCCATTGGGGGAGGGCTGCCAGTCGCCACGCTGTGCATACTCAAAGGAAAGACTGTCGTCGATGCGTATTTGTGGCTGTTGGGGTTGGAATCGCGCGTGCTTAGACTCCCGCCCCTGCCAGCGCTTGTAGATGGCCCGCTCCAAAGACTCCTGATGTGCCGCAGTACAGCAAAAGTTGAGGGTGCTGAAGTATATGGGCTGGGAGAGCAATGAGTCGATCAGCGCACCCTGGACACCAAGCACGCTCCAGCGGGCTAGCTTATCACTACACGACATGGACAAAGTGCGTACACCGCGACCGGGCTTGGTGCGCAGGGCTCCCGGCGTCTGCTGCATGTCGTCGGTCATGTCTTCAGTCACCGGCACCTGGCCTGCTATCAGTTTGCCGCCAGTGTACACCATTTCAGAGTTCTCGTCCAATCGCCGACGCTTTGCCCTCTTCTCGTCTCCCCTTGCCACAGACTCATCCACAATACAGGCGTCCCCACATGGCGTCTGAGTGCTGAAGAAATGATACTCCACGTGCTCACTGAGATCAAAGGAACCACGCTTGGGGGCCCAATGGAAGATGCGGTCGTGGCTCAGTTCATGGTATAGATATCGTAAGAACGCTCTTCGTGCCAATACTTCGGCATGGGAGTCGTTCAGAATGAATCCTTTCGGGCAGTGTCTGGTGTAACCAATGCACTTTGTCCCACATCCAAGAGCCACCACCCGACTATCCTTCGTCTGACGGTTGTGCTCCACAACGCATGCCAAAACAGTCCATTGGTTGGCCAAGGGCTTGCCGGTTTTGGGCAATGATTTAAATTTGTCATAGCAAAGGTTGGCTATTTCCTGAATATCCATTATCGATGATACATTTATTTATTTCTTATTTTTTTTTGGGTTTTTCAGTTACCATGCTACCCTTGAGTAGCGTGGGATTATTTGGCCGCCCGCCTGTGTGAAGGTGGAAATTGCCAATTCAAATAGTTGTAGATTTTGGTGTGTTACTTATAGTTTTACGTCGATTTTATCAATGAAGTCGACTTATGTTTGGTACGAGCTGATGGCTAATGTCTTTTTTTTCAAAGAATTTGTAAATATTATTATATTTTCTTAGAGATGGGAAGTTTTGTCTTGTTGAGTTATATTTGGTACACTTACAAATTATCAAATTATCGATTCTTACTCAAGTTGCAGTGGTTCCTTGAGCACTTCGGTATGGTATTTGAAATTATCTTCCATTTTTTCTTAGCTTTTTCACAACTCGGGTGATTTTTGGATGAAATTTTTGGAAAATTAGCGCTTGGCAGAAAGCAAAAAAACCTCGATATAATGGGCGATATGTCTCGAAATACGATACTTTTCCAGAAATTAACAATTATAATTTTTACATTATTGACTCAGACGAGTACTATGTACTAATATGAGAGGAAATTACTCTCTTTCGCTCATTTTTGCGTGTAAGTATCAAAACATCGATTTTTTTTTTAATTTGGCGGTAATTTTGAAAAAAGATTGATGAAAATACTTAAATATATGGATTGATATTTACAAGATTTACATCGTTTTGAGAAACGAAGAGAATTATACTAAAATCTTGGCGAGTGTGTGCCTAGCGAATGCGTTACCGCTTAACAGTCTGTTGGTTTTTAGTTTGGTTTTGTTTAGGAACCAAGGTTTGGAGGATGTAGATGGGAAAAGCGAGCAGTATCCTCTTTGTTTGTCGCTTGCAAACTCGGCATACTCTCTTTCCCATTCTGCTTTTAGGATTCTGTGTATTTCACATAGTGCATCCTTTAGATTCCATTTCATTACTATGAGTTTTCCCCGTCTATGGGCTTCCTTGGCTGCTGTGTCTACTGACGTGTTCTGGGGAATGTTCGTGTGTCCACGTATGTAGTGCACCTCTACCGTTTTTAAGGATTGGCAGTGGTTAATCTTCTCTCTGATTTTGTAGGCGGATAGAGTTGTCTTGGATGGTCTTGGCCAGGATAAGAGCTCCGTTTCTGCTGTCCGTCAGGATCGCGACACGAGGGAAGTTGCTCGAGATGGCGTGATCCAAGGCTTTCTCGATAGCCACCAGTTCAGCGGAGAGTGAGGATGGGGTTTTATGCGTGTAAAAGCTGTCTACGAAGCCTGATCTATCATGCAAGAACGCGGCATTTGAGTGCCCCTCTGCGATTGACTCGTCCGTGTAGTAGGTCTCAAAGCCTCCCTTTGCCAAATGCCCTCTTTTCCCCGTGAAGAATTAAAATGGTCGGGTGGGGTGGGAGGTCAATCGAGTCCAATCCTATCAATATCCAAACTAATTTAATTGCAGAGCGAAGTACTGCTCTCAAAAACCCCTAGCTCCAGCGACGTGAAACATATGTGGTTGAAACGAGCACTGTTGCAAGTACATCTCGTTTCAGTGAAGCCCAGCTAATACTCTTGATGTTGAGTACTTAGCAGCGTGTTAAAATTTGTATTCGATCCACCGATCTTATCTTACAAGTGCGTCAAGTTTTCCAAGCCAAGAAACTTGGTTGATGTGTTATACACTATATACTATGTGTATACACTATTTCATCCTACGTGTTTTTTTAAAAAGACGCGAATTTAAAAGTCTAATTTAGCTTCTCCTACATATTTCTCAAGTTCTCAAATTCAGAACCTAAATGCAAAAATCTTTTTGGTAAAAAACTTAGAATCCATCGTATAATTTGGTTAGGAATTTATATAAAAAGCATGATTTTTTCTAGGAAAGCTAAGTTAACAAAGTTATAGGCATTTTCTATGTCGACACATGCAACAACTATTTTCTTATTTTGCGGTTCGAGGCAGTGAATGGATGACGAAAGATAATGTATACACATGGAAGCACTTTTCTTTTACATATAAGAGTAAAACCTAACACCAGGCAATAAATTGTTTTTTTCTACAAATTCACACAATCTATTTTTAATCATGCCATTTAGAGATTGCGATTAATGATATTGGTCTAAAGTTTTTGATATCATCTCATCCAAGGGCTTGCCACTTTTTGGAATTGGAGAAATCTTAATGCTACGCCACTCATTAGGAACTTGGCACCTATTATATGACTCACTAAAACAGTACAAAATTTTTGGACTACCTCTTCTGAGAAAGATGAAGGCAATTCAAAAGTAATTCCATCAATGCCACCCGCCGTATTATTATTATTATTTCTAATAACCTCACTTAATTCTTCAATAGAAAAGGCTTGTAAACTCTGCGAGTTAGCAGTGCTATTTTTGGAACAACTGCCAAACTGCTTTCCTAGACGATGGACTCTGATTTATCTCTTCAATTTTATCCTGATAATAACCGTATGACATTAGACTTTGAAGCTGGACTAGCTCTCTCTTCGCAGCAAATTTAGCAAAGTCTAATGTCTAATGGTCATAAGCTAAATTTGCTTGCGACAGAAAGTAGCCTATATTTTGCTGTGTGACCAGTATGACCAGATGTGCATGCTCTACGGTTACACTGTTTTGTGTTTGTTTACAAATAAAATCTGTTGGAAATGTACTATTTATGGGCTCTGGGGTACTCGAGAACGACAATGAACATAGAAAGCTCCGCAATATTGGATAAATTAGTAGATATCTATCAAATCATAAATAAATAAAATGAGTAAATTGATAAATTACAAGATCCATATAATCGGATTCAATGAGATTAAATTTGTTTCCATTATTGCAATTTTCTAGCACTTTCCTGGCAGAACTCAGCAAGCCGCTAGCTATTGGTCCTTTTCATTTTGACGTCGATACACGAGAGTCGATGACGACAGAATATAGAATAATTCTATCTTTCAATCGAGCCCAGCAAATACCACCTTTTCTTTTCTAGTATATATCGTTGCCTTTCCAGTATTAATCGGTCATTTATTTTGCTTGCCTGAGTACTCGTTTGCTAAATTCTTGCGCACCGATATTATCGTATCAAAATAAAAATATCGATCTTACTATAAACAAACGAAAGAAACGCGTGTTTTGCGAAAATGTGCAAATATACTGCATATAATGGAAATGTAAATGGTGGACATTTGAAATCTGTAGTGAACACTGAGTCTTGACCAAGCCCTCGAGCTCGAAACCATTTCCTGACGACGCTGATTCAAGCAAGAGCACAAAAGCCGGTAGCTAAAACTAATCTCAGAATATGTACATTCGATCCAAAGGTGGAATGCGAATGCGACTTGGCCTGCAACAACATCAACTCTTGGCTGGAGCTGCTGAATATCGCGCAGTTGTCCAGGCTTTGGAAGAACGAGGCAGCTGGTCCAATCCATCGTGCACAACTTTCAGTTGAATGCAATTGATTGAACGTAGGTAATAGCCATACATTTCTATGCATTCGTGACCAACTAATTCCTTTTCCAGTGAGATTTCCCGTCCATACATACAACACATACGTAAAGCTTGAACAGAACACAACGCAAGAAGCAAAATGATTGAACTCGCTTGCGATAGTAATGGGGCAAATGGCTCTATTAAGGAAAATAGAAAGAGAAAAGCAGATGGGGAGAAAGCCACTGTTACTGGCAATGTAAAGCAAGTCCAAGTAAGAAGGTCTCGAACAACTGCTTTCGATTTAAACGAGGACTGCTGGAGAGTTGTAATGGATTATCTTAACGTAGTAGACCAGCTAAGCCTCGCTTCATCGATTCTGGGCATTGGAGAAATGTTCAAGAGATACGCGAGCCATCGGTATAAACAAATTGATGAATCGTTGACGAATCGTATTGGCGACGAAGATCTGAAACAATTGTTGCACATCGTTGGTGAGCATCTGGTTAGCTATGAGTCCAAATTGAAGTGCAGTTTGAGTGGCGAACAGCAACTGTGGATCCTGCGGAGCCACTGTACGAATCTCGAACATTTAAAAATGACCTTTCGACGGACCTTTCGATATGACGATCTAAACAGCCTGAAAAAGCTCAAATCTTTGAACGCTGATCTGAGCTTTGAAGATGAAGAAGCGGATAGGTTGTGTACGGATTTTGTACACAATCTCAAGCAATTCTCGTGTCTACGGAAACTAAAGTTGAGCGCTGAACGTTATAGAGGAAGAGAATTACATGGTCTTAATCAACTGGAATCTCTGGAACTGTGTGTCAATCATGGATTCCGTGCCAAGAGCTTTGCGGATTGCTGCCAAACGATGAAACGATTGCGGTATCTTAAATTTTGGTATATACATAACATCAGTAAGAAAGATTTTGAAATTTTGGTGACGAACTGCCAGCAGCTGGAACGTCTGGTCTTTGAGGAAGTGCAGCTGGAAGTGCCCTATGAGCTGGTCTGCCAATTGCGCAGGCTGCAACATTTGCAGGTGTGCCATATCGCTTCTTTACGCGACTCGTTTATCGAGGGATTGATCAACAAACAAGGCGCTCCTCTGGAAAGTCTTATACTGGATGAATACGACTTGTCAGAGAAACAGTTTAAGCATATTTGCAATATGTGTACACTCAAGGAACTCAAAGTACCCTGCTACACCGGGTATCCTTCGTTACCCTTGGCAGAATTACTGAATCTGAAGAACCTTCTCTACCTCCACTTACACATGCCAATTACGACTAACCAGATTCTGGACCTCCTGAAGGGTCTTCCACGACTGAAAATTCTCAATTTACAATTTTGCGAGAAGATAGACAATGTGAACTTAGTGAATAGTGTTCATATCTGGGTGAGGGAACAGAGAGAGCAGCGTAAGAAGCTCAAAATCTATATCAACATTTCAGCTACACACAATATTTTGTACGCTAATCCATTGGTTGAAATCATAAATAGTGATTTAAAGATACATCCTATATTAATAAACAAAGAACTTGGGAACGAGATCGGAACTAGCAAAACTATTGCCAAATAGTTACATATGCGTGTTAATATTGTTTAATATTATTTGCTCACCTGGCTATAAAAAACTTGGAAGTTTATGTTAGACCAGACCAATAAAGTAAGTATTCCAGATATCCCCTTGAAGAATATTAATAGTAAGCGAAAATAATATAATAAGTCGAGCTCCGAAGTCGGCTAAAAAATCAAATGGAATCAGACAGATTCAAGGGAAAGGCTGCACTTGTTGGATATTCGGAAGAGCAAAGTACAGTCGAACTTCTCTATAACGAATCGCAAAGAGACAAAAAATCAGTTCGTTAAAGAGAAAATTCGTTATAAAGAAGTTAAAAAAAAAAAATTTTCAGAATATATTTGTTTAAAATAATTTAAAAGGTAATGGACCTGAGATATCCTAATTTTCACAATTTTGGAGAACGCTTTGCAGAATTTCTTCGTCGGAAAGCCCATGGTGCAGGCACCATCCTCAACATTAACGTAGTCTTCAAACGATATGGACATGCACATTCCATTCTTTGTTTGAATGGCATCCAGTAATTTTATTGGCACGGGGGGCTTATTTTCCTCCAATTTTGTTAGAGTTGTCATCAAAATGCTTTCTGTAGTGCTTGTTTGAAACAAGCTCTATATTTTTCAATTTTTCTTTAGCGCTCTTGGGATGTGCGGTGCAGTTATCAACAAAAAGTAAACTTTTTTTCTTTGAGAAATGAACTTTTTGTGAAGATTTTATATTTTATACAAATTTCTGTTGTCATCCATGTATTTTTGTGAGACTCATAATCAACGCGGATTCTTTGATTTCCCAATAACGAGCAATTTAAGCTTCTCTGACCCCATCATATTAGAAGCCACCTTGACTGTTATTCTTTCTTTGCTCTTTTTTCCACTAAAGCATCTTTAATTTTTAAAAGCAAGTGTTTTATTTGGTAAACAGACAGTGTCGAATCTTTTTGAATTTGGTGCTGTATTGTTCACGGTCTGGTTCTAAAAGCTCTGCTTTATTTTTCAAAATTGTTGACAAACTGCTGAAAGAAAATCCTAACTGCTCGGCAATTTCTTTTTTCTTCTTTCAACTTCACTAATTACACTACTCGAAAAAATTTAACTTTTTTTCCGCTGTGGCAAAAATTACTTTTTCTGATAGATTTGGGGATTTTAAAATTTTTAAGCAATTATGGTTTTTGTTTTAGGTTTTTTTTTTAAATCTGGTATTTTTTTAATGCTTTTTTCAGAGGTAGAGCTTCTTTTTTCACAGTACTTATGTGTCTTACATCTGGTTGTATTGAACTTTGCAGTTCTAACGAGAGGGAACGTTGTAAGCCGCGGCTAGGGCCGCAGCTCTACTCTATACCCGGTACTCAGTCAGTATATATGTAAGCCTACGATGTCAAAAAATTGAATAATTGCCAAAAAGGAAATTAAAGACAAAAATAAAGTCGAACCTTTCCATTTTTGTTTACATATTTTTTGTCTGTATTTATACATTTACACATCTGAACACATCTGTACGTCTTAACTACGGCTCGTGGAGATGTGTGTGAGAGAGAGAGAAAATGAGTAACCGCTTGGAAGTCCACTGAAATTTAATTTGTTCCTTCTGGCTATAATAATAATCCGACCTGATCCAGATTCAAAACTCTGTTAGATATGGCCATTCTCTATTATTCTGCGTTATAGCCGATCAGAAAAAGTCATTTTTGGTCACAGCGGAAATGTCGTGTTGACTAGTGTAATGTGCCCACGTCTAAGATAAGGCTTTCCAGAGGAGAGCATTGTATGTTGATCAAACCTTCGATAAACGAATAGCGTAAAGAATCTTCATGACACACCTGCAAATGTTGCAGCCTGCGCAATTGGCAGAGCAGTTCATAGGGAACCGTAGATTCGCACCGCAATACCTCAAAGGCCAGACGTTCAGTGGTTTATAAGCTAGCTTTTAGCTTTTTACAGCTGTTTTCCCGCTAAACTTGAGGGTTTTTCCAAAAGTGGTAGAACTAATGTTTCTTATATCGAGCTGTTTAACACAGATAAAATGATTCCAGGACACTAAAATAACGTTTTGTAACAAACAGACAAAGACCCGAACAAATATTTTCATTTTGAAAAGTCCCCCAAAATCTTGTTTTGTAAAAATCGTTCGAACGGAGCATCGGTGTCATTCGAAGGGAATTTTCAACAATGACACAACAATGCCAAAAAAAACGAGGGGGAACGTTATGAGCCGCGTCTGCGCCGCGGCTCTACTTTATACCCGGTACTCAGTCAGTATGTATGTATGTGAGCTTGTTGTAATTTATTACATGTTCGCAAAAGGAAAAAATTTAATTTTAGCCAAAAAAAAATAATTTTAGTCGAACCTTTTCGGAGATTTTGATCTATTAGATGTTTCCATATTTGTTTACATACATTTTTTACATCTGCCATTTCTACATGTTTTTATCTACTTCCTACATATACATACACGGCTGTGTGCGAGAGAGAGAGGGAATCAGTCTGCGCTTGGAAGGCCACTGAAATTTCATTTGTTCCTTCTGACTATATTTATGATCCGATCTGATCCAAATTCAATACTCTGATAGATATAGTCATTTTCTATGATTCTGCGTTTTTGGTTTTCCCGTATCTTCAAAATTGTAGATTTTCATATTTTGTGGGGGCGGAAGGGGGCGTGGCCAAATTTTAAAACAAACTCGTCTCGGTTTGATATCACAGGAGCTTGGATAGAAATTTTGGTGGTTCTAGCTCTTATAGTCTCTGAGAACTAGGCGTCGAAAAATTCGATCAGGCATAGCGCCTACCCCTGTGTGTGAGAGAGAGCGAGAGGGAACGATGCATTTCGAAATGGTTTTCTTCATTGTGGCTATATTTATTATCCGATCTGATCCAGATTCTACAATCTGATAGATAAGGTCAGTGTCTATGATTCTGCGTTTTTAGTTTTCTCGTATCTTTAAAATTGTGCATGCCACAGATTTTCGTTCTTAGAGTGGGCGGAAGGGGGCGGGGCGAAATTTTGAAATACACTTGTAACAGTGCGATAGGACAGGAGTCTGGATACAAAATAGTGTTCCTCTAGCTTTTATGGTCTTTGAGCTATAGGCGCTAATGAAGACGGGCAGACGGACGGACGGACAGACGGACGGACAGACAGACATAGCTATATCGACTCGGCTATTGATGCTGATCAAGAATATATATACTTTATGGGGTCGGAAACGCTTCCTTCTGGGTGTTACACACATTAATTTTTTGCACAAATCTAATATACCCCTTTACTCTTCGAGTACCGGGTATAAAAACACGTATACTTAACGCCTTCCGATAGACTCCAGCGGGATAACAAAGCACAGATTATGGAAAGGGAGCTTTAGGCTTAGTGAAGAAATATAGAAAAAGTATCAGATCAGAAGAAGAGTTAGATGTTCAAGGTATTTATTTAGGAATCAAGGGAATAATGGATACAGAAATATGATTGAAGAAATAAGGAAATACGACTGCCATCACTCTTTTTTTTGTGGATTAAAGAAATGGCATCGAAAGGCAACAAAGGCACATAATTTTAACGATTTAATCATCGAAAATTCAACAAATTCTATTTATATATGGGTATATTTATCAGGACGTGACATAAGTGCTTCAAAGCCGAGCTTATTCCAGGCAGGAACTCTGAACCGACCGAGGGACGCTGCTGTACGACGCGCGCAGGATATACACAGGATCTACATTCGTCAGAGCTCCTTTCCCCATGTTTTTGTGTGTCGTTCCTTGTTAGTTGTATTTTTCTGCTCGTAGTATGTGTATACTCTAATGTAAAAGAAATTTGTAGACCTTAAAATAAAGGGAACTTTATTCAGTCATCGTTTTTAGACGACACGTTTTGTCAACTACAAAAATTTTAACATTTTTTCTGTCTGATTTACAAAATGGGAAACGCCAAGCCAGCAAAAACTGAAGTCGTGGCATCCCCAAGGTCATCCGGTGGCGGGGTCCCGGAGATACAGCGACAGAGTAACGGCACCCAAACCGTCTTTACTGCCTATGATCAAGGTGGACCGTCGTCTGCGAAGCGGCGCAAGCTCAGCGATGATAACCCTTACTCTTGCTGCCCGGTCTGTTTGGGAAAGTTCAGCGATGGTTGCCCCATGTCCCTGGAGTGTGGGCACATATTTTGCCAACTCTGCATATCGCAGTTGAGAGAAATATCGCAAAGCGCAGTGTGCCCGATTTGCCTGAAGAAGATCGAAGACAAACAATTGCGTCGCGTTTATTTCCCCTGAGCTATTTTAATGATGCGAAAACTATGACTGATATGACGATAAGATACCTAAATATATGAATAAATATAATTGTGTAATGGGTTATACTACCACTATTACCAAAACAAAACGAGGGGGAACCTTGTGAGCCGCGGAAAAAGCCGCGGCTCTACTCTAAACTCGGTACTCAGCCAGTATATATGAGAGCTTACGACTTATGTAATTTATACAATATATTTTATGTGTCGTTTTGTATCGCTGTTCGCAAAAAAATGAAATATTGACGAAAAATTCATAAAAATCGGTAAACCGTTTGGGAGATATATGTACATATTATATGTTATCTGTTTCCATTTGTTTTTACATCTGTCTTCTCTACATTTCGACATTTACATCTTCACATATGTATATACGGCTCGTGTGTGTGCGATAGAGAGGGAATGAGTAAGTGTACCCACTGAAATTTAATTTGTTCCTTCTGGCTATAGTAATGATCCGACCTCATCCAGATTCGACAATCTGGTAGATGTCATTCTCCATGATTCTGAGTGTTTTTTTTTTTCTCGTATCTTCAAAATTGTGGAAATTGTGGGCGTGGAAAAATTTTGAAATACGCTTGTATTGAAGTGATATCACAGGAGCTTGGACAGAAAGTCTGGTAGCTGTAGCTTCTATGGTCTCTGGACGAACGGGCAAAGCAGACGGGGTCGGGCGTGAGAGAGAGCGAGAGGGAACGTTGCCTCTCTAGATGGTTTTCTTCATTGTGGCTATATTGATGATCTGATCTGATCCAGACTCATTATCTGGATAACAATTGAGTGTAGATCACTGTGCGGGCGCAAGGCAGGCGCTAGAATATGATATTTAAAAAAAACGAGTGGGAACGTTGTGAGCCGCGTCTTACGCCGCGGCTCTACTTTATACCCGGTACTAAGTCAGTATATATGTATGTGAGCTTGTAATAAATTACATTATTACATGTTCGCAAAAGGGATAAATTTAGTTTTAGCCAAAAAAGACAAAACAAAATTAAGTCAACCTTTTCGGAGATTTATATATATTATTTCCATTTTTGTTTACATACGTTTTTTACATCTGTCTTTTCTACATGTCTAAATCTACTTCCTACATATACATACACGGCTGTGTGCGAGAGAGAGAGGGAATGAGTCTGCGCTTGGAAGGCCACTGAAATTTCTTTTGTTCCTTCTGACTATATTTATGATCCGATCTGATCCAGATTCAATACTCTGATAGATATGGTAATTTTCTATGATTCTGCGTTTTTGGTTTTCCCGTATCTTCAAAATTGTAGATTTTCGTCTTTTGTGGGGGCGGAAGGGGGCGTGGCCAAATTTTGAAATACACTTGTACTGACGTGATATCACAGGAGCATGGATAGAGAGTTTGGTTGCTCTAGCTCTTATAGTCTCTGAGACCTAGGCGCTCATCTGGACGAATGGGCACAGCGCCCAACCCTGTGTGTGAGAGAGAGCGAGAGGGAACGATGCATTTCGAAATGGTTTTCTTCATTGTGGCTATATTTATGAGTCGATCTGATCCAGATTCAACACTCTGATAGATATTGTCATTCTCTACGATTTTGCGTTTTTAGTTTTCTCGTATCTTTAAAATTGTGCATGCCACAGATTTTCGTTCTTGGAGTGGGCGGAAGGGGGCGGGGCGAAATTTTAAAATACACTTGTAACAGTGCGATAGGACAGGAGTCTGGATACAAAATTGTGTTCCTCTAGCTTTTATAGTCTTTGAGCTATAGGCGCTAATGAAGACGGACAGACGGACAGACAGACGGACGGACGGACGGACAGACAGACATAGCTATATCGACTCGGCTATTGATGCTGATCAAGAATATATATACTTTATGGGGTCGGAAACGCTTCCTTCTGGGTGTTACACACATTAATTTTTTGCACAAATCTAATATACCCCTTTACTCTTCGAGTACCGGGTATAAAAATGGAAGATTCTCCCCCACCGGCCCCAACAGCTCCAATTTTGAACATTTGTACTTTTATACTTTCTCTTGAACCATTTAAATTTTTCAAAGTCTTGGTATGCAATCCTTTTAGTTTTTGCAATACCTTTCGATTGGTGTATCACTTCTTAATTTTCATTTCTTCCTGTATATATAGTAGTCTACTTTGCACACTCTCCTGGTGCGCTTCGTCACTACGTGGACTGCCGTTTGCAGTGATTATATATGTACATTAGGGAGGATCAATTTGTATGGAGTAAAAAATCGTGGTAAGCATCCACCAGTATCGGAATCTACGAAGAATTCTGACAATCTTTCAGCACGAAACCATGCATCTAAAATGAATTCCTAGCTCACGCTGAGAAGGATGAAGATTTCAGATTGAGGTATTTTACTGTCTGTTTGGGCGCTGTGCGGTTTCCTCAAGGAGTCCACCTGGACGAGCGCACCATCTAATTGGGAACCATACATGTCACGGGAAAATGTCGTGTGCATGCACAGTCCTGGCATAATCTGTTGGAAGAGAAAAAAGAAAATCAAAGAAAAATACCTTATCCCCATTACAACGATCATGTGCGTCAAGTCATATAGGCATGGGATGGCTTGGGATGATTTTTCATTTCCGAAATTGTTGTCATACAACAATGCCAAAATCATTTCTCATTTTCCGGGATTATTTCTTCTTATAATCGTCAGTACATATCTCACTCTATAATATATAAGATCGGTGGTCATGGATACTGAAGCTGTCGGTACCTGTAAAGTTCAATGTCCCGCGGCTATGTCTACTCCGCGTCCAATGACCGTGTTGAGGAGCCGCATGAATGCACGACCATACGGTGCACAATTTCACGCCGTCATCCGAAGAGACGGCACATACAGAGGAGAACAGCGCAGAGGACATTATTGAGGAGTTGGTACAGGAAGTTTTTAATGAAAATGCTCCTAATGCCTAATGCCAACAGCTGCTGCTTCTCGTGGTGCTGCTTCTCGAGCTGCTTCAACTATTGCTGCTGCTGCTTGTAGTGTTCTTAGAGCCATCGGGACAAAAAAAGAACACAGATATATTAAGCGGTACGATGATCGAACAGTGAACCGAAATCTAGTCAAGGAAGAAGCAGCAGTAGTAAATATGAAACAGTAGTAGAATAAATAGCAGTAAATATGAAAATTAGGCGTCGCTTCAACGCATTGAGGAGTGGGCGAAGCAACTGTACGTTCTACCATATATTCCTTAATTGGAAAATAAAAGATTGCTGATGAGGAAGAGTGGTGTCTTCGAAACAGTTGAAATATATATACATATATAAAATATATGAATATTTCTTTGTTCAATATTTTTGCAGCGGTAACGACTCCAACAAAGCACTGGACAAGCGGCTGTACAAAACATTAAGTCTGAAAAAGTTGTACGGTGAGTGTGCTCCAATCAAATCATTCTGAAATTTTAGAACTAAAAAAAAAACTCATTGCAAAATGCCTCCTTCCAAGGTCCCAGGACACATCCGCCACCAGACAGAGGCGACTCCTTGTGTGGCATCAGCTGAAGTCAGGGATTTGGAGCGTTGCAGTTCATCCATAGTTTCAGCTGTGGCGAGTACACATGCTGAGCTGAGCGAATGAATCCCAATAAGGGGCATTCGATCTCGCCGGCCCAGTCGCCCCCAATCTATTCGCATGGCACGCTGCGGGACCACCTCCCAGGCATCAGCTGAAGCGCCGGCAAATCCAGCTGCGCACCCACTATGAGGGAACGCTCAGCCTGCTGTCCAAGTGCTGTGAGTAATGTGTGCGTCCGCCGATTCGTGGCTGTTTACCTGTTTGCCGGTCGGGCAGTCCAGATCGAACGAGGGATTGATGCAGTTCTCCGTCTGCCGGCGGTTGCAGAACAACACACGCACCACCTTCTTGCCCATGTGGAGGCGGTCGGACTGCTGGCTGATCTCCTCGGACGTGGGCTTGCAGTTCATATTGAAGGCCTTCTCCAGCGTCGTCCTCACGGTCGTCTCGATAGAGGTGCGCTTGCGCCTGCGTCCGAGTATGCTCTCGGGCGTGTTGGACAGATTTTTGGTCATTGTGTTGATGTTGAACACCCCGCCACCAGATTTGGCCGCACTCGTGGCTACCACGAATAGTTCCGATCCATTTTTATACCCGGTACTCGAAGAGTAAAGGGGTATATCAGATTTGTGCAAAAAATGGATGTGTGTAACACCCAGAAGGAAGCGTTTCCGACCCCATAAAGTATATATATTCTTGATCTGTCATTCCGTCCGTCCGTCTGTCCGTCCGTCCGTCTGTCCGTCTTCATTAGCGCCTATAGCTCAGAGACTGTAAAAGCTAGAGCAAACTTATTTTGTATCCAGACTCCTGTCCTATCACACTGTTACAAGTGTATTTGAAAATTTCGCCCCGCCCCCTTCCGCCCACTCCAAGGACGAAAATCTGTGGCATGCACAATTTTAAAGATACGAGAAATACGAAACATCTAATATATAAAAATCTCCGAACGAATCTCTCACAACGTTCCCCCTCGTTGCAATTGTTTTCGCTACCAGAATTTTCTTGCAAGAAGAATCAGAACAAGACAAGCACAGAAGATTACTGTTACAGTTAATAATCAAAACGGTGCTGGGTAATGTGCAAGTTAGTGTTGGGTAAACATCGTTCAATTTACTGAATAAGTTCGTTCGTTCTTTTTTTTCTGTAAACTAAGTCGCTCCTTCTTGTTCGTTCTTTCTTGTTCATTTTAATCGTTCTTTTTTGTTCATCGTTCGTTTTCGTTCGTTCTTTTTTATTCATCTTAATCGTTCTTTTTGTTCATCGTTCGTTTTCGTTCGTTCTTTTTCGTTCATTAATCTTTTTCCTCTCAGTTCAATTTTGAAGTCTAATTTCTATACTTAAGCTTATAGATAAATAATATACTACAATTTATGGCTCTTTTAAGTGCCGAAATTTATTTTAATTTGTACTTGGTACTTCATATTGTCGAGGCACAGCCAACAGTTTCAATTATATAATCTTCCATTTTGTATGTAGATGGGGTCGGTGCTAAAAAACAGTAATCAATATTACTTAGGTTGTCCGTTATCATTTCAAAAAATTTACTTATTAGTATGTAAAAACATAAGGCTTTCAAAAAAAGCGCTCCCATGGCACTGACGTGGCCACCAAGCAAAGACGTGTTACCGCATATTCGCATAGTCGTGGATATACATTTTTTCGCTGTGCCCAGATCAAAGGGTCCTGCTTTCTATTGAGGTACTCCTCTGCTAGGTATTTATCTACCTCTCTGACAGCAGCATCCATGTTGTTGTTTGGCTTTGTTACTTTGTTTAACTGCTTGTCATATTCGTCAAAAATGCAACTTTTTGTTGGCGAAGTTTTGACCGTTTCGATTTATGAGCACATTTCATCAGCAACATTTTCAACCAGTCGTGTTTGAGCGATATTATGTTTTAGAACTGAAACTGTTTTTTCATAACTTTCATAACTAACCAAATCGCCAAAACGTACGGTCATCTCCTTTCTGAGTTTTTCTACGACAGCCCGTAGAAATTCATTGGAATTTGGAGTAGCATTGGCTATAGATTGCTGCATCAAAGTGCCAATCTTTTAGAATAGACAGGCGCTGAAACATTTTGTATGTTGAGTTCCAGCGTGTAGGCACATCTTGTGTCAGCTTAAGCTCGGGAAGTTTTAATTGGCTTAGAACATCTTTGAGCTTCTTGAGTCCAGATGAGCTGCGATTGAAAAACACAGCAATTGCTTTTGCTTTGAGCTTCACACTGTCAATTGGTCCTAGTGCTTTTTGTATAATGATGTTTAAGGTGTGGGCAAAGCATGCAATGTGGCGCCAATTTCCCAGCTTTATAGCTTCGTATCAGCAGCATTGTCTGACGCAATTGCAGTAATTTTATTTTCAATGTCCCAATCAGCTGCAACCTTCTTTAGAAAAGAGCACAGATTGAGAATTATGTGCCTCTCACCGAACGCTTCACAAGCTAACATATGCGAAGACAGTTCCATTCTCTCCTTTTCTATTAAATGTGCAGTTACAGCTATGTAGCTTTCATTGGTGAGTGATGTCCATCCATCGGTTGTCAGACAAACTGCAGATGCTGACCCAATCTTTTCTTTCACATTTGCAATTAGCTCACTGTGAATATTTTGTAATAGCACATTGGACAGCGTCTTAGGAGTGGGCAACTTATACCCAGGGCAATTTGTAACTTCGTCAATCAGCTTCTTAAAATCCGGCTCCTCCACGACCCGGGGAGCATGATGGCCTTTGGATATCATTCGCACCAGCTGTTGATCTAATTGCTCGCTTTTACGAGCTGTCGGTGGCTTCTGAACAAATGCAGATATTTTTGGCTGCGATGTTGGGGCTGCAGAAGAAGTGGCTTCATTTCCTTGCCGTTCAATTGCTTCAAGGGAAGCTGGGTGCTTTAATTTTAAATGTCGGCTCAAATTGCTCTGCGAACCTCCGGCCATACTCAACTCGGACTTCCAGTACTTGCCTTTTTATCATCAACAGCGTTGAAATGGTTCCACAAATCACTGAACGTTTGAGCGACATTTTTAAATTGATTTAATTTTCTTTCAACTTTGCCAGATTCCGCCACAACAAAATGTAAAAAAGTGTTGCCATACCAGCTCAAAAATAGCGGACAAAACGAACAAAAAAAACCAAAGAGGGCTGCTATACCAGTTCAAACAGAACCAAACAAAGAGGAACAAAAACGAACTAAGAAACATGAACAAAACGATGAACAAAAAAGAACGAACGAAAACGAATGATGAACAAAAAAGAACGAACGAAAATGAACGATGAACAAAAAAGAACGAACTAAAAGATCTAAAAGAACGATGAACAAAAAATAACGATTAAGATGAACTTATTCAGTTCGTTCACTTCAGTGAATAGTTCTTTTTTGTTCGTTCGTTCATGAACTACCCAACACTAGTGCAAGTAACAGAGCGGCCTCTATGTTTGGTTTCTTTTATCATGAAACAGTATTATTGAAATACTATTTCTTTTCTTTTCAGTAATACACGATAATTGTAAATGGTAATGATGGCCATTAAATATAAAGACATCAATCGGTCGTAATTATTGCGACAATGATTGACAAGTAACAGCTACTTGAGTATTTGGGTTCAATAAATGATCTGGAACCAAGTTCTCGTTCGCCAGCCCTCGTCGCCGAACAGCTGAGCGAACAACAACACAAATAACCCAATAAAATAAACATTAAGGATGCCAAAAGTTGTTTCTCGCAGTATTGTGTGCTCCGATACAAAGGATCAGGAGGAGTACAGTGAAGAGAAGCCCCTCAACATCTACTACTGCCTATGCAATAAGATGGCTTTGATTTTGGGTTCGTATTCCTGATTTTCGCAAAGCACGTTAGACGCTAATGGAGCAATCTCGTTTCAAAAGATTGCACCGTGGACCAATTGCCGCTGCGAGAAGTAGACAATGCCCGAGTAATAAATGCTAATGAGCACGCCAACAAGCTGACATACAATCCAACTCCAAAAGTTCTCTATATACGCCGCAAGGGCAGGAGCAACGCGATAGAGAAACAGTACCGGTATAAGGTAAGGTTCTCTTAAAATCAATTAAAACCACTTTCTCACTATTGTTATTTGGCAGTGCCGCAGCTGCGATCTTCCGCTTTACTATCGCCACAGTCCGGACTCCCATGTCACCTTCGTGATGTTCAATTCACTGGTTAGCGCCAAAAACGATCAGCCATTGGCTCAGCTTCTGGGCGCAGAAGCGAAGAACAAGGCGAAGCTTTCGACTGCTGCCTCAGCGCAGAGTGCGTCGTCTGCCGGAGGTGAGGATTCTGGCATAGTCGATGCCAGTGGAAAGAAAGTCATGGTCACACGGCACACAAAGAATATGGGCAAGTTCAGCTCGGTGACAGTGTCCACCATAGACGAAGAGGAGGACGAAATTGAAGCGGTAAGCCATCCATCTAAATGGTCTTGATTACCCACGACAAACATGAAAATTCTCTCTTTAATTTTTTTTTAAACAGCGCGAGATTGCCGATAGTTATGCCAACAATGCACGCATCATTGAGAAGCAGCTTCAGCGCAAAGGGGGAAAACTAAGTGACGTCGGTGTCAGAGGAAAGACGGAGGATGTGCCTCCACCGCAGAAAAAACAGCGCGGTACTCTGCTGGAGAGATAGCTACTCGTACTTATTTTTATAAAATATCTCTTTAAAATGCATATGTATTGTATAGACAAGATTGGGCTGATAAGAGAGCACAAATAAATAAAACTGCGACATTCATTAATACCGATCAGTCTTCCTTCGGCATCGATCTTAAAGAGTGGCAAATCAGCGATGTAATTGACTATTGAAGAGTCCCAAATTGCTTTACTATTACTTTGCAGTTTTAATGGTGTCGAACATGTACATATGTATATAAATATGAACTTTTTTGAAATGCCCAGCCGGAATGCTCAAAACGGGAGGGGACGTTCCATTGTCTTTATTTCGGATTTCGCTTCTCAAGCATTCGTATCATTTGGGTTGTGGACACGTTATTGGTTATTTCAATATTTATTTCACTCAAAAATTGTCCTAATTTCAGCTACAACATAGATTTTTAGCTTCTCTTAAACGACAAAATGCTTTTAAAGCAGGTTATTTTGTTAATATTTTATGTGGTCGAACGGAATCCAGCTGAAGCCAATGAAAACTATATTGAAAGCTGCAATTCACTTTCTGAAAAATGTGTACCATATTATGACTGTGAAATAGCAAAGCATTCGTCGCGTCTCAAATATTGTGCTGACGACTACTCAATCTGCTGTCCGGTTCCAGAGGAAACGCCAGCATACGCTCCACGGTCCTCAAAAGGTGAAAATACAGCGTATATTTTCATACATTTTCATAGTGCATGATTGATTTCAATACCTATACCTTCACTAGAAAAAACCCATAAATATTTTTGATTTTAATGCAGCACTGAAATGTTTCGATAAAACGCGCATTTGTAACGGCTATTGTCTAAAATAAGCATAAATAGAAGAAATTTTCAAATACTCATAAAATAATCACGTCAATAATAAATACCCATCTAGGAAAAGCTGCACCTTAGGGGTGGGCGTGGTCGGATCGGTCTGAAACTAATCTCAGTCTGGCACAATGTGCATTGGGGGAAACTTTTTTGTTTCCAAACACATTTCCACTAGACTAGTCTCATGTATTTGCTTGGTTTTATTTTTGTCTTTTTACTGGTGAACTCAACATGATGAACGCAGCATGTGAAAGCTACTCAAAAAACACGACTTGTTGTCCGTCGCATTTGTATGTATCGCATTCGAACGAAACATATCGAAATGAATTTCAATACATGGCGCAAATAGGCTGGAAGTACCCCAAGGACATTAACCCAAACTGGCATTGCGGTGGCACCCTGATACATAGTGAATTTGTGCTAACTGCAGCCCACTGTATAAATTTTCCACGTCCAGTTGGCTCGGAAGAGAGGTAAGTACATTTACATTCTTACATATGTATATCATATCCACATCTTTATACAAAATTGTTCGAAAATGTTTTCTTAGAGATTTTATGGTGCGTCTAGGAGGTCATAATACCACTGACGGCACAATATATGAAGTAGCTACAAAAATCCTGCACCCCGAATACAATGATACAACGCAATATGTGAACGATATAGCTTTATTGAAATTGACTAGAGCAGTCGTCTTTAATGACCATGTTAAGCCAGCGTGCCTACCAACAACCAGTGGAGAAGAGCATGATATCATGACAGTCTCTGGATGGGGATACTATAGTGCAGATGCAAATGCCCTCAATGACCAAGCCCCTCAGTTGCGCAAGGCTAGCCTGACCCTGTTAAATAATACCGCTGATTGCTCTGATGTGAGAAAGGAAATGCATTTTTGCGCTGCTGGAGAGAACAAATTAAGCGATTCATGCAGGGGAGATTCGGGAGGACCACTCGCTAAATGGCATCAGGAATATGGCTCGTGCTTAGGACAGATATTCGGCATTGTTTCTAATGGCGATGTATGTCATTCAGAATCCCCACATTCGATTTACATGAAAGTTTTTCATTATCTTCCATGGATTGAAGGCATAGTATGGCCTGTCACCAAATAAAATACTACGGATAAATTCTTAAATTATAAGAAATATTTGAACCATATGAAAGAAACATGAGAAGAAACGTGAGAAAACCAGAGAATCTGTGCATGCAATTTTCGTAAAACAAATAATTATGCTGATTTGTCTGGTACTTTAACATTTTCAGCATCAATATTTCAAATTAAAACCATATACATATGTATTTTGTTTCTGTGTCTCTATAAGTATTACTAAAGTCAACCCCAAACAACGATTGGGGCAAGCTTAGTCATCCTGAAATAGCGGCGCTACTCCGAGCTGTCCCAGCTCCTGGCCGCCTACGCGTAGGCAATGATGATGGGTGATCTACAATTAAAGTTATTAAACAAAAAAAGAAAGCCCAAGATAGATACAGATTTTCAACTGAATTTTCGTGAACTCAACCGTTTATGGTTCAAATTCAATAGGGTAGAAAAATGTCAAAGTACTAAATGATGATACTGACAAAAAATAAAACGTATATTAGGCAATACAAATTCGATTTCCATTTCTTACAGTCTTCTTACATAAAGGTATGTTTACCTGTATTTTATACAGGAAATATCGGTAGCTTTGCTAGTTCTGATCTCGTTCACTAAGTTCTTTGTTTACTAATATGGGATTAAATAAAAAACGAGGGGGAACGTTCTGAGCCGCGTCCACGGCAGCGGCTCTACTTTATACCCGGTATTCAGTCAGTATATGTGAGCTTGTTGTAATTTATTACATGTTCGCAAAAGGGACAAATTTAATTTTAGCCATTTTTCCATTTTTGTTTACATACGTTTTTTACATCTGTCTTTTCTACATGTCTAAATCTACTTCCTACATATACATACACTGCTGCGTGCGAGAGAGAGAGGGAATGAGTCTGCGATTGGAAGGCAACTGAAATTTCATTTGTTCCTTCTGGCTATACTAATGATCCGATCTGATCCAGATTCAACATTCTGATAGATATGGGCATTTTCTATGATTCTGCGTTTTTGGTTTTCCCGTATCTTCAATATTGTAGATTTTCATTCTTTATGGGGGCGGAAGGGGGCGGGGCCAAATTTTGAAACAAACTCGTCTCGGCTTGATATCACAGGAGCTTGGATAGCCAGTTTGGTTGATCTAGCTCTTATAGTCTTTGAGATCTAGGCGTCAAAAAATTCGATCAGGCATAGCACCCACCCCGGTGTGTGAGAGAGAGCGAGAGGGAACGATGCATTTTGAAATGGTTTTCTTCATTGTGGCTATATTTATGATATGATCTGATCCAGATTCAGATATATTCTAGATATCGTCATTGTCTATGATTCTGCGTTTTTAGATTCCTCGTATCTTTAAAATTGTGCATGCCACAGATATTTTGAAATACACTTGTAACAGTGCGATAGGACAGGAGTCTGGATACAAAATAAGTTCGCTCTAGCTTTTATAGTCTCTGAGTTATAGGCGCTAATGAAGACGGACGGATGGACGGACGGACGGACAGACATAGCTATATCGACTCGGCTATTGATGCTGATCAAGAATATATACTTTATGGGGTCGGAAACGGTTCCTTCTGGATATTACACACATCAATTTTTTCAACAAATCTAATATACCCCGATACTCTTCGAGTACCGGGTATAAAAATTAGCTTGTACAATACAGCGAATAATTAGCATGTATAATACAGCGAATATTTGAGATTCAGTGATAGATTTTGAGCTTCCCGCGCTGTTGTCTCTGTTCGCTCATCCAAGTTCCAAATCTAATCACAAATGAATTGTCTACGCAAGGGCATTCTCATAAATCGAGAACTTTTAGGCGTTCAGAAGTTGGTCATTCGTAATGCTTGGCATGGATATATAGAGATATAGAAAATTCTTCAGCTTTAGTAAATCTTCCAAGGGTACGGTGTTGCAGGATATACGGAGTTCCTTGAGTGTAGAAATATTGTAAAGATGCTGGACCTGATCTGCGGGCAACTTAGACTTGACCAGGATAAGACTTTCCAGAGGAGAACCCTTTGTTATCATTCGATTAACGCGTCGTGTAATTCCAAATGCGTCTACTCGGGCAACTGGCAGACCTGCTCATAGGGCACCATAGCGTCCATGCATCCTGCATTAAAGGCCAGACGTTCCAGCTGCTCGCAATTTTTCACCAGAATTTCAAAATTGTCCTTACTGATTTTTTCAATATATCCACAATTAAGATATCGAGATTCGTACAGTGGCTCCACAAGAGCGACTGTTGCTGGTCACCAGTCGAACTGGGATAATATTTGGCCTCATAGCTAACCAGATGCTCAACAACGATCTGCAACAGTTATTTAAGATCTTTGTCGCTTCGTGATAGATGCGTCCATATGTTTTACCGATGGCTTGGATTGAGGAAGCGATGCTTAGCTGGTCTCCTACATTATGACTCTCTAGCAATCCTCGTTTAAATCGAGAGCAGTTTTACGGGACGCTCTCACTTTGATTTCCTCTGGATTGCCAGTGCCAGGGGCTTTCTCCTCATCTTCTTTTATCTTTCTGTTTTTCTTAATAGAGGCATTTTCCACACTACTTCCACAGGCGTCTTAACTCATTTCGCTTCTTGAGTTATGTTCTATTCTGCGGAAAATATCTACCTTTATGTATGTTTTTTATAAATAGATGTGGTCAATGGCGTATGTATAGAATATACTTTGGTTTGATCACTCAATAAAGCCTGCGACGTTCAGAAATCTATGTCTCGATGGAACCGGATTTGTTGGTCACAAATCGGTGACATTGGTGTCGATGGCTACAGTTCTTACGAATAACAATATGGGTTTGTGTGTTCTTACTCGAACCAGCGTCGGCGTGGGAAGTGTCTGGTTTATGCTGGAACCTATTCTTTTCCAAATATACGTAGTTGCGTAGCTCCAGGTCTTTGTCAAGGCCTCCCGTTCAACACAGATTTCCTATTTCGTTGTTGAAATAAAAAGAGGGTATGGACAACATACAAAACGGCCCAGAAAATGCAACGCATGCAAGGTAAAATCAACCCTGTTCTCCCAACATACCATGAGGATGACCAACGTTTTTATAGCATATCATGTTTATAAACACGGCTAGGTGCGGTTTGGTTTCTGCAAACCCTATATTTCATCAGAAATCAGTTGACAAATAGTTTTCTTCGCCACGCCCAACTCCAATGGAGTTGAAGCAAGTCAATTCCGATGTGCTAGAAACACTATCATTATAAAGAACCTTGCGGGTGATATTCTAACATATGCGTCCCACATTAGACAGCCTCATGAATATTTCACAACCTGCTCGGGACCCTTGCTTTGTTAACCGAAAAAACCTCCTACTTAACGTAAACCTTCTCCTACTCCTTTGTCCAAAGTTTCCCTTAAATTGCGTTCTTGCTGTTGCTAGATTTCGGATTTTCAACGATTTTGTAGGCATCAACGTGAGCATCAGCTCCAATGGTAGCACACAGTGGAAGAGCTCGACAACAGCTCCTGTGCCCGTCCCTCTACTTGTGCGGAATAATTGTGCTGCTTCTGGATTACCACATTTACCGCGATGTGAGTGCCTGAGAAGGAGATCGAAAAGATCAAAGAAATTGTCCCCCAACATGCTGCTCAGCATGCCAATAGCTGCAGGAGACGAGGGATCAGCTCAATCGGATGGCACAGGTAGTATAGACCTTAACAAATGTGACAAGTACACAAGCGGAAAGTGTTACGATCTGACCTACAGGTCAACTGACTGATGAAGCTCTCTCTGCCACGTAGGTTGCGAATTCCCGTGGTGAGTCTGCATTGCTCAGAGATTGATTTCCGCTCGACGCACTGCATGGTTAAGGCGCTGGGCATCTTTAACAGGCCACCAGTACGGCCGATTTGCTGTTCGAGAACCTGTGCTCGCACGAGGATGTTTGTCAGACGGAAAACTACCTGCAGCGCTCACTGATGGCCGGCTTCCTGATGCGCCTCCTGCAAAAGGCGCAGTCAATCCGACGGCAGTGGGGCTACAAGTGGCCACCGCTTTGATGGGCCAAGTCCTAACGGTACTAAATTATATACCTTTAGATGCACTTTGGCCAACTGTGTGAGTCTCCCGCATGTTTTCGAAGGAATTGGCCAAGTCCTCGGTGTCCTCATTGCCGCAAGAATATCTCTCTGAGGGAAAGAGTCGCCAGGGTGATCAAAATCGAAGAGCTCTATAGGGAGGCGGCCAGGCGATGCAGGCGCAGAAGACCGTGAAAGCCATTGAGCTCTTCAAGTAGGTCATCAATCTGCTCTTCCAATTCTTTCAATTCCAATTTATGCCGGCAAAATACAATCCTGATGCATCATTTTAAAAAAAATTGTATGTATACTTTTGTTGTTTAAATTAGCCAAACATTAAAAATTTTTCAAAGGATTCTAATGCAATTATTCTTTGTGAACCACTATTAGTCGTAATTTGTGCAGTCGAAGACAAAATGGTATAAAAACGCAAAAACCCTGAAGAAAAATATAAAAATAGCTTGTTTTATAATAAAATTGCTAAAATTGCTAAAATACAAATTACAGAATTGCTAGATTTGCAGCTAATAGCATTTTAAGAAACAAAGTTGCTTTTTTTAATGTTGCCAGAGCTAGCCACTGAATTGCTAAACTGGCAGCACTGGTCGGGAAATAGATGCCAAAACGAAGTTTTCCAACACTCTCCAGTTTTCCACTTCTACAAATCAAAATCAGAGAGGATATATATCTCTCGCTCACACTGCATGCTTTTCCCATAAGGCCTTAGTATCTGGTCTCACTGCCCAAACTCGAAGTGTTAAAATTTATAAATTTAGCAACAGCCAAAACTTTTCGACTTGGCCAATTCCATCTTTGCGAAGGCTGAAAGGCCCAAACAATCACACGCCACTCACGGGCAGCGCGGCGCGGTAACAAAATCCTCAAACAAGAAGAAGAAGAAAAGGAAAAAAGAAGATACATATACTGAAAACAAGTCAAGTACAAGTGTTCAAGTGTTGTTGTTTTGTTCGCTGTGAATCGGGAATGTGAAAAAAAGTTAAAAAGGAACACAAATCGATTGAATCAAACATGCAGCCATTCAAAGGCACAGCTGAACGCCACTATAGTCTATAGTTGGTGTGTGTTGTTCGTTTTTCGTGTGTTTGGTGTTGTTGTTGGCTAATACAAACAACGCGAAGAGTGAGCTGAACGCGACGCTGACAGCGACAGCGACGGCGACGGCTCTGCCGCGGAGAAAATGTTTTCCGGACCCGGTAGCCATGCCATTAGCTATAGCGGTGGGATCAGCATTGGGGGAGGAGGCAGTGGCCTGCACCAGGATTGCGATGGCTATGACTTTACGAAGAACGAGAACGCGGCACGTTGGCGTGGCCTGTTCATACCCTCATTGAGGAAGGTGCTGGAGCAGGTGCATCCGCGGGTGACGGCCAAAGAAGATGCGCTGCTCTATGTCGAGAAGCTGTGTCTGCGACTGCTGGCCATGCTCTGTGCCAAGCCGCTTCCCCACTCGGTCCAAGATGTAGAGGAGAAAGTGAACAAATCATTTCCAACGCCCATCGACCAGTGGGCCCTCAAGGAGGCAAACGAGGCGATCAACTCGAAGAAAAAGAAGTCCGTTCTGCCCACCGAGCGGGTGCACACCCTGCTCCAGAAGGATGTGCTGCAGTACAAAATCGATAGTTCGGTGTCCGCCTTCCTGGTGGCCGTCCTGGAGTATATCTCTGCGGATATACTCAAAATGGCCGGCGACTATGTGTGCAAGATCTCGCACTGCGAGATCACCAAAGAGGACATCGAGGTGGTCATGAACGCGGATCGGGTCCTCATGGACATGTTGAATCAGAGTGATATTAAGACCAGTCCGCTCTCCCTGCCCGCGCAGAGGGCTAGCGCGACCTACGAGGAGACGGTCAAGGAGTTGATCCACGACGAGAAGCAATATCAGCGCGATCTCCATATGATCATACGTGTCTTTCGCGAGGAGCTAGTGAAGATTGTGTCGGATCCCAAGGAGCTCGAGCCAATATTCTCCAACATAATGGACATCTACGAGGTGACGGTCACTCTGCTCGGCTCTCTAGAGGATGTCATCGAGATGTCCCAGGAGCAGAATGCCCCCTGGGTGGGCAGCTGCTTCGAGGAGCTGGCGGAGGCCGAGGAGTTCGATGTCTACAAAAAGTATGCCCACGATGTGACCTCCCAGGCATCCCGGGATGCGCTTACAAATCTCTTATCCAAGCCTGGGGTAAGTCCACTGCTGACCGCTGACTCTCAACAAATCCCAAAAATGTATGTTCGTTTATTTTTAGGCCTCATCCTTGATTTCTGCCGGGCACGGTTTCAGAGACGCCGTCAAGTATTATCTGCCCAAGCTGCTGCTGGTGCCCATCTGCCATGCTTTCGTGTACTTTGACTACATCAAACATCTGATGGATCTCAGCTCCTCGCAGGACGACATCGAGAGCTTTGAACAAGTGCAGGGCCTCCTGCATCCGCTGCACTGCGACCTCGAAAAGGTGATGGCCAGCGTATCCAAAGAGCGCCTGGTCCCAGTCAGTGGCCGAGTGCGTCGCCAGCTGGCCATCGAACGGACACGAGAACTCCAGCTCAAGGTGGAGCATTGGGATGACAAGGATGTGGGCCAGAACTGCAATGAGTTTATACGCGGTAAGTGCGAATATAAACGAATAAGAATGAGAAACAAATAATTGCAATTGCGAATCGATTCACAGAGGACTCGCTCAGCAAGCTGGGATCGGGCAAGCGCATTTGGAGCGAGCGAAAAGTCTTTCTGTTCGATGGCCTTATGGTCCTGTGCAAGGCAAACACCAAGAAGCAGACCCCCTCGGCCGGGGCCACTGCCTACGATTACCGGCTGAAGGAGAAGTTCTTTATGCGGCGCGTCGAGATCATTGACCGGGTGGACAGCGAGGAGCTGAAGAACAGCTTCGAGCTGGTTACGAGAATGCAGCCGGCCATTGTGCTGACGGCCAAGAATGCCCAGCACAAGCACGACTGGATGGCAGACCTTCTGATGGTGAACACCAAGTCGATGCTGGACCGCATCCTGGACAGCATACTGCAGGACATCGAGCGAAAGCATCCCCTGCGCATGCCCAGCCCAGAGATATACAAGTTCGCCGTTCCGGATAGCGGGGAGAACATCGTCTTGGAGGAGCGCGAGAGCGCTGGAGTCCCGATGATCAAGGGGGCCACGCTGTGCAAGCTCATCGAGCGCCTCACCTACCACATATATGCGGACCCCACCTTTGTGCGCACCTTCCTCACGACATATCGCTACTTCTGCTCGCCCCAGCAGCTGTTGCAGCTGCTGATCGAACGTTTCAACATACCCGACCCTAGTTTGGTCTATCAGGACGCTGCCTTTGGCACGGGGACTCTTGGTGGCGGCGGCGGGGGCGACAAGGAGCACAAGAACTCGCAGCGCGAGGACTGGAAGCGCTACCGCAAAGAGTACGTACAGCCCGTCCAATTTCGGGTACTCAACGTTCTGCGCCACTGGGTGGACCACCACTTCTATGACTTTGAGAAGGATCCCACGCTGCTCGAGAAGCTGCTGCACTTTCTGGAGCATGTGAATGGGAAATCAATGCGCAAGTGGGTGGACTCCGTGCTCAAGATTGTTCAGAGAAAGGTAAGTCTTCGGCAAAAATTGTTACATTTCATTTCGCATACAATGTGTACCATTTATTGTAGAACGAACAGGAGAAAAGCAATAAGAAGATTGTGTACGCCTATGGGCACGATCCGCCGCCCATTGAGCACCACATGAGTGTGCCCAACGAGGAGATCACACTGCTCACCCTCCATCCGCTGGAGCTGGCCCGTCAGCTCACGCTGCTGGAGTTCGAGATGTACAAGAACGTGAAGCCCTCGGAGCTCGTGGGATCGCCCTGGACCAAGAAGGACAAGGAGCTGAAGAGCCCCAATCTGCTGAAGATCATGAAGCACACCACCAATGTGACGCGCTGGATAGAGAAGTCCATAACCGAGGCGGAGAACCACGAGGAGCGCCTGGCGATAATGCAGCGGGCCATCGAGGTGATGATGGTCATGCTCGAGCTGAACAACTTCAATGGAATCCTTTCGATTGTCGCGGCCATGGGCACGGCGTCGGTCTACCGGCTGCGGTGGACATTTCAGGGATTGCCCGAACGCTACAAGAAGTTCCTGGACGAGTGCCGCGAGCTTAGCGACGATCATCTCAAGAAGTACCAGGAGCGCCTGCGCTCCATCAATCCGCCTTGTGTACCCTTCTTTGGGCGCTACCTGACCAACATCCTGCACTTGGAGGAGGGCAATCCGGATCTGCTGGCCAACACGGAGCTAATCAATTTCTCCAAGCGGCGGAAAGTGGCCGAGATCATAGGCGAGATCCAGCAGTACCAGAACCAGCCTTACTGCCTCAACGAGGAGGCCACCATTCGGCAGTTCTTCGAGCAGCTCGATCCCTTCAACGGCCTCTCCGACAAGGAAATGTCCGACTATCTCTACAATGAGAGCATGCGCATCGAGCCGCGTGGCTGCAAGACGGTGCCCAAGTTTGTGAGTATATCAGCCTCGACAGGCCGCAGCCGAGTACTAAATCCTTTCGTTTTCCTTCACATTTCAGCCTCGCAAATGGCCGCACATTCCGCTTAAATCGCCGGGCATTAAGCCCCGTCGCCAGAACCAGAATAATAACAGCAGTAAGTTGTCCAGCAACGCTTCATCGGCCGCGGCAGCAGCGGCGGCAGCCTCGTCGGCGGCATCATCGGTAGCAGCAGCAGCAGCAGCCGCAACAGCAGCTGTGCCCCAAACACAACCAGCAACCGTGGAAGCGCTGCCGAGTGGTGCTGCCATCCCCGGCGCTGTTGCTGGCGAACAGAGTCCGCAGCACAATCCGCACGCGTTCTCGGTGTTCGCCTCCGTCATTCTACCCGATCGGAATGGCAGCACTTGGAGCGGAACACCTCTGCATCATCGGACAACAGCGGAGAACAGTGAGGAGGTGGTGGTGCCGGCGCCACATCTGCCCAAGAAGCCGGCGGCGCATGTGTGGACCAACAATGTGGCCATGATGAATGCAACAGCGTCGGCGATGGATGTGTTCAGTCCAGTGCTGGCGGAGCACCATGCGCTGCCCCCGCAATCGCTGCCAGACAGCAACCCTTTTGCCGGCGGCTCAGACACAGACGCCCTGCCCTCCCCGTTGCCCAAGCTGATGGTTAGTCCTCGCCACGAGACTGGCAATCGGTCACCATTCCATGGGCGGATGCAATACAGTCCCACGCATAGCATTGCCAGCACTGTGACTCTGACGGGAGTGAGCGGAGCCGGAGCTGGAGGAGATCTCAGCCCTCAGATGGGTGGATTCTACTACAACAACGCCCACCAGGGGCAGACAGGGGCAGTGCCCATCTCGCCGCATGTCAATGTTCCAACGGCCTCGATCCTAGACTATCGCGCAGTGCCCCCACCACTGCCGCCACGTCGCAAGGAGCGGACTGAGAGCTGTGCCGATATGGCCCAGAAGCGACAGGCACCAGACGCACCCACAGTAAGTATTCCATCCCACAAAAAACATCTCAGATTTGGCTCATTCCTAACGTATTGTGCATTTTGCAGTTACCCCCGCGCGATGGCGAACTGAGTCCTCCCCCCATACCGCCCCGACTCAACCATTCCACGGGCACTATATCCGTACGACACAGCCAAGGCCAGAGCAAGGAGTTCGCAAGTTCGTGCAAGAGCAGCCTACTCCTGCCTAACACAAGCAGTATTATGATACGCCGGAACTCGGCGATCGAGAAGCGGGCAGCAGCGGCTGCCCAGCAGCCAGGTCCGACTGCAGTGGCGACTGCAGCTGCGATGGCGGGGTCGGTGATGGGATCCATTAACACCACTTTGGTCACAGTGTCACAGTCAGTCCCGGCTGAAGAGCAGCCGCCGCAATCGATCTCGCCAGCACTGAGCTCCTCGACAACTACATCACCGTTGACACCCGCAACGCCCATCTCCCCGAACATTCCCAGCCATCCAGTGGAGAGTACGTCAAGCGGTTATACGCATCAGCTTCGTTTAAGGCCCCAGCAGCAGCATCAGCAGCAGCAGTCGCAGTCGCATCCAGCGGCGTACGCACAGCACCATCATACCCACCACACGCACCATCCACCCCCCCACCATCAACAGCATCAACAACATCATCCGCATCAACAGCATCAACAACATCATCAACAGCATGCAAATCAATCACACACACGCTCGTCCCCAAAGGAATTCTTTCCGATTGCCACGAGCCTCGAGGGCACACCCAAACTTCCACCAAAACCTAGTCTAAGCGCTAACTTCTATAACAATCCAGGTTAGTTTGCTCAATTCTCATTCCACTCAATCGAATATAATTCGAATTGCATTCCACACAGATAAAGGTACGATGTTTCTTTACCCAAGTACAAACCAAGAATAATATAATTGCCTGGCGATGTGATAGGACAAACGAAACTGCGATCCGATCATAGTAGAGCATGCTGCAGCATATGCAGACACACATACATATACAACACACATACAAACACATAAGTACTACATATACATACATATATGCATGAAACGTGAAAAATATTTGCGTTACGTTACGTTACGTTTCGTATGTATGGCATGTACGACTTGTAGGCATTCATTCTAGTGCATAATTATGCTAAAATGGACCGAGTTGGATCTGATGATTTGTATTATTCGAAACTCATTGAACACACTACCACCCAACACACCCACCACTCGCTGACACGCAGACACTCAGTCAGGTCACACACCCGATAAACGAAAAATGCAAATACCGAAATTATGTTATTATATAATTATTATTATAAATATTTGTAAATATCGAGAACAGAACATTGTATTGATCGTAGAACGTAAACAAAATAAATCATAACACTATTGTTAGACAGTTGGCCGATGTCTCTTACTGTTTACTTAACATCTACCTTTTATCCCATTTTTCTATATGCCGTATATACTGCGAATAGTCTTAACACTAACTACATCTTCTAAAGATTAAACTCAAATCTCTGTATTTCCTATGCCTCAACTGGCTTTAGTCCAATGAGGTTAGAGGTTCTGTTAAACTCCTGATCTTTAGGAAAGCCTTAGAACATCATTGTTTCGATCCTTGGGCATTTTCCATGCACTTGGAGTGAAGCCCAACTGCAGAAAACTAAAGCCAGGTTTAGTGGTTCTTTCATTATACCTTAACTTTGAGCTTTTTCCAAGGCTATCTCTCTTGTTACCGCCTATCTTGATTCAATCTTAAAGACTTTTCCTAGGCATTCGCTACAGTAGGGTGCCGGTGCCCTTGGGCAAACCACAGAATCGGAAACTCACGGCATCCAGCATAATCATCACCACCATTAAGACATTGCTCGGGCTGGAAACCCCAGAAACCCCAGGGGAGTCTCGCTTGGAACTAAAGCGATTTAGTAGACACGAGCTAATTGTTTGCTCGGTGCATTCTGTGCAATTAAGTTACACATAAAAGTACAATGGTATGTGCATATGTACATTTGTACATATGTATTGTATTTCCTTTCGCTTTTCAAACGTCGCGACGTCATCGCAGCTGAGCACTGAGTATCGCTTCCTGATTTTTTGTGATGAGTGCCGTAACATGTTTTTGCAATTGAATTATTTTTGTATTTTATCAACGCTCTCCAGCGCAGCGCAGCGCGTATCCCAATACTGGACTGGCCATGGTGCCAGTCAAGCCCCTTGTCGCGTGCAAGACGAGTTATTAAAGGAGGGATGCAGATGCACCACACCAACTGTCGTTATTCCAAAAAATCCCCCCAGATGGCCTCTCCGAATGGTGCGTCACGTAACCGAAATTATTTGGAGTTTTTGGTAAAGGAAAGTACCGACGATCTTACAGATCGGATCAGAGTGAATAAACCATTGGGGCAGAGAACGTCATCATTTCGTAGCATGAATGTCAGAGAAAATCCAATTTGTTGGGCAATGCTTCAAACGAAAATTGTATCTTATATCTGTCGCATTGTCATACAGCATTGCAGGGAATTTTGGGAATTTTTCGCTGAATGTGCGCCTTTATTTTTAGAGTATATCATGGTCAAGGCCAGGCCATTGCCCGAGATCAGTAATGGGACTTTCTATGGAAGGTGGACATTCTGATACTGCTCTTTCGCTTTTCTTCATCTTGACCAACATCTTGACGGCAATTATCCGATGGTAGGCGACCTACACCAAGCAATTTTCCCCTACACCTCACATTTCCTCCGATACTTGTACTATCACGTTTCAGCAATTTACACAGCTATCCAACCATTCTTCCAAGCAGCAATTGCCAAAGAATTATTCAATGAATTTGCATTTAATTAATCTGATGGCCGCTAATGAGGGAGAAACCCAGCAATCAAAGCAGCAACTGCAACTGCAATGAAGGAGGAGGAGGAGGCTGCATCTCATAATCATCTAATGCAATTACTCGTACATTGTGCATAACATAATTGTCTTACATGAGCATATTAATTAGTGGACAAAAATTTCAATTACAATTACAACAATCTAACGGTGGAGGAGGGGGCAGGGCAGGGCAGGGAAAGCCCCCAAATGGGACCACAATCTCTAGCTGGAAAGCAAAATTCTGGGAACCGGGAACATCAATAAACTCATGATCGACTCAACCCCACATCATCTGCTTCCCTCAGGAACAATCATCCCGAATGCAGCAACCCAACCACGTCCGAGCACAGCCAGAACCAGATCGGTTGGCATTGTCTTTATGGTAGATAGCGATCGGCTCGGCTCGGAATCGGAATCGGAATTTGTCTGGGTCTGGGGAAGTCGAGAGCTTTTATAAAAGCGCCGACCACAGCACAAGTTCATTCAGTGTTCAGTCAGAATCATTGTCAAGTGCAAGCAGCAGCAGCAGCAGCCACAGCAACAGCAGGCGGATCGGAGCAGCAACAGAACATAGTAGCAGCAGAAGCATCGCATTAGCCAAGTGATTTCACAGTGTACAGTGTACTTTAGCCATCCGACCGACAGATAAACAGATTGCCAACAAAATGCTGGCCAGTGAGACTTTTCCCGCACATCACTTCAAGGAATCTATATTTAAGCCTTACAGCACGAGTGGCTCGGCCAGCGTCGATGATTTGGCAAGCGTTAACAAAACATTGACATCCGCGGTGACCACGTCGTCATCGCCTGATACTCATGCAGCCGTTGACATCGCTCCCACTGCATCCTCAGTCGAGTTCGAGACTGCCCGCAAAATGTTGACCAACAACAGCAGCAGCAGTAGCAGCAGAAACATTAATAATAACAATAACGATGCTAAGGATGATATATCCGGTTTCGTGGCCAGCCATCCGGCAGCCCCGTTCGAGAGCTTCATCCGGGCCTGTGTGGACGATATTATCAAGCTGGCCGTCTTCCAGGGTACCAACCGATCCACCAAAGTCGTGGAGTGGCACGAGCCCGCCGAGCTCCGTCAGCTCTTCGACTTCCAGCTGCGCGACAAAGGGGAGCCGCAGGAGAAGCTGCAAGAGCTTCTGCGCGAGACCATACGGTTCTCGGTGAAGACCGGGCATCCGTACTTCATCAATCAGCTGTATTCGGGCGTGGATCCCTACGCCCTGGTGGGCCAGTGGCTCACCGACGCCCTAAACCCCAGTGTCTACACGTACGAGGTGGCCCCCCTGTTCACGCTGATGGAGGAGCAGGTGCTGGCCGAGATGCGTCGCATTGTGGGATTCCCCAACGGGGGCCAGGGCGACGGCATCTTTTGTCCTGGCGGTTCGATAGCCAATGGTTATGCAATCAGCTGTGCGCGCTACAAGCACGCGCCCGAGTCCAAGGTGAGTACACCTCCAACTGCCTGCGCCATCGTCCCATCCATATCGCCTCGCCTCGCCGCGCACAAATGGTTTCCCTGCTGCCGCTCGATGCAAAGCAAAGCAACACGGAAACACGAGCGCACGCTCCTCTGCTCTGGCCTAGCGCCTCCCGTTAATGGCAACTAGTACTCGTACAGTGGTGGCCAAATTGTTGGGCGGGACTAGGCGGGCATGAGGCGGGATATATGAGGCAAGAAAGTGAAATCGAAAGTGTTCCCCATCGAAAGGCAAACAGAAATATTGTAGAATTCTTGAAAGGGGTATTTTATTTCATATATTTGTAGCCTTTTTCTTTAAAACATTTCAATAATCATTAACATGATTGAGCAAATATTAATATCCAACATTATTACTAAATAATTAGAAAGAAATCTTGTATGCTTTCTACATAGTTCAGAGATTTGCAAATACGTCTCCTTGACTTCTTAGACGTTACAGAGGGATAACAAAAATGCAAAAAATATAAATTGTATGCCTTCATAGCACTTCGCTTATTACTAAGTAATAATTAAGAGATCTTTTATGCTTTCCACATAAGTCAGAGATTTGAAAATACGTTTCCTTAATTTCCAACGCTTAGACAGTGATAACAAAATTTAAAAAAAATTATTCTTACGCCTTCATGGCACTAGAAATATTAATGAATAATTTTTAAGAGATCTTGCTTTCCACATAGCTTAGAGATTTGCAATGACGTGTCCTTGATTTCTTAGACGTTAGAGAGGGATAAACAAAAAATTAACAAAATGTAATTTGTACGCCGTCATTGCATTGCGCTTATTACTAAATAATTATTAGGAGATCTTTTATGCTATCTTCATAGTTCAGAGATTTGACAATACGTTTCCTTCATTTCCAAGAGCTTATACAGTGATAAAAAAATTTAAAGAAATTATTCTTACGCTTGATAGCACTAGAAATATTATTGAATCATTTTTAAGAGATCTTTTTTACTTTCCACATAATTTAGAAATTTGCAAATATGTGTCCTTGATTTCTAAGACGTTAGAGAGGGATACAAAAAATGCAAAAAATATAAACTGTATGCCTTCATAGGCATTATTACTAAAAAATTTTAAACAGATATTTCCTTCTTTCCACATAGTTAAGAAATTCATTGATTTCCAAGAACAGTGATACCAAAATTTAAAAGAAATTATTTTTACGTCTTCATAGCACTACGCTTATTTCTAAATAATTATAAACAGATATTTCATTCTTTCCACATAAGTCAGAGATTTGAAAATACGTTTCCTTGATTTCCAAGAGCTTAGACAGTGATACAAAATTTAAAAAAGTTATTCTTACGCCTTCATAGCACTAGGAATATTAAATTATATATGACATAATTGTGGAATAAATACCGTCATAAAGTACAGATATTTCCCTAGCTTATTCTTAGGTAATAATAATATGAATCATTCATTCATGATGATTATCCATTTATATCCAGAAAAACGGACTCTTCAGTGCCAAACCTTTGATTATATTCACATCGGAGGATGCGCATTATTCGGTGGAGAAATTGGCCATGTTCATGGGTTTCGGAAGCGATCATGTGGTCAAGATAGCGACCAATGAGGTGGGCAAGATGCGTCTCAGCGATCTGGAGGAGCAGATCCGGCGGTGCCTGGACAATGGCTGGCAGCCTCTGATGGTCTCGGCCACGGCCGGCACCACGGTGCTGGGCGCCTTCGATGACTTGACAGGGATCGGGGATCTGTGCAGGAAGTACAGCATGTGGATGCACGTAGATGCGGCATGGGGAGGCGGTGCACTGATGTCCAAGAAGTATCGCCATCTGCTGAACGGCATCGAACGGTGAGTTTTTCCCGAAAAAGGATTCGCGCGGACAGGTTGAGGTTGACGTGTTGTTGAATCGTTTGCAGGGCTGATTCGGTGACGTGGAACCCTCACAAGTTGTTGGCCGCCTCGCAGCAGTGCTCAACCTTCCTGACCCGCCACCAGCTGGTCCTGGGCCAGTGCCACTCCACCAATGCGGCGTACCTGTTCCAGAAGGACAAATTCTACGACACCTCATTCGACACTGGGGATAAACACATCCAGTGCGGACGCAGGGCGGACGTCTTCAAGTTCTGGTTCATGTGGAAGGCTAAGGGCAGCCTGGGCCTGGAGTCACATGTAGAGAAGGTCTTTCGCATGGCCGAGTTCTTCACCGCCAAGGTCCGCGAGCGACCCGGCTTCGAATTGGTTCTGGAGAGTCCCGAGTGCACCAACATCAGCTTCTGGTACGTGCCCCCCAGTCTCCGGCAGATGGAGCGAGATCGGGAGTTCTACGACAAGTTGCACAAGGTGGCGCCCAAGGTCAAGGAGCGGATGATTAAGAGGGGCTCCATGATGATCACTTATCAGCCGCTGCGCCAGCTGCCGAACTTCTTCCGTCTGGTGCTGCAGAACTCGTGTCTGGAGGAGTCGGACATGATCTACTTCCTCAACGAGATCGAGTCTCTGGCCAAGAACTTGTAGATGTGAGCAACTGAAGCTGGAGTTGAAGCCGAAGCTGGTTATGTGGTTAAGTGTTGACAAACATTCTCTCTATATGTTCGTATGTGAATTGTATAGTTTCTCGTAGTATTTCCTTTACTACATCCGCTTAAAAATAATATTGGAGATTAAGTATTACCTAAAAAGCGAAAATACATATAATATTTATAGGTAATTTGAGTTACATTGAACAAGGGGGACTGTTTTCATGGCTGACCATGGAACTGAAGGAATTTTAGACTAGGGATTGCAATTAGCTTTTGGAGCTGACCGTGTCTCCATTTAACAAATGTTATTTAATTTATCAATATACAATTCATCCAGCTCTTTCAGCCGCCGAGGTGGAAGTCTGTGGGCATAAAACGGACAAACGGTGGGACGGTACAAAATATTCACTACTTACCTTAAAGCTATGCGTAACAAATTAATTGGTAGAAGAGTCAATTATTCGGCTGGGCCTCCTAAGTGGACACTCAACTTATTTTTTGTGTTAAGGTGTACCCGGAAAATATGTTCGGAGGCGCTTTCTTGGTAGCGGACGTCTTTTCCATCGTGTCCCTGGAGCCGTTCCATGAGTCGGTCCCGCAGCTCAATGGGTAGGCGGCGCCATGGAGTGTTCACGCGCCATTCAAGAGGAGCCACTACCCATTTGTCCTGCTGAGAACTAGCCGGATCGGCTGGTTCATCCGACAAGGTAGCGCGAGGCATGGGGGGATCTTGTAGTGCTGGCTCGTTGTTTTCTTTCATAGAACTTTGGTCTGGGCCGTCCTTGAGGATTTCTTTGTTGGAATTAAACTCTAGCGATACTCCGCCCGCCTGGATCGTTGCGTCGCTTCTGCGTAGGAAGTCCATGCCCAGAATGGCATGCTGCTTGGCGGATGGCAGCACTAGGACGAGCATGTGTATTTTTTGATCGCGCAGTTGGACGCTGGCCATCAACGCCTGCGTCACATTTACGTGCGATCTATCCGGCAGGCCTATACGCAAGTCTACATATCTGCGGTTCTGTTCAGTGAACAGTCTTCGGGCAACTCGCTCGCTAACAAAAGTACGGGTGGATCCAGTGTCCAGCAGGGCTACTACGTACTGGTCTTCCATAAGTACTCGGGCAAAGATTCGACCCCCCATCAAGGTCAGAGCCCTGTTTCGTCCGCCGGGGAACCTGTTTCGCTCTCTGAGTGGTGTCCTGCCGAAGCATTTCAAGAACGTGAATCGGAAAGTCGACCAGGGTGCTCCTTGGATGCCGCTGGTCCAGAACCAACGTTCCGCTTTTCCTGACAATAGTACAACGATTGATTTCGATAGGTTCCGCCTTTCAACGCCGCACTTAGCTGCACTTTCTTCAACGTGTTCGATGAAGCTCAAAGGATTGGATGTTCCATTGAAGATGTTGCCCCATTTAATCATAATCCTCGACAGAGCTGCAAACGACGGCTTCTCGCTAAGCGCGGCTGGACTTAATGGCTGTGCGTCCCCAGCGAAATCGTCCTCTGGTTTAAGGCTGTCTTCTGGTCCATAGTGCGCTCTTAGTTGAGCCAACCGCTTTCCAATTTCCGCCGAATGCCAAGCGCTGCCAACAAAAGCTGCAAGTCGGAGGCGCAGTTCTGCGACGGATCCATCACATTCCAACTGAAACTCATAGCAAATGGCTTCCAATTCAGCTTTGTTGCGGTGCAACAACCACTTCACGCCCATTTTTGTGTTTCCTTCAAGCCTTACTCACGTTCCCAGTAGTTTTTTTTTCGCGCAAGCGCCTGACTCGTCCGAAGAATCGTTTTTTGATATTTATGCGATGATTCTGTTATCGATCCTTATCGCACCCATCGGGCAGCTTTTGCGCAGATAGAGGCGATCGCTCCCAGGGGGACTTTTACTTTGGGAGCTACTACGGAATATATTCACTGATCGTCCCTCGTATAGAAACGACCGACGAGAAATTGAGGTCCACTTTTGGGATATTTCCAGCGTCGTTTGGAATTTGTTTTTGCGGAATTAGTGAGAATTGTCTTTCATTTTATGAAATAAAAATGCTTCGTCTTAATATAATAAACTAACTCTTAACGAAATTAATTATAGGAACTGTTATCCTGAGTTTTTAGTTGACTTGGGAGTCTGCTTCTGCTGCTTGATCCATGGCCACTGACTCACATCACTGCCACCGGCCTTGGAAATGGCCTCGGTTACACTTAAACTCTGGCCCGGTTGGATGCCATACCCGATGCGCAGGCCGTGTGGATTCGAGGGCGTTTGGCAGTCCATGGTGCACTCCTTTCGGAGCACCGTGTCCACCTCCACCGACGAGAAGAAGGCCACGGACATGGGCAGGTCGTTGAGGCCGATGCGGGACACACAGTAGGAGCGCGTGAGCAGATTGGTGATATGCATGGCCAGGGCCGCCTTGGCAGCCATATCCTCCTGCACCAGATATCGCAGCTCGTCGTGGAAGCTGAGGCAGAAGCGCACGTGCGGCCCCATCAGCCACCGCATGCTGACCAGCATCAGGTGGAGGAAGTCGACGGCACCACTCTGAACCACCCAATTGATGCGGGTGGGCAGAAAGCGCTGCTCCTGCTCTGGCCCGCCATCCGACTCCAGGGCGCGACTAAGTCGGCCGCCAAGAAAGGGCGTTTGGGGCCGCGCTCCCGTGGCAATCTCCTCCAAGCGATTGAACATGGCACTCTCTGTGCCCCCCTGCCAGTTTGGCCGATGGAAGACCTCGCCCAAGGTCCGATTCCGCTGCATGGCCAAACGAGAGGCTTCGTAGCTGCTATATCTGGGAGGGAAGGGGGGAAACAGTCAGCCTGGAGGATCGTCGGTTCGCTGGTACTTCAGTACTTACGCTCTGTCCTCTAGTTCGTCGTGGAACTCCTCGCGGAGACGATACACCCGCTTGCCCTTGGTGATCGCGAACATTTTCATGGCCTTGGCCTTGGCCTCCGATGCACTGAACGTGGGGTTGAACTGACGGAGCAGGGTCTCCGCAAACTGCTGGCCAGCTCCGTAGATCCTCGCATAGTTGATGACCTTCGCGTGGTCACGGGAGATGCCAACAGCCTTGGCGGTGATGGAGTGCATATCGCTGCCGTTCGCTTTGCTGCCGCTCAGCGTCATCCAGCCCAGGGGCGTGGCTCCGTGTTGGCCGCAGGCGTAGGCATCGCCCAGCACAGAGGCTATCCAAAGCTCCTGCGAGTCCACATCGGCGCCCACCAGCCTGTATCCCGGAGGGGCCTGCACCATTGAACGGAGCTCCGATCCCAGGCGATTCGGACGCGAATTGGAGGCCGTCATCCAGGTGGGCTCCATGGCCCGTCTGGTGAGGGTCCCGCAGGCCACCACCTGGGGACAAATGGCGCCGTAGGACTTCCCACCATGGCCAGCATCTGCCAGCTCCGACGGCAGGTGCTCCTGCTCCAGCCAGACCACCATTTGACCCATGATGCGATCTCGGTTGTTGCGCCAGTAGGACATCATGCGGGCAATATCGATAACTCGCGCCGCAGCCTGGCACGAGGGATCGCCGCTGGTGAGCACGTTCTCCGAGAATTTGTTGAGGAAATCCTTTGAGAGCGGATTGCCCACCCTGAACGATGGTCCGTTTTTGTGCGGCAGCTTCAGGAAGAAGCAGCAGTCGTCCAGCACCTGATTGCACCACACGCCAGAACCTGGAAGGCGTGCAGAAATAGCATTTCAGTAAGGACATTCCGATACTTAGTTCAGATGTTCAGACGCACCTTGGTACTGGGTCTCTAGGCGCTGCTGCTTCTGAGAGAGCTTCTTGTGGTGCTGCCTCTTTGCCAGGTGTTCCTCGAGCTGTCCCGGCAGCATGGCGAACGCCAGATCGCTCTCCTCCGTGGAGGCGCACTGGCGCGCAAAATCTGGTACGGCACAGCGGTCCAGCAGCTCTTTAATGGGGATTCGCTCGACTCCCGCTGCGTCGCTGCGAAAGGGAACCAGGAAGCCCCAGCCGTGTTCCCGCTGGTAGTGGAGCGGATATCCCTCCCAGCAGAGAGAGAGCAGCTTTGGGGCAATCTGCATGCCCGTGCTGATCTCGCTGGCGCCTGGAGTCCACTGCTCGTCCTCCTGCTCGCCGTCGTCCGTCTTGTGGCCAGTGGGAGGCTTGCGGCACAGTTTGCGGTACCATTGGGGATAGCCTGGAAGCAGGGGACGGCGAGCCGGCAGCAAGGACCGCTGATCGTAGAGGTGCTGGAACTTGGCATAGAGGCGCCGCTGCTCAGTGGACAGGTCGGACTCCTCACGCTCCGCTCTCGGCAAGGGCTTTCGTTTGGGAGGCTGCTTCAGCTTCAGCTGCTGCACGCCCCAGTCCTCGTCCCAGAGCCAGAGATTGCTGCGATACTGCTCGTCGTCGAGCAGGGAGCACGCCTCTTCGGCCCGACGGCCCAAGTGGTACTTGGCCTCGATGCTGAGATCCTCGTAGGTCAGTTGGGCCTCGCGTATGTATCGCTCCCAGTTCGAATTGACCGGCAGATAGGCAGAGCCCATCTCCAGCATTCCCGCCAAGGAGGCCGGATGCGGAAAGCGGTTGGCAAACATGGGATAGAGCACCTGCAGCACGCGATGAGTGGCCTCTACATCTCCGGCGCAGTAGTTGACGAGTGACTGGAAATTGTGCCGCACCTGATCGAGCGTGCCCTCTACAAAAATATTCCGTGGCTCCTTGGACAGCGCCTCCCCGCCGCAGTAGAGGCGGTGGACCTCGACCAGACTGTTCAGGGAGCTCTGCTCCAGCCAGCCAAGGTCCTCGGGAGCCGGTTCCTTTTTGGATTTGAGCAGTGCCCGCTGGTAGCTGGTCACCCCACTGACGCACATGTGCAGCGACATGGTGTCCACGAAGCGGGTGCCAGAGTCCTCGATCAGGTACTGCTCGCTCAGTCTCGCTCTGTCGTAGGAGACGTTGTGGCCCACCACCAGGCTGGGTGCCCCGGTTCCCAGTGGTATGAGCTCATCCAGAGTATAGTGCGGCCGCTCAAAGTCCGCGCCCACATCACAGGGTTCCACTTTTTCCACGGCCAAACGATGTTTGGTCAGTTTCGGGCTGACCCAGCAGTACCATCTTTTCGTGCTGACGGCGGTGGCCAGAATCGGGGCTTGACCGGCAGAGACGCACACCTCGACATCGAAGACGAGGCCCTTTTCCAGGGGCTGTTTGACGGGTGTGGCTGTGCCATCGTCTGGGTCGTAGGCTGTCCAGCCTGCTAGAAACGCCCAGCGTTTCGGTCTCGAAGGCAGCTCATGGCACTCCACCAAGGGCAGCAATAGCTCCTCGTAATGTTCCACCTGCTCCTTGGCTATGTTGTGGAAGTGCTCTTCAATGTTCTGCCCCTGCAACGCCGGCAGCTTCAGCTGAACATCCGGCACTGGCGAGCTGCTCTCGATGTCGACTCCATGGCGGTGCAGCTCGTCCTTGTACTGCCTGGCGGCCGCTCTCTGCTCCTCCGAAATGTGGCGGGGTGTTTGCGGGAATATTTGCCTGTGCAAGTTCTGCGAGATCATCTGAACCTTGACGAGGTTCTCCGAGTACTCGGCTGCTGTTGCCACTTCCGCATTGGCATTTTGTGGCTGCTGTTTTGCTTTGGCGGCTTTCGGTGGCAGCGGTTTTACCTTGCGATATATCTTGATGGTGCTGCTGGCAAAATGTTCGCGTCTGGGTTTGCTGGCATAGGAGCGTATCAGGCGCACATGAACGTATACATAGGGCATCCTATTGAAATATATATATATTAATGTATATAAGCGAAAAGGTTTTTTACTTTCAACATACTTTATGCTCGCTGTCGTTCAAAAGAAGATGAAGAACAAGATTTTTTTTTGGGGTTTTAAGTTACCATGCTACCCTTGAGTAGCGTGAGATTATTTGGCCGCCCGCCTGTGTGAAGGTGGAAATTGCCAAGTCAAATAGTTGTAGATTTTGGTGTGCTACTTATAGTTTTACGTCGATTTTGTCAATGAAGTCGACTAATGTTTGGTACAAGCTGATGGCTGATGTCTTCTTTTTCAAAGAATTTGTAAATATTATTATATTTTCTTAGAGATGGGAAGTTTTGTCTTGTTGAGTTATATTTGGTACACTTACAAATTATCAAATTATCGATTCTTACTCAAGTTGCAGTGGTTCCTTGAGCACTTCGGTACGGTATTTGAAATTATCTTCCATTTTTTCTTAGCTTTTTCACAACTCGGGTGATTTTTGGATGACATTTTTGGAAAATTCGCGCCAGGCAGAAAGCAAAAAAACCTCGATATAATGGGCGATATGTCTCGAAATACGATACTTTTCCAGAAATTAACAATCATAAATTTTACATTATTGGACCACTCCTTAGAAGGAAAACCATAAATTAAGGCAGAAAGATATCATCATCGAATAACTAATCACCGGATGAAACTGTTTACTTTGATTTTAGCAACTCTTATCTGTTCATTCAAATCTTCCCGCTGGGAAATATCTTCCCCGTGAAAGGAAGTTTATGAAATTTCCCGCTGGAAAATATATTCCCCGTGAAAGGAAGTTTATGAAATTTCCCGCTGGGAAATATCTTCCCCGTGAAAGGAAGTTTATGAAATTTCCCGCTGGGAAATCGCTGGAAAGCAGAGAAAAAGGTGGTTATGGACAGCAGGCAAAACGGTTCAGAAAATTCAACGCCTGCAAGGTAAAATCCACCCCATCTGCTCAATATAACGTGAGGACAGGCCTGTCTCTTTCGCTAATTTTTGCGTGTAAGTATCAAAACATCGATATTTTTTTTAATTTGGCGGTAATTTTGAAAAAGGATTGATGAAATTGCTTAAATATATTGATTGATATTTACAAGATTTACATCGTTTTGAGAAACTAAGAGAATTATACTAAAATCTTGGCGAGGGTGTGCCTATCGAATGCGTTACCGCTTAACAGTCTGTTGATTCTTTTAGCGTCAATGGCTTTTAGTTTGGTTTTGTTTAGGAACCAATGTTTTGATGAGGTAGATGGGAAAAGCAAGCAGTATCCTCTTTGTTTGTCGCTTGCAAACTCGGCATACTCTCTTTCCCATTCTGCTTTTAGGATTCTGTGTATTTCACATAGTGCATCCTTTAGATTCCATTTCATTACTATGAGTTTTCCCCGTATATGGGCTTCCTTGGCTGCTGTGTCTACTGACGTGTTCTGGGGAATGTTCGTGTGTCCCTGGCGACACGAGGGAAGTTGCTCGAGATGGCGTGATCCAAGGCTTTCTCGATAGCCACCAGTTCAGCGGAGAGTGAGGATGGGGTTTTATGCGTGTAGTGGGATTTGATCTTGGCCAAGGCAGATTTTGACAGGTTGCAGAACGACGAGCACGCGTATTCTAGCCTGCTTCTGACGAAGGCCTTGTGTAAAACAGGTCCTCTCTTTGGGCTGATCCCATAGTGGCATCCACTTAGTAGTCTGAGGAATGCACAGTTCCTGTTTGAATCTGAGATGGCCTTCTCAATGTGACCGGAGGCTGAGTTGTTAGCTGAGATTGTTCTGCCTAAATATTTAATCTGATATACTTGCCTAATTCCAACCCCTTAATGCAGGATATTCAGCGCCGTTTTACGGTTGTTGAAGTAAATTACCTTAGATTTAGGCGGATTGAATGATAAATTCAGCCTATTGCATTTCTCCTCGAAATTGTCTATGATGTCTACCAGAATACGTTTCGCGCTGGAGAGATCTTTGTGGAAACAAACAATGAAAAAGTCATCAGAATATTGGAATAGTAAACAATTGTGACTGTTGATAACATGTAGTTCAGCTGTGTAAAGGTTGAATAGGGTTGGACTAAGACAGCTTTCCTGGCTAACACCACTTTTCCCCTTGATGAGTATACGCCTGTTGAGGAAACTGGCAATCCACGCCGTGAGGCCTGGGTCGAACTGCATATCCCTCAACCTATTCTCGAGTGTATCCACTCTAACACAGTCAAAAGCCTTCTGCAGATCGAGACAAGCCGCCACAACCTGATTTCCCCTCGCTTTCAACGCCAGGACCTTGTTGATAAGGTCGTTGATACACAGTGCCGTGGATCGGTTCCTCCTGAAGGCATAAGACCTGGCGGGCAGCAGGTCACAGATGGCTATGTGCTCGTCCAGCCTCAGTTTTATTATCCCCTCTATGGCTTTGAGAAGCGTGGTAATGAGACAGATGGGTCTGCGGTTTTGGATGGATGTGGGGTCTGCATTCTTCTTGGGGATGGGGAACACCTTGATCCTGCGCCAAACTTCTGGGATAATGCCACTCAGCCATGCCCTATTTAATATTTCAAAAACAGCCCTTTTTTTCTGCATTGGAAGGAAGCTTCTGCAGCATTTTGAACGAGATGCCGTCCGGGCCCCTCGCCGAATTGGGATTCCTAGAATTTAGGAAGGTAAGGAAATCCTCCAGTTCTAAAGGTTCAGGATCTCCTGGTCCGATCCAGGGGGAAAGAGTGTTAATGGGGGGTCTACTATTTGTCTTGGAAGGAGTATCTTTAATCATGGTGAGGAAACTTTTTTCGTCCTCGTCCGTCCATTTGTTTCCTATGTTTTTGACCTGTCCGCACTTCTTGAGATTCTTCACTCTGCTCCACATGGAGGGCGAAGTAGAAACTTCCTCAATAAATTTTGAGAAACTTCTAAAGTAGCTCTGGCATCATCCAGTTTTTTGGTGAAATAGTACTTTCGTCTACAGGTTTCTCACGCGAAAGAGTTTCTCTGTTACCTCATTCCACCATTTCTTAGCTACGTATTTGTTGTTGTTAGGGATGGTGACCGTGTTTTTTGAGGTTAACGAAGCTACCCTCTCGTTGAGTTCCTCCAGTGTATCGAAATGGCTTGCTCCTAGAATCCGGGAGATTCTGTTGTGCAGGACCTTCAAACGAAATAACGATTGGGATGTGGTTGCTGTTAGTGATTTTAGTTTTAAGGACTTGCCAGTTAATACTTCCGTTTCTATAGTTGGAAAACGAGAGGTCGAGAACTGAGAATTGCGTTGGGTTCCGAGAGAAGGTTGGTGAACCGTCGTTTAGACAGATGAATCCCGCCTCTCGGGTGGCATTCTCAATGCAGCGACCCTTGCGGTCACTGGTCTCGTTACACCAGATAGAAGACTTTGCGTTAAAGTCCCCTCCCACGCTGCAAATTCGAACACATTTTGGATGTCCGCCTTGAATTGTGGGAGAGTCAATGAAGGCGCAGCATATAATCTAAAGATATTGAAGTTTCGCTTGAGGTTCAGAGTCCTAATTGCTACTGTTTCTAGGTCGTTATTTACTTTCAAGATGCTAAACTGAATACTATTTCTAATGTAGATGCCTACCCCACCGTATCCGTTATCCCTGGGTTTGCAGAAGAAATTATAGTCTAGGATGCTACAGTCTGCGTTGTTGAGCACCCAAATCTCCGAGAGGATGGCGACGTCTATGTCATTGTTTATCAGAAACATGTTCAGGAGTTGTTTGTTGTTGTTGAATGTCAGACTTTGTATGTTTAATTGCAGGATCTCCATTAATTAGTGATTCGTGACTACCCTTCCATCCCTAGGGCAATTTGCCGCTTATCTAGTTCTGCATTTGTTGTATTGACAAACTCTCTGATTTCCTCTATAAATGTATCTGCGATTGAATCCCCTTTCATGGCATTTATTGGATCGACTAGGAATGCTGTGAGTTTGCCTCCCAATGCGTTTAGCTTAACCTGGGCCAGAGAGTACACCTCAGCTGAACTTCTACAAAATTTTTCTCGAATTTGGCAACTCTCAGCATTAATCGCATTCCTCCACTCCGCCATGTTTGCTGCTGCCTTGGCCGCCTCTGCATTGCGGGATGCCACCTTGTTAGCTTTGGTCAACTCGGCGAATGAGGCAACCGAATGGATTTCCCTAGCAGCTTCTGCACTGTTGTTAATGAGTTCTGGGTGGTGACTAGATTGCCAGATGGGAGGGGGAAATTCCCCTTGATCGCCCAGGTTGGGAGAAATCCTGTCAAAAAGTGTTGGGTACCTATCCCTGACCTCCTTCCTGGTACGATTCTCTAGTGTCATACACTTTTGTATGGCGTATTCTTTCTTCCTGGCCCGCACTGCAGATGAGTGGCAACGTGCTCCCCCTTGCAGTTGGCACAGGCTAGCCCCGAGCAGACTATTTCGCTTTTGTGCTCCTGTCCACATTTTTGACATTTCAACCCACTCTTATAATGTTGTGCCCTATGGCCGAAACGGTAGCACCTGAAACATTGGCAAAACTGCACAAAAGGTTTGACATCTATTTTGGAAAATAACAAATTTATCTGTTTTGACAACTGTCCTCCTCTAAACCAGAGTTTTACTCTGCCGGTGGGAACCCGTTGACCCGACGTGTTGTCTTTCCTCATTATGAGAATAATTTCCTCAATTGGAATATCGGAAGTTAAGCTCTCTGCGAGCCGTTCCTCTGAGAAGTGTCCGGGTACCCCAAAGATTAGACCAGCTTTTTGAATTGAATGCCGAAAAATGCGGGTTGAATACCCATGAGCCGCGAAGCCACTATTTTCCACTATTCCATTTGCACTTTCCGCCGACCTGCAAACAATCTTGCTCCTACCGTAGCCCACTTTCGCAACCTACTCGATGTCGCTGGTTCCCAGTTTGAGCAACAGATCAGAAAGCTCGAACTGGTTAATAGCCTTTCTGTTGTTGTTTGCACTCATTTTATCGATAAACACAATATATGGGCCTTTATGCCCCTCATAATACTTTTCGTACTCACTGAGATCATACGTTCTGTTTCTGTCTTCTCAATCGCTTTCGTCTTGAACATGTTCGTCGGCATGTTCGCCGCCATTTTTGTTTTCTTGCTTGGTAGTTTAGGTGCCGAATGATCTGACGGTTTTGCCGCTTTTTTAATGCCTACCGGAATGGCGGATTTGGCTTCTCCATCCTTCTTTTTCCTCGTCTCTATAAGGATTTTTGTGCCCGTCGCCTTCTCGGTGGCCATCCTTGTCTTCCCTATATTCGCCATTTCTCCGAATTCCACCGACGCTCCCGGCACTGTTAGCTCGCTTTTAGCGGGCCGCCATGCGGCAGACTCGTTACTTGAAATGTTCACAAATGTTTCCCCGTTGGATTGAGCGAATTTTTCAGAAATAATTAAATTTTCCTTTTTTAACAGAGTGGAAAACAAACATTCTGGGTATATCGGTATAAGATTTTAGTAATGGAAAACGATTTCGCCAGACAGGCGGGACAGGTGGGAAAATTTGTCCTGTTTTCTATCCTTTTTTTAATTTTTCCATCCTTTTTTTCCCCTCTTTGTTTTTATACCCGGTACTCGAAGAGTAAAGGGGTATATGTATTAGATTTGTGCAAAAAGTGGATGTGTGTAACACCCAGAAGGAAGCGTTTCCGACCCCATAAAGTATATATATTCTTGATCAGTATCAATAGCCGAGTCGATATAGCTATGTCTATCTGTCCGTCCGTCTGTCCGTCCGTCTTCATTAGCTCCTATAGCTCAGAGACTGTATAAGCTAGAGGAACACAATTTTGTATCCAGACTTCTGTCATATCACACTGTTACAAGTGTATTTCAAAATTTCGCCCCGCCCCCTTCCGCCCACTCCAAGGACGAAAATCTGTGGCATGCACAATTTTAAAGATACGAGAAAACTAAAAACGCAGAATCGTAGAAAATTACAATATCTATCAGAGCGTTGAATCTGGATCAGATCGGATAATAAATATAGCCACAATGAAGAAAACCATTTCGAAATGCATCGTTCCCTCTCGCTCTCTCTCACACACACACAGGGGTAGGCGCTATGCCTGATCGAATTTTTTGACGCCTAGTTCTCAGAGACTATAGGAGCTAGATCAACCAAACTTTCTATCCAAGCTCCTGTGATATCAAACCGAGACGAGTTTGTTTCAAAATTTGGCCACGCCCCCTTCCGCCCCCACAAAAGATGAAAATCTACAATTTTGAAGATACGGGAAAACCAAAAACGCAGAATCATAGAAAATGACTATATCTATCAGAGTATTGAATTTGGATCAGATCGGATCATTAATATAGCCAGAAGGAACAAATGAAATTTTAGTGGCCTTCCAAGCGCAGACTCATTCCCTCTCTCTCTCGCACACAGCCGTGTATGTAGATGTAGGAAGTATATAAAGACATGTAGAAAAGGCAGATGTAAAAAATGTATGTAAACAAATATGGAAACATCAAATAGATCAAAATCTCCGAAAAGGTTCGACTTAATTACTTCTTCTTTTTTGGCTAAAATTAAATTTGTCCCTTTTGCGAACATGTAATAAATTACAACAAGCCCACATATATATATACTGACTGAGTACCGGGTATAAAGTAGAGCCGCGGCGGTAGACGCGGCTCACAACGTTCCCCCTCGTTTTGTGGCTAGTAGCTGGCAACACTGATCCCGAGTGTCACAAGACACTTTCGTTCAAACAGCCGCAGCACGAAAAATAGGCATACTGTTGTATGAACGAATGTCCTGTGCGCATCCCGAGTGTCATTAAAAAACCACAGTAGTCATATGATAAATTTGTCATTCATTGTTTACATTTTCAATTCATTTTTTCGCTGTGAATGTCAATTTTTCAGAGTTGTATTTGAAAACATATGAATGTAGATACACTACGAATTCAAAAGTATGGCGCTTAGCAGATTTCGGGAATAAAAACACATTTTATTCGATTTTCAGTAGAATAGAGGGGAAACACTTTAAAACACATATACAGACTTTCGGAACTATTGTGGAAGTACGAGAAAAGAACAATCTCTTCAGTTAATTTATGTAAAACAGCTTTCACACGGTACAAACGATAGGAAAAGCGATTTTGGAAAACATTTTGGCAAATACTGCGCACCTGGCCAGGCCAACACTCTAACATACATATTAACATATTACACACTAGATCTGCAGGTTGCGCATGCCGCCGTTGATGCCGCCCTGCTCCACAGTCCAGATGACCAGCTGGCCATCCACGCCCGAGGTGGACACCTTGCTTGCGCTGGCCTTGTCCCCAGCGTAGAGGCGCACACTGGTGATGGCGTTCTGGTGGATGGAGTCCACCACAGTGTCCGTGTTCTCTGTGCGCATGTTGCGGTCCATTGACTGGAAGATGCGCATGGCAGTAATACCGCTGGCCTCCCGCTTCTGCGACTTGTCCAGCTTGCCACTCAGCACCAGTTTGTTGTCCGCCGTGAGGCTGTAGAGGAGCGGCACACAGCTATAGCCAGCCACAACGACGGAGGTGGGCGAGACCCACTCGCAGGACAGGAAGGGGAGGTAGCCGGTGCGGCAGCGTATGACAGTGTTGCCGTTGGTAGCATCTGCAATGCTCACACAGCTGTCGTGTCCTACCCAGCAGACCTTGTTGCCGTCGCTGGAGAAGCTCACATCGTTGATCCAGCCCCCACCGGAGGTCAGAGAGTTCTTGAACTCGGCCATCAGTTGCCCCAAAGGCTTGCGGTTGCCCCAGGGCGTGGGTGAGGGCGCTTCCTCGACATCCTTGATGAAGGCCGAAAATACGCGCACCTTGTAGTCCGTGGATCCAGCCACCAGCAGAACGTTGTTCGGATGCCAGTCGAGGGAGGTCACAGTGGAGCGAATCGGCTTCTTGATGTGCTTGGATACCCACCAGTCGTTCTCCGACTCGAAGTAGCAGACCGAGATGAGGCGAGCCCCAGAGCCCACGGCGAACTTGTTCTCCGCCGGCGACCACTTGACGCATGTGGCGGCGCGGTTGATGCGGAGCAGCACCAACGTCGGCTTCCACTTGCCGTCCTCGCTCTGGGTCCACACATAGGCATTCCGGTCGGCTGCACAGCTCACGATGCGATTGGTGTTTTTGGCCCAATCAATGCCCATGACCCGCAAATCGTGCTGGTTCAGTACGTCGGCCAACTTCCAGTCGTTGCCATCGCGGCTGTATATATGGATCTCATGGTTGTTGGGCGATAAGGCAATCTCTGTGGGGAAGCAATGAGTCATGAATGAGTAAGCTCCGCTACGAATGCCATGCCCAACTTACGCGTCCGGTCCTTGTTCCAGGCGTGGCATGTTATTGAGGCCAGGGAGGTGCCAAAGGTGAATGTCTCGGCCATTGTTGTGGAATAAATGCACGCAACGCAAGATCCAACCACACCACACACGTAGTTTTGATTCGCCGGAGTTTGATGACCTGACCGAGTTAGGGAACGGAACGGAACTGAGTGGGCGTTGTTTCAGCTTGGGCGCTTCTTTCTAGTTTTAATCGCGGACTCTGGGCCGTCTACACGATTAAGCTAGCCTTGGAAAGAAGGAGAATTTCCTTGGATTGGAGGAATTTCCTGCCGAAATAAACAAAAAAACGATTGAACAACCTTTCCAAAATGCAGAGTGCAGAAATTAATCACCCGGGTGGATAGTGTGGCCTTGCCGTCGAGCCCCCACCCCCTTCGTAGAATTTTTTAGGCATTTGTAAACTATCGCATGTGCCGATACTATCGGAATGCGCTTACAGTGCTGGAAAGTGCCCGCAGCGCATTGGCGCGCTTTGATCCGCTGCAGCTGTTTGTAAGCAAATCGCAAATGGAAAATATCTGCGCCGCGTTGGAGCCGCTGTTTCCCTGCCGGGAGGCAGCCATCAAAGCACTGGGCGAACTGATTGGCGACTCCCAGGAGGCCTATCCATCCGCCCTCTATCTGTTCGGGCACAGCGGGACGGGAAAAACAGCACTGACCAAAGCATTCCTCCGAGAGTGCAGCAGGCAGCAAGGAGTTCGCATCGCCCAATTGAACGCCATCGAATGCTATACCACAAAAATAATGCTGGAGAATATGCTGGACACACTAGCTCCGCGTCAGTCCACAGAGGAATCCGTTCGTGCCGATAACATGCTGGAGTTTGTGGAGCAGCTGCGTCGTTGGCATGACCAGGGGGAGAGATCCCAAAGCTTCCTGATAGCCGTAGACAATGCCGAACGCTTGCGAGACATGGATGCAAATGTGCTGCCCGTTCTGCTGCGACTGCAGCAGCTGACCAGCCTCAACCTCTGTGTGATTCTTCTGTCCCAGATTCCCTTCGAGAAGTTTTATAACAAAACGGGTCTGACTGAAGTCATCAGCCTCCATTTGGCCCAGTACAACAAAGCAGAGACCCAGCGTATTCTCAGCTCGGACTTTTCCCAGGTGCGAGGGCAGCTCCTTGAGAAATTTTCGAAGGATGTCCAGCGCTTAGCGATCTGCGAAGCGGCCCTCACCGAGGACTTCTACAGCAACTACCTAAATCTCTTCCTCAGCGTCTTCTACAAGGCTTGCCGAGACGTGCCCGAGCTGCAGCTTACGGCCAGGAAATGTTTCTCCGTGTACTTGGAGCCCGTGCTGGATGGCACCGTGGAGTCTACAGATGTCTCCCGGCTGTGGCGACACATTGCTGGGCCCTTGAGATCCGCGCTCACCCAGATCTATATGCGAATAGAAAAGCCTCCGGAAGAGCAGGAAGGATCGGCAGCCATCGAAGATCAGAGCGTTCGCAAGCTGGCCCAGTCGCTCGAGTTGCCCTACTATGCCAAATATCTGCTCATTGCCGCCTTTCTGGCCAGCCACAACTCCGCCAACCAGGACAAGCGACTGTTCGTCAAGCATCATGGAAAGCAGCGCAAAAGAATGCAGACGGTCAATGCCAGAGCCAAGGTTCGTTCATCTTCTCCCATCTCTGCCGTGCACAGTGTTTTCTGAGCTGTCCAACAACCTTTCCAGACTACCGAGAAGATGTCCACGACCCTGGGACCCAAATCCTTCTCCATAGATCGCTTGTTGGCCATCTTCTACGCCATTCTTGAGGAGAAAGTGGGCCTCACCTGCAACCTGCTGTCCCAGATCTCCACATTGGTCCACCTCAAGCTGCTCAGCTTTGTGTCCGGCGAGCAGAACATCATGGACGGCTCGGCCCGGCTCCAGTGTACGGTGGGCCTCGAGTTTGTGCTCTACATCGGCAAGGTGGTCGGCTTCAACGTGCGTCAATATCTTTGCGATTTCATGTAGGGAATTCGATTTTCAGTGTTTGAATATATTCAATAAATAGTCGGGTACATCGCTTATGTGTATGGTCTCCGCCAGCCTGGTGTCCCGGCTGCGCAGCTGCAGCAATCCGTTTTGGAGCGTTTGCTCGCTCAAGAGCAGCGTATAGGGCACGCCCAGCATATCCGATTTTTCTATATGTTCCGTCAGTTGGGAAGCATCCTCAGTTAGGGCGTATCCCACACCCTGGCACAGGCGCAGCCCTGCTCTCTGGAGGACGTCTTTTATGTGGAGGCAAAGGTCACCCAGGTCTCCCGGCTGGGCTGGATCGACCTCCAGGCCGGCGATTCCACACTGATAGGGTGCCAGCACCCTGTTCAGCAGCAGTGACTGCGTCTCGCGCCCATGGTCACAGCCATCCACAAGAAGAGCTGTCCGAGCGGGAGATTAACGATCAATTTAAAGATATTTCTTGGGCAATTCCATGTACTTACCGCAGGTGGCTGTTTCCAGCTCAATCACAGACCGTATGACAGCCGGCGCCAGGGACTGGTCCGTCCTCGCATCGGGCAGTCGGAACTCATCGCCGTGAAGCATCACCAGGCTCAGTTGCTCCACTGCCACACTACCCTCTTCGCCGTATCTGGATATGATGTCGATTGCTTGACAGTCTTTGGCATCCACCTCCTCCGGATGTTCGTGGGGAACGATTCGGTAGCGACTGGGATTCGAGGAGTACCTCATCCACCATATCTTGCTCTCGCGCTGCATATTATAGAAGTGCTCTAGGGCGCGATAGGGCTCCACCAAAAAGTCGGTAACTAAATGCGTAACAGGAGCCTTGTGGCTCAGGAAAGGATTGGGCTGGCAGGAGGAGGAAGTGCTCAGATGCTTCAGGAGTGTTGGACATTTGGCCTTGCGGGGATGCTCCTGAACCAGCTGCTGGAAGTGGGAACGAAATCGATCGGTGCGGGCAAAGGAAAAACGCTGCAGGTGGGTCGAGGAAACGGCTTTAGTGGAATGGCTGGTGCCCAGATAAGCAGCCAGCGGCCGCAGACTGAGCCACTGTTGTTTCAGCAGATCGGCATAGGCATGCCCGTGCGAAAGCAGTTCGACGCGGCTGTCACCTAGGACGCGGAAGAAGCCAGCGGACTCCAAAGACCTGAAGCAACGGCTCAGACGACTCATTGTTCTAGCGGAATATTGCCAGGCGGCGAGACGTAGTAATCTTCGTCCGTCACCTTGGCGTTTTTCAGGACCTCCAAGCGGCAGTCACCCTCCTTCACCTCGTCGTTGCGTAATTGGAGCTGCTGGTTCTCGAGCACGGTGTACAGCGGCCGAACGTTGTCCGTATTGATGTGTGCTATCTTGTCCGCAAACTGGATGCTACTCTTGAGCGTGGCCAATGCCTGCTCGCTGTCCAGATCTACCAGGGAGAGGCGTTCCAGCAACTGAATCGTTTTTGTATCGATCTCCACTTCGTTGGCGGTTGTCTCTGGAAAGGCTGTGTCCACCGGCGTTTGTGGCACCTTTGTGGCGTGTCGTAGCTCCTTGAAGTCCAATTTGCTGGGTTTTAAATCTGTTTTGGCTGCAATTTTGCAATAAAAACGTCCACTTAAAACGCGCAACATCTCGCAAAAACAGCAATGGATGCCGCAACGATATGCACATATGGACCTGTTTGTCCGATACAGAGTTGCCAATTCAGCTATTTTATAGTAGTTCTGGCTATTTTAATAGTTAAAATTTGTACAATTCGAAATTTAATGGTAAATGCGGCCATAACTATGAAGTCCGCAAAGTTACTTAAATAAAAAGTTATTTATAAACTCATAATAGGCATTGGTTATATTATAAGCTCTTATTAAATTAAGCTTATTTTCCATGTGTTTCCAGCTAAAAACAGCTATTTTTTCTAAAAGCGTACCAGGTGTGTTCCGATATCTGTACCGCATGCGTTATCGGTGATATTGCCATCGCTACTTCACCGCTTTTTTTTATTTCTGCGGCATTTTTAATAAAAACAAAACAGAAACTAGCAATAATGCCGTATGCCAATCAACCGAACGTGCAGATAACCGAACTAACGGACGACAATGTGAAATTCGTGCTGGAGGACACCGAGCTGAGCGTGGCGAACAGTCTGCGGCGCGTTTTCATTGCCGAGACTCCAACGCTGGCCATCGACTGGGTGCAACTAGAGGCCAACTCCACAGTGCTGTCGGACGAGTTTCTGGCCCATCGCATCGGCCTGATTCCGTTGATATCCGACGATGTGGTCGAGCGGCTCCAGTACACGCGGGATTGCATCTGCCTGGACTTCTGCCCCGAATGCAGCGTGGAGTTTACCCTCGACGTTAAGTGCAGCGAGGAGCAGACGCGCCACGTTACCACCGCTGACCTGAAGAGCAGCAATCCAAAAGTACTGCCGGTGACCTCTCGCAACCAGGGCGAGGAGGACAACGAATACGGCGAAAGCAGTGACGAGATCCTAATTATAAAGCTGAGAAAGGGACAGGAATTGAAGCTGCGGGCCTATGCCAAGAAAGGCTTTGGCAAGGAGCACGCCAAGTGGAATCCCACTGCCGGCGTGTGTTTCGAATACGATCCGGACAACTCAATGCGTCACACCCTCTACCCCAAGCCGGACGAGTGGCCCAAGAGCGAGCACACCGAACTGGAGGACGATCAGTTCGAGGCCCCCTACAACTGGGAGGCCAAACCCAACAAGTTTTTCTTCAACGTGGAGTCCTCGGGGGCCCTCAAGCCGGAGAATATCGTCATTATGGGCGTTCAAGTGCTGAAGAACAAGCTCTCCAATCTGCAGACGCAGCTCAGCCACGAGTCGCAAAACGATGCTTTGGCTGTTTGAAATGTATACAACCAACAAATACATATATTCTTAGTTTATAAACAATTTTGACTAATCCTTGAACAAGCTGTCTATGTTAATGCCCACGCCGCTGTCCTTCTTTCTTTCCTTGGGCGGACTTGGACTTGAGGACTTGGCTTGTTGATTGCCAGCCTCCAGGAAGTCGCTCATTAGCTGGCTTTTCGTCTCGACGTCTAGCTCGGTGCCCGCGCCAGCCGGTTCCTCAGTTGTGGCATCTAGGCGGGACTGCTGCCGCTGCTCCGCCAACAAGTCCAAGGCCGTCTCGTATATTTTCTGCTCATCCAGTGCGCCCTGGGACTTTAGGTTGTCGTAGATCTGCACAAACTGCTGCGACTGCGTGGTCCGCTTGTTGTCGAACAGGGATATCGTTTCACTGGGTCTGTTCTGCTTGTGGAGTTTCCTGTGCACAGACAAATCGAAAAATTAATTCTGGTCTGATCAATGGTCGAAGGGTCGAACTAACGCTCTTACTACATCCTCAGCATAGAATATGTTGCGTACCGTCACCTCGGGAGCTGGTCTGTCAAATCGGGGCTCCGCCTTGGGTGGAAAGGCGGCGTAGACGTCATACCAGATGGGCTTGTCCTCCGTTTTCATGGCACCACCACGAAGCAGACCCTGAACCCTTTACAAAAAAACAACAAGTGTTATCAGTGTAGGCGATGCTTTTGCGGTCCGCCCGCTTACCTGGTAAAGATAGTCCCGATTTTCTCAAGCCTGCTCTGCGCCATAATAAAGTTTAGTTTAGTGGTTTGTTTTAATTGATTATATTAAAATTATTACGACATGCGACTTCTCGCACGCAGACTATCGATACTCAGCCGGCCGGTATCGAATTGACAACGGAACAAGTATCGAGTCCATTTTCCGTTACTCCTGTACGGTCACACTTGCCGCAGATTCCAGCAGAGAAAAACGCTGCTGCGCTGCCCCCGTCGTGAACTACCGTAATTTTCGCTCTGTTTTGATTGTTTGTGCAGGTGTAAAAATCGATCTATTGAATTGAGTTGACTTCGCGGGGAATTCTCCTACAGCTATTCGTCTGACTACCATCTCAATTGACTGTGCGTGCTGTGGAGCCACCCCACCCCCATCCCGTCGAGCCGTCGTTTGATTGTGTTTTTGGAAAATGTTGTTGCGCGTCGCGGAAAATTGTGCCATCGCTTGAGTGTCGTATGCCGTGTGCGTGTTCGTGTGTTCGTTTGTTTGCGTGTGTGTATGTGTATGTGTTTAGTTTACATTTACCCTGCTCGATCGGACGCAATTTAAGTTAATTAAAAACGTTGGCTAATTCTCGATTTTGACGCCTCCGCAATGAGTAACTACCATCCGCACTCGTTGTCGCATCCGCACCAGCTTCAGCTCCAGAGCCATCATCTGACGCAGCCCCAGCCCCAGCCGCAGCAGCAGCGTCATCATAGTCAGGCGCAATCAACCACCCAGCTACTGGGGGATCGATCGGCCTCCTCCTCATCGTCATCCTCAATGCTGGTAGCCCCCCAGCCCCCGCAGCCGCTGATAAGCAACTCTTTAGCCATACGCCAGGAGATCCAGCGCTTCGAGAGCGTGCACCCATCGATCTATGCCATATACGATCTGATCGACTTGCTGCCCCTATCCGATGCCCAGATAGCCCAGTCCATTCGGGACCATGTGGTCTGCATTGAAGGTGAGTCCAAGTGCCATCATTGAATTGAATTTTCCGCCACATTTCGCATTGCGCGCACTATGCGCCGCGGCCAATGGGTATGAGCATGGGTCAAGACCCTTCCTTGAATCCTTTCGAATAGATGGAAATCTCTTGATTAAACATGTTCCACACCTCTTCTGGCTGCCTCCATTGTTATTTGTTATTTGTTATGGACTGGACTTGTGGTTGCCTTTGTTTGGAGTGCTTTATGCTAATCTCTGACCGAAAATCTATGAAGCAACCAATGCCAACCCCCTTCTGATTGTTGCCAAAATGCCCATTGAAGCGGGAACAGCAGACGGACTGGAACAGAACAGAACAGAGCAGAGCAGAAAAGAAGAGGCCATTGAAAGTGTTGTCGTTGTCGTTTCCAAAAAGAAAGAGCTTCGCTTTTTGTTTAAAACAAGCTTTTCTGCCCAATTTCCAATGTGTCTCTGTGTGTGTGGCTGTGCCTGTGTGTGCGTGCGTCGTGTTCCGTGCCCCTGCCACAGTCACAGCTTCAGATTCAGCTTCAGAGCCGCCTCAATGTGCGGGGCATGAAATTTGATGCTCAATGCTACCTTCTTCTTCTTCTTCATCATCTTCTCTTCCTCCTTTCTTCCTCCTCTCGCAGCAGCAGCAGCAACATCCAAAAACCGAATTCGAATCCGCTCACAAACGTAAACCGAAAACCAAAAACCGGTTATAAAATGGTTTATTAGAAAATCTCTCGCGGCTCCCCGAAAATGTAAACAAAATCGTCAGAGGCCGCCTCCTGCCTCCTTCCCTTGTTGTTGTTGTTGTTGACTGAAGAACATGGCTTTTCTGTCCGCGCTCTTATCGTGCAAACCAGATACATATGTACATTGCATACATACATCTGCACATGCACAAATATGTATGTATGTATGGGTGTAGGAAACACGAGAGGAGGAGACAATTCCAATAGACAGTTTTGCACGCGACTTTCTTATTGTCGATTCCTTTGCCGATTCTAATTCGTTTTTCGTTACGACGGGAATCGGGAATGGGACAGAATGATGAATGATGCTTTCGATACCCTCGACAACCGGGGGTATGCGTTGTTTGTTTATCAGTTGGTGACGGACAAGCGAGGGATATGATATTTCATCCCATTCGGATTACAGCCACAACAAGAATGAAATGTTTCGATATACCTACATATATGTTGTGCCCTGAGGAATGGAATGGGCATCTAATAGTCGGCATGGAATGAGTATCGTGTGGCGTTTCTACGTTTGTTTTGTTGCCTGAAAGCAAAACCTACTATTGGCATTTTCCGTTCGAAATGCTTGTTTATTTATAGGCTCCAACAATAACGGGAGAAGGTCGAAAGCACTTAAGTGGAAGCTGAACAAAAGTCGAAGAAAAAACTTCAGCCGTTCGTTCCGTCTTTTGTTTGAGAGAATTCGTTTGCGAACGGAATCAATGGCTGGGCAAATATTTCTGTAGTCCATTCTGGGCCCCCATGTGTCACACCGATTTGCATATTAGCAAAGCAATCAAATGGCTTTAATAAACCATAAAAATACCAGGTTCTAAACTCCCAATTGTTTACGCGATATCAGCATATCAATCGCATCGTTACCACAATATACTGACAGTATTTACCGAATAGTTCTATGGACAGAAATAACTCGCGTATCTCCCCGAGTACGCATGTACTCGTACGTATATTTATTTTGTTATTTGTTTTGTTTGTTTATTTTTCTTGTGAATAAAAAAAAGTAATAGTCGGGGGGCCGCCTAGCCGATACAGATACAGATACAGCACAAAAATCTACTAAAACGCCGCTGGCGGTAGTCAAAAAACAAATTTCCTCTGTTATCTCAAATGGGCCGCGAGGAGGCGTCCCTCTCGACGGTGTCCGGCCTCCCGGCTTTCCCATTAAAGCGATTGCAATTAGCGCCCCATCGACTATTTGCTGGAATTACAATACGAGTACATGTACCCTTTGGCCACAATGGGTATATTAACTACTATATTAATAAGGGCAACAGCCAACAGTGATCCAGAATCATTGTTATGTAATACCTTGCGGAAAGGCGTTTCTTCGCTGTAAAAGTGTATCCTAAGTGCCCAGTGGAACCATCATCATCCCAACTAATAGAATAGTATCATATAATTTCAAATGTAGTGCAAATAATTACGATCCGCCCTTGCACAGAAGAGTATCGATATTTGAAGACTTCGAATCACACCAATTAATTACTCCTTGCACTACTTTTTTTCATTTGATGGAAATATTCGAAACAAAGCTAGAGCCGAGCCTCTAGCACAAGCCTCGTCATGCACACGACCTGTATTTTGTTCTTGACTTCTTGGCGTTCTCGGGCATTCTCTTTTGAATTTTATGAATGTGCCTGTTGCCAGGCACCGACTGTTGAAGAATAGATCTCGGAGTAATGGGAGCAATTCAAGCTGTGAGAATAATGAATATAGGGCCTAAATATTCCGATTGGACTTAATTTTCAGTTGGGAAAAATTTGACTCGAAACTGTACTTCAAATTGGTAATAGTTGCAGTCCTATCAAAATCTTCAATAGAATCAACAGACGAGTCGATAGAGGCGTGTATCGGTCGTTTCTATAATTCCGTAAGTCTTTGATACGAGTCTCCGTACTTAGTCCCACATAATGTGATAATAATTCGAATTATAATTATATAAGAATAGTAATCATAATTATAGGTATATATATAGAATGATAATTATCATACGAATGAAAGATCTGTGGGGTAAGGAGTTTGGCTTGAGCATCCAGAAGTTGGCATTCATTAGTTCTTTTATGATTTGATTGCACTGAATTCATGTAGTATATCAATCACAGTTAATCAAATTGATACATTTTCTGTGTTGCTTATCAATATATTCATTCGTTATCTTGTGCCGAAAGTAACTTTCAATTTTTGAGGCTCTGGGCTTGCTCTTCTGCCGCCTCTCTGTCAGCGTTTCTCTTTTCATTTTCCTATTCCTTCAATAATTGCATAATTTATGCATGACTGTTATCTTTAAAATAATTGCAAAATAATTTAAAAAGAATGCAGCAGCCTCCTCCGCTTCCGCCTCCGCCACTGCCCATCCTCGCGGGTGGTTCGGGCAGGCCCGGGCCCTCTTATCGGTCTGCGGACTCGGTCTCGGAACTGCTGTTTATTTATTCTTAATTGTACAATAATATTGACATGCGGATTGTCAAGAGAATTATGGTCCGCTGCCACTTCCATTCTGTCTGTCTGTCATTTCATTCGGAAGTGGAACAATCGCCCGATACGCTCGATAGCGTGACACAGACGGAGATGCCATTGAGCTGGAGTGGGGGCGGGGGGCACAAATATCAGCCATAGCACCAGGCCCGATCCCCAATCCCCACTCACACACTCGCACTCTCCCTTTCGCGACTCTCGTTTATTTTGAACACAAATTGCATTAAAAATAGTATCTTGCACTTTGCTGGCATTTGCTATTTTCGTCATTCGGGATTGCACAACAATTTGTTGCGATTTTCGAAAAAAAGCTGAACAAAAGAAATGCAAGTTCGAGAAAGAATTTCGCGGCGAGGCAATTAAGTCTCATAATGTGCGCGAATTTGGTGCTCTGCTCCGCCCGCCGTCGAATGATTCACGAAATCGTGACAGCTATGGAGAAATTTATCATTCCGTTTGAGGGTTCTGGCTCTGCCTCCCTCCTACAGCACAATACAATCGTACATATATTGAACGTTTCGAAACGACTGTTTGCATGTCATTAAATATTATAATTTAATTAAAGCGGCTCCATCTCGGAATATTCGTTCAAGCATGTCAGTATACGACACTGCTATACTGTTATTGAGCGCACTGTACCTACAGATATGGCAAAAAGTGGTGAATGACGGGGGAAACGTTTAAAGTGTTAAGTTTCCGTTCTCTAATTGAGAATTCCACTTTGGAGATCGAATCATCCCAAAGATGGGATGATGGGATGATATTATTCCACTCGAGTATCGCAGATTTAGGGATTATTGATGTTTATTCAGTGTTCAGTTATGCTTAGTGTCATTCGATAGCCCCTCGATGTGGTTCTCCACGACCCTGCCACTGAGCTTGGCCATTTTCCAGAAATATGCCGCCACATCGGAGACGAAACTCTTTGAGATCTCCTGCAGCTTCCCGTCCGTGAGCAGGGCCTTGTACTCGTCATCGCTGAGGCCCGTTTCGGATTGTCTGTTCAGCAGCAGTGGGGATGCCCGGAACTAAATTGGAGAGAAACTCGTAAGAGGTCTTAGTCCTTACCACACTTACCCACACTTACCTCTTCGAAGATATCGAGCCATTTTTGATCCTTCCTGTCCAGATCGTTCTCCGCAATGGCCTCGTTCACGCGCATCACATAATGATCTATGTCGCTGGCCCTCTTCGACTGGGGACTCAGTTTGGCCTTCACCTCCGTGAAGTATGCGATCTGTGCTCGGAACAGGGCGTTCAGCAGCCGGACTGTCTCCTCGCGGGCCTCCTGTTCCAGTTGCCTCTGCACCGGATCGTCCGACCAGTGGCCTGTGGGCGATGCCGGATCGCGAGATGTGGGGGCCGCCAGCGCGAACTGCCGGAAAGATTGATAGACATGTCGGTGATGAGCGAGCCAGCAAAAGCACTCACCTGTGCCAGCAAAAGCAGGGGGAAATATTTGAGCAGCATTCTCTAGTGCAAGGTCTCTAGACTGGACTCTAGGTGCAGGTGCGTCCTCTGTGTATGGATGTCGATTACGAACTGAGTATTGGTCGGAACACATATGTGTACATTTGTGTATTTGATTGGAGGCGATGGGCTGTTCGATTCGCCTGGGAAGCTGCTGATAAGCGCCTGAAGGCTTTGCAGCTTTAGTTCTCTCCGAGCGAGGGTTCGGTACGAGTAGATGATAATTATTTTCAATGAATTTTCAGAATTCTATATTATTGCGTCGTACATACAAGTATGTGCGCGTATTTTGGGCACGTTTCCAGACAGTGAGTGTATTACTATGTACATATGTATGTATGTAATTATGTATATCAGTACATGGGATGGTCTAGGTTCTCTGCTTTCAAGGCCTCTCCAACTGATGCCAGAATAGAGCTTTCCAACAATAATACTCATGGTGTATCTATCATCCGATTTGCTCTACAGTGAAAGAACCATTCGTTACATTGATTCGCTGTACAAATTTCCCATTAGCGAAAGGATACAAAGACCATTCGATGGACTATGGGCAAAAGGTTGATTACATTTGCATAAATACAACATTTGAGTTGTTCAGTATTTTAAAGTGTTTTGATTTTTTATTTCACAAGATTCCATTAGGCCCTAAAAGCTTTTATTTTTACATTTTACGGACTACCCTCAATATATTTTCATTATCGGTCAATGTCACCTAATTTAGGGTGGAAATCCTTAGTAAAAAACAGCGCAATATTTTAAATATAGAAAATTATATACTATCACGCGCTAATACAATTTTTTTTGTACGTGTGTGTTTATTGTGCAATTTTTCGATGTTTTTTTTTAATATTCCCTTCGATAATATGTATTTACTTTTAAGCATACAAAAAAAAAACGCAAAATATATAATTAAACACAAACTAACTAACAACAACTAACTAACTAACAACTAACTAAAAAAAAACGAGGGGGAACGTTATGAGCCGCGTCTGCACCGCGGCTCTACTTTATACCCGGTACTCAGTCAGTATATATGTATGTGAGCTTGTTGTAGTTTATTACATGTTCGCAAAAGAAAAAAATTTAATTTTAGCCAAAAAAAAACAATTTAAGTCGAACCTTTTCGGAGATTTTGATCTATTAGATGTTTCCATATTGGTTAACATAAATTTGTTACATCTGCCATTTCTACATGTTTTTATCTACTTCCTACATATACATACACGGCTGTGTGCGAGAGAGAGAGGGAATCAGTCTGCGCTTGGGAGGCCACTGAAATTTCATTTGTTCCTTCTGACTATATTTATGATCCGATCTGATCCAAATTCAATACTCTGATAGATATAGTCATTTTCTATGATTCTGCGTTTTTGGTTTTCCCGTATCTTCAAAATTGTAGATTTTCATCTTTTGTGGGGGCGGAAGGGGGCGTGGCCAAATTTTAAAACAAACTCGTCTCGGTTTGATATCACAGGAGCTTGGATAGAAAGTTTGGTGGTTCTAGCTCTTATAGTCTCTGAGAACTAGGCGTCAAAAAATTCGATGAGGCATAGCGCCTACCCCTGTGTGTGAGAGAGAGCGAGAGGGAACGATGCATTTCGAAATGGATTTCTTCATTGTGGCTATATTTATTATCCGATCTGATCCAGATTCTACAATCTGATAGATATGCTCATTCTCTATGATTCTGCGTTTTTAGTTTTCTCGTATCTTTAAAATTGTGCATGCCACAGATTTTCGTCCTTGGAGTGGGCGGAAGGGGGCGGGGCGAAATTTTGAAATACACTTGTAACAGTGCGATAGGACAGGAGTCTGGATACAAAATAGTGTTCCTCTAGCTTTTATGGTCTTTGAGCTATAGGCGCTAATGAAGACGGACGGACGGACAGACGGACAGACGGACGGACGGACAGACGGACAGACGGACGGACAGACAGACATAGCTATATCGACTCGGCTATTGATGCTGATCAAGAATATATATACTTTATGGGGTCGGAAACGCTTCCTTCTGGGTGTTACACACATTAATTTTTTGCACAAATCTAATATACCCCTTTACTCTTCGAGTACCGGGTATAATAAAACTATAGTAGGTATGTATATCAAATAATTACTAGGAGTATAATCTCTTTATGAACTTTTTTTTCCCCTGTTACGAAAAATGGTTTATGAGTTTAAGATCCATATATAAGGTGCAATCATACTATATATCCCTCTTGCTCAGAAGTTACAGAATCAAAACTAAAAGAAATCAGACACACTGACACCACGGAATAAGTCACTGAATTCGTTGTCCCTTTAGAACAAATTTATAAAAATAATTTTATAAAAAAATAAAAAATTTATGTTTGTCCATAGTGCGCTGGTGGCAGGGTTCAAGAATTTTGGCAATAAAAGCCTAAAAGGATATGTTGATGTGTCGGTAGCCAGTAAAAGAGAGAGTTGGGTGGTGATACGTTAGGTGGAAAGAGGCTACACGGAGTGAAGTTATAAAAAATGCATTTTATAAGTTGTCGAACTCATTTTATCATAATATTGCATATGGGCATTTCGGCGGGTCCCGAACGTACGTTCGTACGCTTTTGAAATACAAAAAAAAAAGACAGAAAACGAATATTTAACCCATGTTATTTTTTTGCGATTTTATAGTATGAGATGAATTGTTGAATTGAATTGTTCCTTAATGAATTAATTGTGAACGTTCGATTTTTAAATTTGTTTTCCAACCAGTTATTCATAATAACTTATTATCACCTCACATTTTCCCATAAATCAATTCATATTTCCTTAATAAACAGCTTTGTATGCTTTTTAGAGAGACTTTGAGAAAAAACTTTTACCAAGAATCATCTTTCTTATAGGAGAAAATATCAAAGGAAAACATGACTATAAAAATACTAAAAAATAACAAAAAAGGAAAAGGAAAAATCTATCGAAGTTGATGAAATTATATGTCAATTTGTTAAATTAGCCGAGTTTCCATATATTAAGAAAATAATATCAATGGAAATGTGTTTTTATTGACTTATAGTTTTTTGGAAATTTGAGAAACAATAAAGCAGACTTTTTGGAGCAAGGACAACTTATGTAGCCCAGGTGAATTCAATGCTCTATTCCTTGATTTTTGTCGGGTTGTGCACGGGCCCATCTCAGACTGTTGATCCGCTGGCCGTTGGTGAACCACTTGTGGGCTCCCGTAGTGCCCAGATCGTTCTCAGAGGTCCAGTAGTTGCCACGATCTGCATTAGCCGTTAGATAACCGACAACGGTGTCGAATTCCTCGTCTGTCTCGAGGGTAGCCAATTCGGAATGTACAGTCGAACATTCCTTACAAATAGAGCCATATATGATATATGTATAACAAAATGAAGTTTTTAATCAAGTGAAACCATCATATTTAATGGAATGGAAAATCTACAGGCATTCTACATGCTATCTACATGACATCTGCTGCCCAAAAGTATGCCACATTATTTCATACAAGTTTCTCAAAAAATTTACATGTCAGAAACGGCATACAAGTTTCTCAAAAAACACAAACACAGTGCTCATCTACATGTGTGTGTGTGTAGTAGCATCTCTACATATTTTACTCTCAGCTTTCACGCGTAATTCTAATTTATTATAGTTTATGATAATATTTATAATAATAATAATTTATAAAAAATATATACAATAATTTTTTTTTATGTGTGTATATTATAGAATATATGTATATATATAAAACAACATCATAATAATACAATTTCCCAAATTAACCAACATATACAATCATCTTAAGTTAAGATAAAACCATAAACAAATAGGAAAAAAAAAGGATATGTAAATAAATGTAAATAGTATTAATATTTATATATGTAAGGTATCCCACCAAGCCGAAGGCCTTAGCAGCCAGCGCTTTAGACCTAAGTTAGATGTAATTTTAGCCAATCATAGAATCTTACCATAACATATAGATGGCTCAGGACTTCCAGCTAAGGACCACGCTGTGCACCAGAGTATCCTGTTCCTGCCTCTGGACTCTGACTCGTGCTGCTGAGAGACTGCTCTCCACTCTTAGCCTTTGCTGACGACTATTGCTGGAATAATCAAACTTTGCAAAGGAAATGCGATTATGAGCCTAATCTGAACGATTAGATTAAGCAAATTAATGGTTGGCTTCTCTGTTTTTGCAGCTGCTGGTGGGCCGCTAAAAAAAAAATACGTTTATGGCTGCCTTCAGCAGTGCCAGTCGATTATGGACTACGAGTATATTTAAAATGGGGAATTTGGATAATTTGGATAGTTTGGTTTATTATTTTTCATTCGTGCATTAGTTCTTTGCACTGGTAATAATGCCAATGATGTCGTTCAGGGAACGATCCCCAATGAGTTCGTTGCAGAGGGGGGTGACCAGCTCGTTGATCCAATTGGCCACGAAGTCGGTGTTGTCGTTGACCATCAGCGAGATGAACTCCTCGACGACCTCGTTCAGCTTGCGGTTGAAGATGCGGTACTTGGAGAGGTTCTCGATCTCCGAGGCCACATTGCCCACCGAGGGGTAGACGAGGATGCTTTTGACCTTCATTTGCTTCGAGATCACGCCCAGCGAGTAGCTGATCCGTCCCTTGACGTTGAAGTCCTCCAGGGCCATGTAGGCGCCACCTTCGCGCTTCATCCGGTACCCACTGCCCACATCGGCCTGGTACAGGGTCGTGAAGTTGATGCTCCCGAAGTTCAGCTCAAAGTCCACGCGACTCCGGATCAGGTCAACTTTCATGATGATCACCTCGAAGCTGTTGAGGCCCTCCAGCACAAAGTCGTTGATTTCTCCCTCTGCGCTGAGCTCTCCGGTGCTGAACTTGAAGGGCTGGTGCTTGACCTCAGCGGGCGCCATCTTGGGCATGGGCCCATAACCCGTCTCCAGAAGATGTCTAAACACCTCTAGTAGATCCAAGATGACGCTGCTCGCGGAACGACCCTCAGCTAAAGGAAATTCGTGTTCAGTTAGCCTCTTGCCACACCCAGTCCTACATTGGGGTCTTACCAGCCAATGACTCGGCCACCTCGGCGCCCTGGCAGTGGCCCAGGGACAGGGCCAGGAGAACGGCAATCAGAGCACAGGATTTCATCTTTAATCAGGCACAAGACACGAGTATACTGCTTCAGTGACTAAAAGACCACTAGTCAAGGCCCAGCGGGTCCCTGGCTCTTATATAGGCACCGAATCGGTCAGATAAACTATCTGTATATGTAGTGGCATTTGCTAATCGGCAAATAATTTGGCACAGTGCTTTATAGCCGTACCCCCCGATAAGGAAAGCTTCAGATTAGTCGCTGATTAGTGCTGCAAATCTATCAAATGCGAATGAATCTACGTAGAGGAAGCAGAGGGAAAGGAGACAGGACAGGAAAAGCCACCAGGGAAAATGGAAACGATCGGAAATTATTGGTACTTCATTTTAATCAGTGCGTGGATTTATTCACCAATCGAACTCTGGGGGAATGCAGACCTCCTTCTCGCCACCCTCACCACCCTCACCACCGGAACCGGCGATGACATCGGCAACGCTGATGTCCTCGAGGACACTGTTGACCGCGGGCAGGGCGATCGCCTCGATGGTGTCGGTGATCAGGTCCTCGTTCTCGTTGACCGCCATCTCGACGGCCTCGGCGAGGTACAGGTTCATCTTCTCGTTGATCATGCCATGGCCCATGATGCCCTCGATCTCGGAGTCGACCTCGCCCAGGTGAGTGCGCACCTCCAGGGACTTGAGCTTCAGCTTGCCGGAGAGGACGCCCAGGGAGTACTTGAGGGTGCCCCAGATGACCATGTCCTTGATGGCGAACTTGGCGTGTCCAGCGCCGACCAGGTTGATGGTGAAGCCGAACTTCTTCAGCAGCACCGTCAGGTCGTAGCTGGTGTCCACGTTCACGTTGCGGAAGGTGAACTTGTAGGTGACCTTGCTGGTCAGGGCATTGACCTTCATCTCGTCGATCTCGAAGTCGTTCATGCCATTGAGGCGGAAGTGCTCGATGCTGCCCTTGGCCTTCACGGCGCTCGTGTCGATGTCAATGTTCTTGTGGTCGATTCTGAGTGGGGCGAGTGGGGGAATGCCCAGGCCGGCAAAGCCGCAGGGCATCTGCTCCTGAATGCCATATATCATATCCTCAATCGTGCTGGAGATCGACTGGGTGTCTGATAAATCGAAAATTATAGAGATTATAGCGAAGGGAACGAGAGATCTAAAGAGTCAGAGACTCTTCACTCACCGATGGGCTCGCCCACGGACGCCGCGCTGGCGTAGGCAGCGAATGCCAAGAGAGCCACGAAGATTTTCATTATTGCTGCTGACTTTTGAGTCCTACAAACTGATCGCAGTACGAACCGTATTTATACTACTCAATTGTTCGGACGGGTCCGCAGCTTTTTATAGAAAAACGCCCAGGTGGTGGGCGGCGATAAGGCCTGGTCTCGAGTACGATTTGATTAGCGACACTCGATCGATGCCTATTTGCTGTCTTATCTGGCTCTGGGTCTGCTTCTGGGCTATGGCTCCCCGACCCATTGGCCAATTTTTAATTTCGATGATTATTTATATAAATCAGGCCACTTAGCCCGAGAAAATATTGATCAGATCTCCGGATGGGATAAAACTCTCTAATGAAACTTTTCCCTCATTCAAGAGAGTGAGAGATCAAAGGTCCCTAAGGAGCATTAGGATTTTCATTCATTGCCCTTTCGGTTAACCATTGCAACCCTGAAGATGGCTTACGACCGGAAGATATCTCTTCAACTGACTGATTCATAACGATTAATTCTGTTTAAAGTTCCGGTGTCTTAAATCAGTTTTATGTGAAACGATAACAATTTGAACAAACGTTGGAGATAACATTCTGGAAACATATTCTAATTTCCCATAAACGAATGGACACAGAGCAGACACCATTCTGCATGAGTGATTTGGAGTGAATATTAAACGAGGGGGAACGTTATGAGCCGCGTCTGCGCCGCGGCTCTACTTTATACCCGGTACTCAGTCAGTTTGTATGTATGTGAGCTTGTTGTAATTTATTACATGTTCGCAAAAGGAAAAAATTAAATTTTAGCCAAAAAAAAACAATTTAAGTCGAACCTTTTCGGAGATTTTGATCTATTAGATGTTTCCATATTGGTTAACATAAATTTTTTACATCTGCCATTTCTACATGTTTTTATCTACTTCCTACATATACATACACGGCTGTGTGCGAGAGAGAGAGGGAATCAGTCTGCGCTTGGGAGGCCACTGAAATTTCATTTGTTCCTTCTGACTATATTTATGATCCGATCTGATCCAAATTCAATACTCTGATAGATATAGTAATTTTCTATGATTCTGCGTTTTTGGTTTTCCCGTATCTTCAAAATTGTAGATTTTCATCTTTTGTGGGGGCGGAAGGGGGCGTGGCCAAATTTTAAAACAAACTCGTCTCGGTTTGATATCACAGGAGCTTGGATAGAAAGTTTGGTGGTTCTAGCTCTTATAGTCTCTGAGAACTAGGCGTCAAAAAATTCGATCAGGCATAGCGCCTACCCCTGTGTGTGAGAGAGAGCGAGAGGGAACGATGCATTTCGAAATTGTTTTCTTCATTGTGGCTATATTTATGAGTCGATCTGATCCAGATTCAACACTCTGATAGATATTGTCATTCTCTACGATTCTGCGTTTTTAGTTTTCTCGTATCTTTAAAATTGTGCATGCCACAGATTTTCGTCCTTGGAGTGGGCGGAAGGGGGCGGGGCGAAATTTTGAAATACACTTGTAACAGTGCGATAGGACAGGAGTCTGGATACAAAATAGTGTTCCTCTAGCTTTTATGGTCTTTGAGCTATAGGCGCTAATGAAGACGGACAGACGGACAGACGGACGGACAGACAGACATAGCTATATCGACTCGGCTATTGATGCTGATCAAGAATATATATACTTTATGGGGTCGGAAACGCTTCCTTCTGGGTGTTACACACATTAATTTTTTGCACAAATCTAATATACCCCTTTACTCTTCGAGTACCGGGTATAAAAATGCCGTCGTTTACATGGGACTACAAATCGGAAAGTATCAATATTAGATACATTTAATTTTAAATCAGCTGTGTTTTTGCCAGTCACACGTGAACGCGAGATGTGCCATTCACAGTGGAACGATGATCATCTGCGTGAATGGGAATGGAGGGACAGTCAACATAATAAGCGGATGTCGATCCACAGAAATCGATCAACATGGCGGTTTTATTTACGGAATCGAGCACAAAGAATGCCAGTGGCTCGGATTAAAGTAATCCATGCACTTCTCTGGATTGGATCTAAAGTCTGCGAATTGTTTTTTGTTTGATTAATAATCATAAAATGTTCGAGTGTGATTTATGGCCGATTGACTTGACTGATTTATTTAAAGGACTTTGCAAGAGGATTATTAATAGAACTTTATGAACGAGAACAGACAGAAGGTGGACTGTCGAATGGCCTGAATAGAAATGGTAAGGGTTATACCAATACCTTCTGCCTGAATCTCTTACTTCCTGTCACAGCCGCTGTCATTGTTCTACCAGGGCTTTACAGTCTCAAACCCTACGACAGCAATGAGGTGTAGAGTCTAGAAGACCCGCAACCCCTTTGTGTGTGTACACAGAATGTACCCCCAATCGAGCGAGGAGTGACGACTGATTAGATCGGTCGGTAATCCGTGGACACCTGCATGGAGTCGAGTCGTCGTCTGACGCAGTTTTCGGTAGCCAAAGCCAAAGCCAGAGCCAACGACCAAAGCCATTTGCCTATGTCGCAATGATAGGCCATATATATTCCTATTTTGAGGCGATATTGACACTCGATTGGCCAATTGGCAGATTGGGCCAATAACAATCCACTTGTGGGGTAAGGTACGGGACGGTACCACCGAACGGTGATTGAATTCCATTCCTCCTGCGCTCTAAAGCGGTAGCGTATCGTCAAATCCGATCAATACCGGCAATACCCGACTAATCAGGGGTCGTGATTAGTATTTAGTTGTTATACATAAGTAGTTGATCCCTTGTCTGGCCCCCGTTCCACCGAGCAACAAGTGGTGCTCCCCGTGGCTCCCCAAGGCGCATGGGTATATAAGGCGGCACCACCACCTGGAGGCATTCAACAGCTGGCTAAACAATGAAAGCTTTCGCCTATGTTTTCGTGGCCCTTTTGGCCTGCGTCGCGGCCTACGAGGTGGAGCTCTTGAGCGAGCAGGAATGGGACCGTCTGGTCGAGCGCAATCGTAAGTGTCCTCCTAGGCTATTGACTCTAGATTCTAAAGAGACTTGACTTATATTGCCTCTTCTGTGACTCACATCGGCACAGCTGCGAAGCCCGACACCCAGGGCCTGATTCTGAACGGATCGGCCAAGAAGGCCATCAAGGGGCTGCTCAACCAGATGCCCTGCGGCTGGCCCGAGTACGGTATCCCCCCACTGGCCCCCTACACCAATGCCAATCTGCAGATTCATCTGGCCGAGTCCGTTGTTGAGTAAGTCAGCGACAGTCGGGGACCCGGAAACGGAAACTAACTCCATCTTGATCTCTAGCTCGCTGTTGCAGTTCCTGCGCTTCCGCTTCGATGGCTTGGAGGACATGGAGATCAAGAAGCTGAAGGTCAGCTACACCTTCAGCAAGAAGGTGACGTTCCACTTCAACTTCAAGAAGCTGAAGGCCAGCGCCCACTTCCTGAACACCGACACATTCGTGGACATGCTCCGCCAGCTGGGTCTGACCGTGCGCTACGAGAGCTCCGGCCCCATGTCCTTCGAGCTGGAGAACCTGTCCATCCAGGGCCAGTTCAAGTACAAGATGCCCTTCCTGTTCGGCTCCATCAAGATCTACAAGTTCCAGTGCACCGTCGGACTGGGCGGCGTGTCCTCCAACATTGGCGGCGTCATGGGCAACGGCAGGATCAACGAGTTCATCAACGACATGATCGACTACGAGGTGCCCGCGTTCATCAACGGTCAGCAGGCGGCCATCAGCAAGCAGATCGAGGAGATCTTCGTCCCTCTGGTCAACCAGAAGCTCAAGGGCCACAAGATCTGGTATCTCCTCTCGATGCTGTCCACGACCTCCAGCAGCTGCAATCCCACTCCGGCGCCCTGGCTGGCCGTGGAGTCGAGGCAGACGGTCTAAAGAACAAACACCAGCAAATAAAAAGCAATTCAACCTACTCCACGACCACGATCTACGTTTTAATTAGCGAATTTCTCCGGCCCATTATCTCCCCGGCCATCCATTGCCTCCCTCTTATCGCCCCGGATTTCGATTATTGATTGGATCGGGTATAAAAGGCCCTCGCCGGCGGTTAGGCGCTTCAGTAAGCAGTTACTAACAGCCACAATCAACATGCGTTTCCTGGTAGTCTTGGCCTGCCTGGTGGCAGTCTGTGCCGCCGGCACCCTGCCCAATCGGGTGGAGCAGCGTCTGCTCGAGTTGGCCGACCAGAATGGCGATATCGATCTCTTCGCCGAGCCCGAGCAGGGTGTGGAAGGTAAGAGTCCACCTTAGACCTCGTAAATGAATAAATGTGAAACTCCCCAACTCATGCAGTTGCCCCCCAATTCATCGTGTCGTGGCAAGCACGCCGCTTCATCCGCAAGCTGCAGAAGCAGATGGAATGCGGCTGGCCGCAATACGGCATCCCCGTGCTGGCCCCACTCCGTGTCAACGAGTTCGACCTGGACTTCAAGCGCGGCATCTTCGAGACCCTCAACAACGTGTTCCACCTGAAGGTCGCCGGCCTGAACGACTTCAAGATGAACAAGTTCAAGCTGAACATCATCACCAGCAAGGTGACCTTCGACTTCCTGTTCACGAACATCGACACCACCGCCGAGAAGTACAGCACTGACACCCTGATCGACGCCCTGCGCCAGCTGGGTCTGTCCGTCGAGTACGAGGGCGACGGCGATCTGCTCTTCGACCTGAACAACCTCCGCATTGCCGGCACCCTCAGGTACAAGCTGCCCATGCTCTGGGGCTCCGCCAAGATCACCTCACTAAAGACCACCATCTCGCTGGAGTCCGTCGAGTCGGACATCAGCGGCTTCATGGGCAACGGCAAGATCAACCACGCCATCAACAGGCAGCTGGAGAATGTGGTGGTCAAGGCCATCAACGACAACCAGCAGGCCATCTCCGACACCATCGAGGACACCATTGTGCCACGCGTGAACAAGATGCTCAAGGGCAAGGACTTCTGGACCATTGTCGACCTGATCCTCTCCAGCAGCGATGGCGAGAAGGAGGACGATCCAATTGTCGTCGACTGTGACCCCCAAGCCGATCCCTGGGCCTAAGCTCTTCATCCTAGCACTTTCAATAAAAAGTTAATCGAGATACTGAGATCCTTACGTCCGTGCTTCCCAGTGTCCTAATTGCTCCAAGCCAGACGCACAAGCGAAAAGGGCAAAAGAGAATGTCCGAAAATAGCAAAACAAAATGCATGTCGTGTACATGACGAGGTATATTGATGCTCGACTCGAGACTGGGATCGAGTCTCGGTCCCACGAATGCAAAAAACAAATGAACAATATACCTGTCGTGTGCATGATGCGGGACTCTGATGGTCGACTCGAGACGCACAAGCGAATGCTGCAAAAGAGAATACCTCATCCTCTACTCGAGTATCTCTTGTTCAGTAATGTGTGTGCAGGGTGTTCGAGTATCGAATGGACTTGACTACTGTGCTTACCCTATCTTTAGAACACCTGAAGCTAATCCAATCTTATCGATGTCCCAGCCCCAACTTAAGTGGCTAATCGTTATTGCTGATTGCAGCGTTGGTTGGGTCTAGCTTCTGGCTGATTTGGAAATCGGTAGTTCAGCAGTTCGGTAGTTCGGTACTCGCTTTCATCATGAGAACTTATTGTGTGATATTTGTGGCCCTCCTCTGCTGCTCTTTGGGCTCCTCGAAGCTCTTCGATGATGAGCTGCGCGAGCTGACGGAGTTCCTGCGCCTGCAGATGCGTTGCGGCTATCCGGCACGGGGCGTGCCGGTGCTGGCCCCCGCCAGGATAGCCTACCAGGAGGTGGCCCTTGCCACCGAGAGCCTTGGGTAAGAGTCGGCTGTGAATCACGTCATGGGTATGCCGAATCTATATGACCAGATAACATTTTACCGCGCAGGTGCCGGGGCAACTTCACGGAGCTCACGCTGGACGGTCTGGATGGCTACGAGTTCGCGAAGCTCGAGTGGAACAACATTCTGCACACCATCAATTTCGACGTGAACTTCCCGCGGGTGTCCCTGAAGAGCTCCAAGTACATGCTCGATATTCTGGCCCGGCTCTTCGGCTCCGACCTCGTCTTGTGGGGCGACGGTGTCTTCAGCCTGGAGTTGATCGACTTCCGGGCATATGGCAGCTTCGTTGTCCGTCCTACCACAGCCACCAGCGGAGTGCACGTGAAGAACTGGAAGGTCAACTGGCAGCTGGGCGAGGCCCGGTCCCAGACGACGGGCATCATGAACAGTCGTCTCTACACGAAGTTCCTCAACGCTCTGGTCAAGGACTACTTAGAGCTCCTGGTCAACGACAATCCCGCAGAGGTCTCCCAATTCATGGAGGGTCTCATTGTTCCGCCCCTGAATGCGGTGCTGAAAAATGTGGCCTGGTACGAGATAACCGCCATCATTCTGGGCCTGGTCAATGGTGTACTGCCGGTGGAGCCGATTTGCTGATTGCTCATTGTCTGGCTTATCAGATGCAATGAAAAGTGCTGAAAAGTGAATAAAAATTACTTGAAATCGGATTGTCCTTTGGCTTTTTTGTGTGGTATTGTAATTATACTCTCTCTCTCGCAGAGTAGCTTTGCAGTGAAGGTTGAGACAGAGGGAGGTCGCTGGCCCTATCCCAGTGAGACTTGTTTTACAGTTGTTTTTATTCCATAATGGAGTAATTCCGCCTCGTGCACTCTCTCTCACAGAGTAGCTTTGCAGTAAAGTTCAAAGAGAGCCCACAACCTCTCTATTCTCTCTATCTCCCTTTATTGTTGGCTCTATTGTATTGAGACATTATGGTTGCCTGCATGAGAAATGAGCAAGTTTGATATAAGTTTAATTTTGGAATACTGGTGGGTGCTATACAATATTTTTACTTGTTCCTCTCTCGTACAAAGCCCGGAAGGCTTTCTCAGTCATATTTGAAAGCCATCTTCTCGACTTATAGAATTAATTAAAGCTGTGAAAATGGGTCTCTATTTGGAGATATGTTATGTAGAATGATTTCAGTAATATACCGGAAAATCCTTGTGGATTTCTTCATTTAAGGATGTATTTTTGAGTCATCATTCGGTCGTAGTAGGCTAATATTCTTTATCAGGATGCTCCCCACCTAAAATTCGGACTTTTCCGCTCTCGTATTGTATTTCCGTTTAATCTGAATACCCTGAATATTTGTTGCTCTATTTTCAAAATTGGTGTTTTTTACGAGGCACTCGTTTAGGAGTAGCTCTGGTTCAATATATTCAAATGGATCAGATCTGTAATGATATCATAGTTCTTGGGCTACTTGATCTTTCCATTCAATATACTGCCCTAAAATCTGTTTTCTCGCGGTCGTGTGTGTGTAACTGACTCAGAAATAGATCAAAACAATCCTTGGAGTGGATTTTATTACTCCTTGAGCTTTTAGACGTTTTTGAAGGATACAAAAACCAACAAAACATTTTTCTATATATATTCGATTGCTTTCCTAATCAAATGAATTTGTTTTCCATCTCATTGCAGGTAAGCTCGATTAGATTTCCGAAGTGTTGTGAGTGAGTAAATTGTATAATGAAATTCCATCGGCGTTCTAATCGTTTTTGGCCATAAATTAATGTTGATTTTTTGTGGACAGAGAGGGAGAGTGAGTGAGGAGAGAGGGAGAAGGAAACAAAGTCCATAATCGGATTTGGAAAACGCCAGCAGGACATCGCAGTACCGAAGCACGAGCCTCGGGAACAGCAGGAGGTCAACGGGTGGTCCCATGACCCCGTGGTCCCGTCCGTTGCAACGGTCCAACACTTTCGAGCCTCGGGATTTGCGAGTGGCAGATGGTTTTTCCTCACTTTTTCATTCGGTTTCCTTTTTTTTCTTCTTTTTTTTTTTGGTTTTAGCTGCTCTTGTGTCTAATGTCATCATTTGTTGTTAATTAGTGCAAAATACTCTATAGAGAAAGATCTGTGATCTCTTAATCTCGTTCTGGCTTTCTTTTCTCCATTCCTCCTCCTCATTCCCCTTTCCCCATTCAGATCTCTAAAAGAAGAAATTGAAATTCGTTTTGGCTCATTTCATTCGCAATTTATGAGCCATCTCGTGCTCTATTCTGTTCGTTTCCTCTTGGGACACACCTTGCTTGCTGGCTGGTTCTTGAGTTTGTCATAATGCAAAAATGAAACACAGCCGTTCGGTCGTTCGTTCGTTCGTTCGTTCCTTAGATCCTTTTTTGTTTTGTTCCGAGTACGTGCTCAGTGTCCGTCTGTGAGTTGAGAAGAGGATGCTGCTGGTGTCCTGCTGCTTGCGGCATTGTCTGCGAGCAAGTTTTACGACCTACCGGACAGTCTCTTGCATTGTGCATTGTGTCCTTGCGGCAGCTCTGATGCCGAACAGAATGTCTGACTTTTTGGCCGCAATCCCAGCTCCAGTTCCAGTCCCAGTTTCAGTCTCAGTCTCAGTCCCAGCCAACAAGTTTCGCAACCATTTGTTGACATTTACGATGCAATTTTCTAAAAGTCATTGAATTCCCCCGCGAAGCCCCTCGGCCGTCTGCTATGTGGCCCACTTTGATTAGCCCCGATTTGTGTGTGTGCGTGTTGACCACAGACCACGGCCCCGTCCGTCCCCTCCCCGTCTCCATCCCCATCTCCTCTTCCATTCGCTTTCAATGGGACCCCCTCTTAAGAGAGCGCGCTCGATGGGTGGCTGCTCAGCTGGAAGTAGGAGAAGCCAGAAAGGACCTTTATACTCTCTTAAGAGTGGTATTCAAATTTTATTGCTTTTGCTCCTTATAATTGAAGCTGATTTTGGTTACTCTTTCCGGGAAAACAGGGATCTAAAATCACTTTAATTATCCCACTCTACCTTTTAGTGGAATAATTATTTGGATTCATGTTCATAGTTCATAGTTCCTTCAAGTGCGACTTGTCCTCCTCTGAGGTTTCATCTCTGTGGCTTCGCTGTGGCAGTGGAATGGATGCCTAAAAGCCAGCCTAAGTTGCCAGAGTTTTCTTCGTTCCTTGGGCTTTCCCCTTTCACCTGGCACTCTCTGTCCCGCTCTCTGCCACTCTAGTGCCAACAGCCACAGGGCTAATTGAAAGCGAGCAAGGCTTGGCTTTTCCTTTTCATTTTCCTCACTGGCGAATGGCGCAAATATTTGCATCGAGAGCAACCCCTTTGGATACCCAGAAATTGGGGTTAATTTAAAATTTATGATGCGCCGAATTGTTGAGTACTCGAATTAGGATTCATTAAGGGGCAAACGGCAGCTCTCGCTCAGGAGGGAAATAAATCAGAGAGTGCCAGGATGTACCGGCATTTACCTCTTTTCGTGGCATATGGAATCGCGTCTTTTTGTTAACTTAAAGACGCTTCCTGTCGGTCGTTGTCTCTTCGTCTCTCTTGTTGCGCATTAAACCCCATTTGGGTTTTGGGTTTTGGGTTTAATTTGAAACGTAGTAAGATCGCGACTTTTGTATCTGTATCTGTATCCCTTCTCCTGTATCTGGGCCCCTTGCGCGGCCTTCCAATTGTCCTGGCCAAGTCAACGGTGAATAAAAGGAGGGAGACGGAGAGAGAGCACAGGCACAAGGACTCGCTGTAATTGAGCAGCGCAATTTCCCCGAGAATCGCACGCGAAGAAAAGGTGCGCTGTCCTGTAAATGAACAGCCGCCACCGAACCGCCGCGGAGCGCCGTACCGCCGATAAGGAAATAGGAGCAGAAGGATGCTGTAAGGATTGCTGCTCTGCTTTTTATTTTTTCAATTAAGGATGACATGCCCCTGCACTCATCCTTGGGCTCGTCTCCGTCTCCGTCTCAGTCTCGAATTTGTTTCATGGGCCAAGTCAAGCTGAAAATTGCGCATTTGCCGGGTGGAACGGCTGCTGGAAGTTCGTTCGGAAGTTCGGGCGGTGTCCTGGCGGCCTGTCCAAAGTTTTGCCTAACAGGATTACGAGTTCCTCCTCTGTGTCGCCTGTACCTTCGGTATCTTCTGGGCTGCAAGCACATCCTGTGCATCTGCAGCATCGCATCTCCTCCTCGTCCTCCTCTCGCTGCTGCGGTGGGAATGACGGGAATCAATCAATTTGTTGCTCTGCTGGCTGCTCTAATTGAGAAATTCCTTGGTAGCTGGACAGAGGATTATGTCCATGAGAGACAGAGGTCCTTCGAACAGACTTTAATTTCTCATTATTTATACTTCTTTAGAACTGTTTCTTTTTTATTGATCCTAGACCTGAGAGTGGGTTTAACGGAAAAAGGTGGCATCCATGGCACTTAATGGGCATCTCATTCGAGTATCATTTATCGCTAATCGAAGGGCTTGAACTTTTCTGCTGGTACTTCTAATGAGTCCAGCCCACATATACCATTTCACTTACTTTCTCTCTGTAGCTGTCCATCCATCAATCAATCAGTGATTAATCCTTGCCTGGGATGCACACAAGGAGTCGCTAACAAACATTGAATATGACTTATTAGCCCTTTGACAGCTGTCAAACCAAAGGACACGCATCGGGACACTTGCATTGGTCGCGATTCCATTTCCATATCCATATCCGAGACATCGCAGAGGATATCTCAACAAAAGCGACTCAAGCTGCCCCATTAACATGACAATGGAGGAGGTGGTGTCCCGCCGTTATCCTTCTGCGTCGTACGGCTTTCGAGGACTGCCAAGGACACCCATGCTGGGCGGGCAGCTGCCTCAGGGGATATACGTATCCGTATCTTTCGAATGCTCTTTGATGTGACACTTTTGTCAAATGTTTACACCTTTAACCCTTTGGCGCCATTGTCTTGTCGTCTGGTCGCAGGGTCGCAGGGTCAGGACCCTCCTCGAATCCCTTAACTGCTACAGAATGCAATCTATGCTCGAATTGTTTGCGATGTTTTGTTAATTTTATGTTTAATTAGAGCCATTTGTTTGGATTTTATGTCCCTAAAAGGGAACTTCACTTCTGCAGATCTGCAGAGCTAAAACGCTTAAACCTCTTGCGCGATCCTAAGATGTGAAATTATCGGCATATCAGTGAGGGAAACTGTCTCAAAATAAATCTACTTGTTCTGTCCTTACATTGTGAAGTGAAAATAGGCTTAACTTGGCCAATATTTCGTTTTAAAGATATTTGTTTTTGCGGCGCACGATTCAGCGAACTCTGGGCCAATATTTCAATGTCAATAATTTTAAAAAATTTGTTCAGAATGTTGTCTCCTAAAAATGGTTTGTAATTTAGCCAAAACTCATTTATATTTTAAATTTAATTTTAAAATGTTAATGAAAAAACATTTCTTGGGTTAATAAAAGATACAAAATATGTATACCTACTATGGAAAAGAATTTTGGGGAATAACTTTAAGAAAGAAAACTATTAAATTACATACTTTCAGCTTTTAAAAGGTTTTCACATTAAAGTATTTGGAATGACATGTCAATTGGTTAAAGCTAACTAAACTTTTAAACTAAAAATTAAAATAACAGGAACCGAATCCTATGAAAATGTGTTGTTATTATTATTATTTCAATAGGGTTTTTTTTATTGAATGTTATAATTTCAATTTCAATAGTTTTATGATTTTTAATGATTTAAAAAATGCACATATGTATATCTAGAAAAAGTTATATGAATTTTAATTTTTCTGGTCTCGGTGAACCCTTGGGTGAAATGTCCATTTATGATTGGAAAATGCTTTAAAAGAGGTTAAGGGGACTTACCATCATATGATCCCTCTTGAAGAGTAGCCAATGTGTTGAGATCTCAAAGATCTCGGAGCCTAGACAAACCATTTGCGGCTAAGACTTATCTGCATATATCTGGCTGTAGGTTAATTCTCTGCTGGAATGACAGATGAGATTGAGAAAGAGCCTTAAAAGCTGGCTTGTGGATGCTCGCTGATGTGTATCTCTATTAAAATAAATTATTAAAATGATTCAAATGGTTGGAAAGGACCTATCACGGAGTGAGCCCGACTTCCATTACGGATTTCCTTTGACCCCCACCCCATTTCAGATCTCAAACCATAACGAAATAAAGTTATTGCCGCCTGTCAGCGACGCTGGCAACAGACTCAAACAACGCCCCGCCCCGCCCCGAGATCATTCATCAAAATTATGTCAAATCATGCAAGCGGCTGTAAAAAATCTCGGCTCTGAAAATTCCGCAGGAGGATAAACAAAACCAAAAAAAAAACAAGAGAAAATGCTAATGAAAATCAATGCAAAACTGCACAAATTCCTGTGCAACCGCCAAGACATCGTCCTTATCCACGGCGCATGCGCAGCTGCCACACACACACACACACACACACACAGAGAGACATGAAGCTGTCATGTCAGACCGCAGTCCTTTTTTTTTTTGACAGACAACAATTACAGTTTTCCTTCGTGGCAACTGCAGCGTCATTCGTGGCCCTTGGAGGAGAGCTCATCATATTTTCCTTGCGGCTGCCTGCTGCTGGCTGATTTGCATTTTTAATCTCATAAGGATGTGCTGTGTATTGTCCTTAAAACTGTAATTTTTTCGACTGCTGCCGTTGCCGTGTGGTTACACAAGCTGCAAGCCAAGAAGATCAAGGAAAAAAAATCACAGCCAAGAAATCGAAAGAAAAAAAAAATCAGCCCCCCGGTAGGTCGTCTCCGATCTACATATGTTTAATCCTGGATTTCTGACACGACAGACACACCAGAAGAGGGATTGCTGTCTGTCTGTTCGTCAGTCTGGTATGTGCCTGCCTGTAGTCCTGTAATCCCGACTGTCTTAGGACGCCCCGTTCCATGTCCCGTCACGTTACGCTTGAATAATTACAAGTAATTAAAGTTCCTTCGTCTCGTCCTTCCTACGTGGCATCAATTCCGTTTAGCTTTCGTGTTGTCAGGATTAGGAGTCAAGCGGATTCCCCTTCTCACAGCTGATGTTTGCTGACAGATCCTGCGGATGGGACGATGGGAAGGAAGTCCCTGTCGCTATCGCTCAGTGGATTCGCATGTCTTCCCAAAAATAGGTAGTTTACAAATCGAATCATCTTTGAATAAAAGCGTTCTAAATGAAACTAAAGACTTCTGGAGATTCCTCAGTCCATTATTTGTCTTCTCTAAGTGCCGCTAATATTTCAGATCTGATTCTTTCTCTTGGGGTTGTGGCTCAGATCTGATCATCAGATACGAAGCGTTTAACTTTTTATGGCGTCACAGAAGTTTCCTTTGCGAAACGGGGGGAGGGATCTTCAGGGGATACATACGAGTATGTGATGTATCCGATCCGATTACTGTGTCGACTCACTCTGGACACAAGGGTAACTGATCTGTTTTTTATCTGCTGGATCTGCTCTTTGCGGAGGGACAAGAAACGAAATAAATCAGAGAAAACTTAACAAAATCGAATGACAACACAAATCATGTGAAAGTAATTTCTTAGATGAGAGCACACCGATAAAGGACACAAAGGAACACAAAACAAAGGAAAAGGAAACAAAAAACTGATCGGAAACCCAAGGAAAAGTATGTTCCTTGATGTCATCAAACTTCAATCAATTTGCGGTTTCGATGCCTGCTACAATTTATTTGCAACGGATCAGCGGCCTGCACTTGAGTGCTACACGCAGGCGCATGTCCTGGCCGAGGACCAGACCATTAATCATCTTTCATCCTCCTTCCATCCTATCCGCCGTGTGTGCAGAGTTTTTCGCCTAATGATGGGCATCTTTTTTGCCAGCCAATGAATGGAGTGGACAGGCGACAGGCGACAGCACTGCTCGACTCCTGTGACGTTCGACACGAATCGGAACGATCATTAATGGGCGAATTCTGGTCAATGGATTGGTCTGGCATTCAAAGGACTCACGGCCTCCGTTTCACGTGCGGTTTCCAGCCCCATTAATCATCCGGAGAGAGTTCTATTAATGGAAATTTGCCTAAATGGATTTGTCGTTGTGCGAATCCGCAGAACGGCCAAGCCAATATTAAGGATGGATATATTCCCACTTGATTTGTAAGGGGAATAAGGCTATCCGATATTTAACATAATTTTGGCGGAAATTAATGGAAATGTTTGCATTAATAGGGATGTCTGTAATGGATTGTGGTTCTCTTCTCCCTCAGCTTATACGATCTATGATGGAACAATAACTGGAATAAATGCTCAAATGTATCGCTTCAATTAATCACATTTGGCTAGAAATTTCAGAAAGATATTCAAAATATATTTTAGAGTGCCATAATTCATGCCAAAATTTTTATTTTAAATAAAAGTCACTTTGCTCTTTCCACTCTTCGGATTCCTGAAGCTGTTTTCCCTCTCTTCCCCTAAGAGAAGACAATTCATCAGCACTATTCTACGGTACTTATGTATAGAATACAGGCTATATTGAATTAATGCCAAAACAGACAGAGATGAAAATTTGTCCGGGGGCGCACACTGTCGACTGAGTTGAAAGATCTGTTAGATCGTTTGAAATGTATAGGTGGTTCATTTGTTCATTTGTGCTTTACAAATCTTTGATCTAATTATGATGTGGGCTTTGCAGAATTGCTTAAATATTTGTATTTCATGATACATTTCATTTTCAGAGGTTGGTTAAATGTTTTTCTTAATTCGTAATAGAATTGGTAAAATGAAATTGGCTTTTTAGTTTAGTTTGCTTTAAAATAATTAGTCATTATTCATTGGGAAGAAAATTATTGAAAAATCTCAATAGCTGAATGATAATTTTCAATGCAAGAACACGATTAGATTCCGTCTCTCTCTTTCAATTTCTCCCATAATTATTAGATTATATTCCTTCGAAATAGCCCATCCATAATGAATGTTTCGCATCCTTCTATTACCACAAATTACGAGATTCCACACCTCTCGGGCCGTGTAAATATTCCGCCTCTAGGTCCGCATCGGATCTCAGTTATTTCGAGTTTCAGATAAACAAAGTTTGCTCGAACTCAGACTGGGCGGAGTTTCTCTCTCGGAGCGAGCGTTGCTATGCAGATCCTGGCAACTGTTAGCCGTAGGAAGTCCTGAACGCAGCTCGGTTAAAGTTTTTTACCTCCTTTCCTTGGGCCAGGGGCCAGGGACCAGGGGCGACCGCCAACTGTGCGAGGGCACAATTATTAGCACTTAGGCGACACATTCGGGCCTATTTCGTGCTCTTTATCCAGGCACTGTTGCCTCTTCCACTTCCACTCCCAGGTCCTGTTCCAGTTGCTCTTCCTGTTCCTGTTCCCGCTCCCGCTCCCGTTCAGAGAGCTGGTGGGGGGAGGGGGCAACCCTTAAGGCAGCCGCACAAGTGTCGATGACACTTGGAGGGATTTTTTCGGTGCTCGCTGCTCACCGCAGCCCGCCAACGGCAGGGGCAGGATATGCAACGTTGCACGTTCGAGTTGTGGCAAGGATCTGTAGCTGTAGCTGTTGCTGTTGCTCCCGCTCTTGCTCTGGCTGTCAGGTAAAAGGGGTAGGGCCGGGCCACGTCCTGGCAAACACTTAAGCCAAAGTTAAACGCTTCGAGTGCTGTATTCTTGTTTTTGTTTGCGTATTCCCGTTCCCCCATCTCGCTCTGTTTTTTTCGCTGGGTATTTTTTCGTAGAGCCCAGCAGGAGACGTCTTCGTCCTGTTGGCTCCTTCGCTCGTTTCTTTTTCGGGCTGAGCCAGAAACCTAAATCAATACGAACTCCGTTTTAATTCGCTTAAATTGCCGGCAGGACATCCCCGACAGCGCGGGGCAGGGCTCAGCAGCAGATTCTTTGTGCGAAATCCCGAAAGGATTGCTCGACAATTGTTTGCCCCGCGCTGTTGTCACAGCTCTAAGCGCTTTAATTTTGATTGCATTCGATTTGTTGTTGCTCTTGTTTTTCCCTTCTTCCGCGATGTTTGCACAACTCTTTGACAAATTCACAGGCTTCCTTTCCATCCGCCGACATCCCAGCCCATTCCATTCAATTCCATGACATCCCATTCCATCCTATCCGAACCGAACCGAACCAATCCCCGCTCCGATCCCATCTCAGTCAGCATCCTTGGCCTCAGCCTGCACCTTCGGGCGGTTTTCGCAATTTTCTTGCGGCCCAAAGAAAAGGATTAACTATTTAGGTTTTTCCGTGTCCGTGTCCGTTCTCGTCTCGAGGAAGTAGCCGCCTGAATGTCTGTGTCCTCTCCTTCTCTTTCTCCCTGCCCTTCCGTTCCTGTTGCACTTTGGGCTGAGAATGTTGAATGTTTGGCCGTTTGTAAGGAACTCATTTCATTTCATTTCATTCACTATTCACTTGGTTTCTGGGAGGCTTAGGACTGGAGTTGAGACAACGACTAGGACTATGACAGGCTTTTCGCAATGTTCGGTTTGGAAATTCCAGCTCAGACGTCTGTTGGGGTTTCTGTAAAAGGTGGTTATCGTTTGGGATTGTGTGGTTTATCCTTTCCTTTTATGCACTCTAATTGATGTTGCAAGTTCTTAAATTGCAGCAAATTCAAGCTGTATCTCTTGGATATTAAATACTTTTATGTACTACTGTGTGCTCTGTATATTTAGTTTCTAATAAATATAGTATTTATAGTGGGAATACTCCATGTTACCGCGTTTCCTTCTGGATTGAACTAAGAATCTCGGATAATATATCCCTTCTTAAGGTGAAATCCATCTATCTATCAGCTATCCATTAAATATCCAAGTATCTGTCTGTCATCTATATATCATATCATATTCATCTATCTTTATATTTTTCTTACATTTGTTTATCTTTCATATATCTATCCATCTTTATTTCGTATATCGTCTTCATTTCTCAATATATGAATATCCTTTATCTTTACATCTTTCAACTATCCTTCTATCTTTCACCTCTCCATCTTTTATCTATCTATCTTTCATCTCTCTATCATTTATCTATCCATTTTTCATCTATCTATCTTTCATCTATTTAACTATCTATCTTTTTTTCCTCTATCTATCTTTTAACCTTTAATTATGCTGCATATCTTTGGGCGTCTTATAGATAAAGTATCTTGCTTAAATCAGTCGTATTTTTGCTAAATCTTTTTATCCCAACGGATGTTTTGGCCCTTCCCAGACAAAATACTGAATGGATATCTGAGGGTTCCTTGTGTATATCCCTGAATGTTTCGTTCTCGCAAAGAGAATGGAGTCCCATCCCGAACATCAATCGATTCAACTTTTTGGCAATGCATTTATTTTGTTTTGTTTTTTTTAGCGCATTTTGGTCGGAAGGGCGTGCTCTGTTTTGGCCTCCGGGAGGAGACATGTCCACATTGACGTTGACAGAATGTCAGTCCGGGATTTATGGGCTGGCAGGTAGGCCGAATGGTTGGATGGTTAGATGGATGGTTGGATGGATGGATGGATGGATAGCTCTAGGAGAAAGGAGAACAACATGCGGCGGACTGCCATTCATTGACTTGTCCGTGTGTCCCGTGTGTGGGTCTGTGTCTGTGCGCGTTGGCCATTTTCGGGGCTTGATCCTGTTGATCCAGCAGAAATCCCTTTAGCTTGGCTTTTTCAAGTAATTAGTCGCCTGTCAGCATTTGGCTTGTGCTCGGGCCTGGGCCAACGGGAGATTTGGGACAAACACCTGCACACACACGCACACACACACACACACACACACACACACACACTCATACGCCCTGCCAGGGGTAACTCTTCTGCCATGTCCTGCGGCAGACGCAATCTATCAGCAACAATGTGGAGAGGATTCGCTTCCAGGCAATGCTGCCGTTCGACCTACATTTGATGGAATGTCCTCCTGTCGTCCTGTGCCAAATGAGAAATTGCCTCCTCCTTCTCCTCCATCTCCTCCATTGTGCTGCTCTGCTCCCGTTCACTGCTTACATAAAAAGGATAATACAGCAAGCAGAGTCAGTCAACATCAACATCAGAGGCAGCAGCAGCAGCAGCAGCAGCCACTAAATGAGTTTTGCTCTACATTGAGGCTCCTCCTCCCCCGTCCAGAGTCTCCTGTTTGCGAGTATCCTGCAGGCATTGTACGCAAAAGTGGGTCGGCGGTTTGTTTTCGCAAAGTTGTCGCCCATTCAGAGGGAAACTGACAATAGAGCCCGAACACATACTCGTGTAATATGTAATGCTCGTAGCCAGAACCCAACAAAACAGAAGGAGGAGCGCTCTTCTCTGGCACGGAATCCTGAATCCGAATACCGACACATCGCAGGCGACGCGACGTCAGAACAAATTAGCTTAAAGGAGTCTGGGCTTTTGTGTCGCAGTAGCAGTCCCCCTCTCACACCTTCTGCCCTCTGATTTACGAGACAGCACCTCGGCTGGGACCGAGAGTGAGACCCGATCAGCTGCCTGTGTAATTGGCTTAGATCGATTTGATTTGATTTGATGATCTGTGACGATTGATTCGCAACAATTGGCCTTGAAAGGCGCACCTCTGGAGATCTGTGACGAACCAAGGACCAGTCAGGGCCATAAAGTGTAGTAAAATCTCTCTCTTTTCTCGGGGTTGTCTCTTATTCCTTTGCTTAAAGAATGGTTGAGTACAGATCAAAATCAGCGAGAAAATGTAATTTAAAGCCTGGAATACTTCGAGAACATTGAACTTTAAAACTTATAATTTAAATGTAGCTAATAGCTATACTCTTTATTCAAAAGTCATAAAATAATAATAGCTAGAGTTCAAACTTTGGAACCAAATGCTTCTTGGGGTCTGTTAATCTGAATAACATAGCAAAATTTTAACGCCTTTCCATGTACTCGTATTTTCCAGTATTGATTTTCTTTTTTTTATTATTTTATTTATAGAATTGTAGCCTACGTTGAATTTAATATCACAATTAATAGTTATAGCCAGAGAAAAAAGGTCTTCAGGCTGATTTGTCATTTGTTATTTATGGTAATTCACTGAAATTGCTAAATATAGATAAAGTATAATAGAATAATAGTTCTAGTTCGGTTGGATATTGGAAGTGCGGGACTGTTGCAAGCATTCCATTTTGTAGGCCGCGTGCAACGTGATACTGAAGTCTTCACTGTAAGATCTTCCCTCTAAAGTTCCAGCTGAGAAATACTCAGTTCAACACTCAATTCCTGGATGGAAATAGTTATTAAAGATTTGATTTGAGTATGCATTCGCCTGATTCGTCCCTGGAAAGAAGCCCTCAATACGACCTCTCAGCTTAGAAAAGGATACAAGGGCATTGCCACGTGAGAAATCACTTTAGGGCAGTGATTAAAAATAATAGAAATAGACACCTGCATAGATAGCTGTAAAATGGACGAAGAAATATCTGAGCAGATCCTATGGGGATGCCCTGGACTCTACCTATGGAGATCTCAATATTTACCGCTCACAGGATTTGGGCAGTGAGAGCCACCAAAGTGCTTGACTATGTTAAAAGCCTTAGCCAAAAATGATCTTCTAAATAATGTCAAATGAAGCGTTTATATGCGTCGCTGTACAATGTTCCCATAAGTGAATTGGTGCATTCGGATCGTTATAAATCGAGTAAAGTGCAGACTTTAGAGTCTATGGAGTAGAAAGATAATTTTCCAGAGTTTTGAATTCATCGTAAGATGTGTCCTTTAGCTGAAAGTAAGTGTATTCCATTCCAGAAGCTCTCTACTCGAAAAAATAAGCCTAAATATGTATACCGAAGTGTACTCTGTTGGAATGGATTTGCAGATCTAGCAGCTCGTATTCGCTTCAATTTGATCCAATTATTTCACTTCACGATTGTCAGAGTAACAGAGTAATCCAACATGAATGCAAATGCGAGCGGGATACAATTGACGAAGGACATTGGGCTTGACGACCATTAAGTCCACTCAACGGTCAGTTGAGTAATCAATCAAACTCTCTCCCGTTCCCTGCGCGGACCAAAGTCCATTACAACGTCAACCCTCCGCGTCCCCTTTGGAAAGCTTAGGGCACACGTGCAGAGCAGAGGGATTTCCAGAGCTGGTCCTGGTCGTTGGTCAACTGACTCTCTAACGGACGGACGGAAGGACTGGCCACCCCTGAGAGCGTGCGGCACTTAAACTGTCTGCGCCTGCGCTTCGGTCAAATCCTGCGCGCAGGACACGCGACTTGCGCAGTTCATTAAAATAAAATGCAACCGTTGTAATGGGGAAAATGCGGCGTAATGAAATTAATGCGAGCACGCCATGGTCACGGGAGGGGTGTGGGTTGAGATAGGGGAGAGACTGCCCGCTGCTCGCCATGGCATGTGCAACGTGCAACGTGCAACGTGCAACGATACTGCGATCCTGCCGTACTGCCATACTGCCATACTGCCATCCTGCAGCCAGTAGTCGGCCCTCCACTGGGCATTTGTCAAGTGGCGCGCTATTTTTTGCACCTTGACTGGGCCCGCATTCGAGTCCGTAATTGGAAATGCTTGCGAAAACTGTTTCTGCCACTCGTACGCTCGCTGTCGCAGGGGCAGGACTCGGTGCACTCATTAGTTCTAGTTTGTTTAGCCAGGACAATGCCCGAGGAAACTACAAGTATATGCAAAAAAAAGAACAAAACAGAACAAAAAAAAATAATAGCGGTGTCTGGTTCGTGCCCGCTCTATGGGTATGTGGGCTTTGCGATTGTTACACTTTTCCACCATCCACCATCCAGAATCCAGTATACAGGATCCAGAATCCTTGACATAATAAACCCACACACCTAGCGGTCTCGGGGCATCATCAAAATTTTATATGACAAGCTTAGACAATCAAAGTGTCAAATAAAAATGTCAACTTTACGGGCCATGGACCATGGACCATGGACCACGCGGCAGCGATCGCCACTAATCTGTCAACAAAGGTGGCATCGAGGCATTTCCGGTTTCCGTGCAGCGGCAACAACCCCTTTTGTGTGTTGCGTGTCCAGATCCCGGACTGACTGACTGACTGGCTGGCTGGCTGGCTGGCTGGCTGGCTGGCTGGCTGACTTACTGACCGACGGACACGACGATACGCCCCGACAGGAGGACAGGCCTGTGCGGCCCTTGGTCCTCGCTTGTTGGTCTGTCGGCTGTCATAATTAAAATATGACGCGTGTCTCGTGCGCAGGACAATTGCGCCGCGGGTAGCGCAGGGCGGTGGATCATAATGGCCCTGTCCTGCCAGTTGCATTCCACACCACTCCATTCGACACGCAAACAGCCACAGAAGCAGCAGCAGCAGCAGCAGCGGCAGCGGCAGCGGTGGACATGTGGACCTGGTCAACGTTCTAGATATGTGTCCTGTACGGTCGTTGTCCTGCAATTCGGGCAACTGCAGCAAATTGCTTAGCATGCGCCAATTATACAGATTGTAAACGGAAATCGCCTCAAATCATAACGCAAACGAAAACGGAAAGAAGGAATTTTCCTTTTTGTAAATTGAGCCAAAAATGTCATGGACAAATGCGGCAAAGGACAAAGTTAATTGTGGCAATTTAGATGTCTCCCGATTCGGCATAGCCCAAGTACGAGTGTGTTGGAGGTACAAGAACGATAGCCTGTAGGTCCGAGGACCTCATTTGACTTGTAAATGTGGCTTAAAAGGCAGCCTTGGGGTGGCAGCCGTCCATTACTGTCTGTCTACTGGGACTGTACGGCCTGTACTCGTTTGTAGATCTCTCCATTATGTTCAATTCTCGCAGAAGTAAACTCCTTATGGAAGATAGAGACATTCGATTATCTTGAAACCAAGAAATTTTTCTAGAATCGTACAATTCTATAGGTTCTATACATTCTCGTAGATGGTGTAACATTTCCTATGGATTTGAGGGACTTTTCTGCTGTTGAGGCTTGTGGCAGGGCACTTACCATGCATTATTCGGAAAGATTTGCGCTCAGGCCCTATCTAACACAAAGCTAGAATGCTGAAGGTAATTCCTAACTGTTGGGAAAATAAATTGAAATTCTATGGATTCGAAATTATTATTATTCGTATTATTCTTAGCTGTAAGACATTTAAAGGAGCATTTTTAAACCTATTTTAGTACAATCGAAACCACAATAGCTGATTGCTATAGAACTCCAAGGTGGATGATGTGGCACTATGAAAGCTGGCTGCTGCGAAACTCTAGTTCATTTCATAGCCGCAAACCAACATATATTCGAAGCTGTATAGCATTCAGGTTATAGTTCGATATCATTTGAAGAGTATTCTATATACTCGATTGCCATTCAAGAAAACTGATCTACAAGGAATCCTATCCCCACCGATTATTGTCCTTAATTCGCAGGGAAAGAGGGGCATAGCATTTTCCTTATTAAATAAATTCTTTTAATAACGAATTTTATATTGTTTATTCATTGATTTTGCATATTTTTTGCTTAGATGAAGACTATAATTTTCTTATTAGTTTAATTCCGAGATTGAAATTATCTTTGCCTAGTTCTTAATGCTTTTCTTTAGTCGCTATCTAAAAGTTCTTTCTGTTTTTCTCTGGAGTCCATCTAATTGGACAGTGTTTGATAATAGTCTTCGGCTGCCTTTGCCTGTTGTTGACTTATAAGGGGTGCTAAGGTCTCCCATTATCATACCCATTATATTCTATTACTGCAACATATCGTAAATATTTATATTGATAGCAGCACAGCTCACAGCAGCTCCTGCCGCCCCCTATCAGTGGCTATGTATCTCCCAGGCGAACATGCCAGAGGACCTGTTCTAAAAGCCCATAAATACAACTCCTTTGAGGTCACCAGAGTGTCCTTAGGCCAAGTGTGTGCCCCGTCCCTCCCCCCAGATTATGCCACAAACGACTTCCGATGATATCTACTCGAATGGGTGACTCGAAGACTGTACGTGCCGGACCGCATACGAGTTCGAGTCTGTGGCTATCCCATTAAAGTTCTCTCTCCAGCCAGCCGCTGGATCCAGAGATCATCATCGTTCCATGGCCATGCTTTGCCACCTAAACGGACGAAGGACGAGGGACGAGGGAGACAATTAGTTGGCATAAACCGTGTTTTACTTTCCAATTGAGTAGAACAAAAGGCAGCCCTCGTCCCCCCTCCGACCAGGTCCGGTTAACGGCCAGAGCAGCAGCTGTTATAACCATAACACGCCCAAAGCGGACTATCCATGGACCCATCTACATTCACATTTACATATGTGTTTTTTCATCACTTTCACTGGCTTTTCCCGGCACCAGCTCTGGCGAAAGGAGAGCACTGACGAGATGCTTTCAATCGGTCCGTCCAGCAGCTGCCCAACCCCTGGAAAAACCCCGAGCCGACACTTTGAAGTAGGTGACGTTTATGCAAACATGAAAGGGAAATCTACGGTGGACTGTGGGCTGTGGGCTGTGGGATGTGGCCTGTGGAATGGGATGCGGATGCGGATGGGTCGTTCTGGTGTATGGTATCTGACGGATCGGATGCTGCTGCTTCGGGCAGTTATGTGCTGGATGATTTTCCATAACTGCGGTGGACATGAAATTTCATAACATCAAGATACGAGCTTTGTATTATCTCAGATCTCCGGAAGGGGGATGGGCATGGGCCAGAGTCCGATGATGATGTTGTGCCTGGAACGTGTCTGTTCTGATATAAAAAAAAAGTTCCGAGGCAAAACGTGCAATGCATTTGATAAGGATAAGCTGCGCTTGGCTTCAACCCTTTCCCGCAGGACTCGCCCCATTCCCTTGCCCCTTCCTCCGCTAATGAGCACACTTGAGCGAGTCAGAGCTGAGCTGCATTGTTTGCTCAGTCCGCTAATGAAGAGGGATCTAAAAGGGAGGGAGGACACTGCTGGCATGGCATGGCATGGCATGGTATCCTTTGGCAGGACGGGCATTGTCCTGTGGCGACAAAAGCGACGCATGTCCATCAACTCGAACCGCGCAAAAAGTCGAGCGGGGGGGTTGCTGCCACCAGTCCGGTAGACCCAATCCCAATCCCAATCCGAATCGGAATCCGCAGCCGAATCCGAATGCAACCCGCTCATCCAGTTGTCCTTTGTCCTTCATCCGGACAGCTTTAAATGATGTTTGGCGTTGCTTCTGCTGCTGCTGCTGCATTTTTAATGCCGTGTAAATTTTATTGTTTAATTGCCTTTTTTTTTTGTTTTTTTTTTTGTGGATTGTTGTTGGTCCTCTCCCTCTCCCTTTCCCTCTCCATTTCCATTTCCCTTTCAATTTCAATTATTTTAATTATGCCGCGAGGGAAATAGTCCTTGTTCGAGGATATACTCGCACTCGTACAATAATTAACTAATTTCTAGCGATTTGTCAGTGGAACCCGCAATTAGGCATTAGGATGACTAGCCAGAAAAAAAAAAAAAACGAGGACACGTGTCATGTGTGTCCTGTGACCCGTTTTTGTGGTAGTTTTTCCCTATTTTCCGTTGTGTTGGGTGGATATCAATTGCATGTTTTTTAATGGTAGCAAAGGATCGTCGCAGGATCGCATGCTATCCGCACGGTCCGCTCGGCAGTCGACTGGCAAGCCGCAAGATGAATGTCCTTTCTCCGCAAGATCGCTCGACATTGAGAAATGCCCAACAGCAACGATCCCCCGATCCCTTGCGCCTCGCCCCGTGCTGTCGTTTGATTGATTTCCATTCCGATTTCCACCCGTTTTTCGCACATAAATTTCTAGTCTGAGATTTTTGCATGAAAAATGGGTCTGGAAATTGGCTGGAAATTGGAAAAATCGCTTTCTTTTGGGGCAATTTGTTGGCAATTTCCTTTGTTGATTTAGGTTTAGGTCTCCGCATTGTGTGCGGACGGACTCTTGCGAGAACGGAAGAAATTCATTCCAGATTTGTTGAAAAATACACAGCAATTTATTACAGCCGAGAGATTGATTCGCGTATATTCCCATGAACTAAGACCATATATCTTTTCTTCTCTTTTTCCTTGCAGGTAAGCATCATCGATCGAAATAGACCACAGTCACGATTACAGTCATCTTTATTCGACTCTGATATCATGGCCGATGGCTGACTCAAAGCGTGAGCTTATTGAATGATCTCAGCCCCTGGCCGATCCCATAGACATTTTGCACTTACATAAATACATAAATAAAAAATAAACTCCCGGAGGGACAGCCGCATCGAATGCCCTGAGAACAGTCTCCGGAGAGAGGGACTATGGTTCCAGTTGCGATCTGGTAATGCGATCATAAAACCGTCATCTGATCTCACAACACCACATAAAACGTCTCGCAGAAAGATGCGAATTCGCATCAAAATGTCAAAATCATTTTTTCAATATTAAATTTTGCACGCCATTTAAGGATTTTCGTCCCTAAGGGATGCCCTTCGGCACAAAAAGGATTTGCAGTTCCACCCCTCAAAATGATTGGGCCTAAAAAAACGCAGAACAACGAAATTGAATTTATGTCCAAAAATATTGGAAACATTTTTATTTGATCTTGTTTCTTGCGAAATTCCTCTGCCTCTACCTCTACCCCTACCCCTACCCCACCCTCTGCCTCTACTTAGTGCGTTTCCCGATCTGACCTCTGCCCTGTGCACCCTGAAGAAAAATCACTCGAGCGTGCCCTGCCCTGTCCTGCACTGCGAAATCTGATGGAGAAACACCCAAAAAAAATGAAATTAATTTTCCTTTGCCAGGGATTCGTATAAGTTTAAGTTCGGAAATGTCTTTGATATGGATAGGGATAAATCGGAGCCCCTATACAGAATGGAATACCTAGAGAAAGAGCAAAAAAATACACTTTTCTGGAACGGTTTTGTAATTGGATTCCCACAAGTTTTACTCGCTCGAAGCTTAAACGAATTGAACCCCATATGGAGCATGCCCTGAATATGAATATGAATATTCATTATTCATTTGTCATGTAACTCAACGCGTTGAACCCAATTACGAGCCCCATTGGCCATATTCAATTATCACAAAATGTATCTAATTTTAGTCCCATCCCACATGATGGATGGATGGATGGATGGATGTATCGCATATCGAATCTTTCACAATTTACTCGGATATTTTCCACACTCGCACTCCTACTCGTATGTTTATACGTCAACAAATGGGGGAATGGGGAGGGGCAACATGTTTCGCTGGTGATTTTCTTTACAGAAATAAATAAACAGAAAATAAGTGAAATTCGAAATAAATACAAGGGCCAAAACCGCGTTCCCCCACTGCCGCACTGCCGCACTGCCACACAGCCACTGACCCTGGATAAGAACAATTTACGAGTATAGTAGATGTAGTACCCCCCAAAGCACCCAGCCCCCCAGTCCCCTCCATTCTTCAGTTGAGTTGCTGGGAACTTGCGTCAGATGTGTTCTTGCTGAATTTACGTATGAAAATAATTGAGCAAATTGCATATGAAAGCGAAAATAATTTAATTGTTTCGAGAATCGCAGCAAAGCAGAAGAAAAAACACTCACTGCATATTTATAATTATATTTCTTGATCTTTCGGGGCTGACTCGACAGCCAACGCTCCCCCCCATCGCCAGGGTGCTCAAAGAAGCGAAAAGAAGTAGCAAATGTTGAAGAGGAAAACTTTGGGGAATACTCTGGAGTTTGGGGCTGTCTCCCGACCAAAGGATCACCCCAGAGTCACATATATATATTGTACTTCTTAGGGTACTTCCATCTTCGAATTTCTTTTGGAATGCTCTTCCTGGCGTTTGGGGAATCTTTTTATTTGAAACGCGAAATTCAATTTGACTGCCTCTGGCCTCGGGCGAGTCCCTCGACTAAGTTTTCCACTTCTTTGCCTGTGATAAGGGCTCCAGGAGTCGGCAGGCTCCCCTGGCAGCCTCCTCCCTCCTCCCACCTCCACTGTCCCCGGTACTTAACATATTTGCATTGACAAGCAGCCGCACAGATACACGAACAGTATATACATATATGTTTATAAGTGTGTATATGTATTTGTATATGTGTGTATGTGCCTGCATTTGATGGGGGCCCCCGTCCACAGGGAGGGCCATTAAAATTATTGATTTTCTGCCGTCTGCAATTTTGCCCTTTGGCCAACAAAGTTAACCCCCGCCAGATCCCTCTCTCTCTCTCTCTATCCCTCTGGCTTGTATCTCCCTAGTCTCCACATTTAAATTAATCAACTCAATTTGCGTAAAAGTGCAATGGGAATGGGGGGGAGAGGGAAGAGCCACCGTTGATTATATCCACAGACAGCGAACGGGAACGTGAAGGGGGGAAGACCACCATATTCTTTTTTATTTTTTTATTTTTCTGCAATGAAGGGTCTGGTCTGGTCTGTCTTCTTGGCTTACCCTAATAATTATGTCACATCTCGGTGGAAAATGATGGCAAGGAAAATCGCAGGGAGCAGCCTCTGTATCCTTGAGCAATTTCACGGACCTCGCAGATTTCGCAAATATTTCTTGAAGCGGTTCACGCTTCATTACGCTGAAAAATGGCAGAAAACCTGAAGGAACTCCGAATTTCCGCTAAAATTATGAATTATTAATTATTGGCAAGGGTTTAGGAGAGCCTCCCTTAAGCCTGGCCATGTCCTTGGCCAATCTGTAAGCGCATTTGGGCGTGAGAACTAATTCGCTTGTAATTGCAGCCATGGAGAATGGGGGTAGGGGGTAGGGGGCAGGGGAGGGGTTCGGGAAAGGGTGAAAACTCTAAAATGACTTTCCATGCAAATTATGAAAATTATGAATACGAAATTAGCTGCGGATGAGTCTGTTGATGGGTATCGAATGCCCAGATTTGCCAAAGGAGGAGAAAGGGCCTCTGTGCTCCTTTGAACTGGAATAATTTTGTAATCCCTTCTCGTAAGTCCGAATTTATCCGTAAATCTGTGTGTCAATTCATTGGAGATACATATTCTATTAATAGATAATAAATTAATAATCAGATGGCCAGACCAGCACGCAAAATATTCATTTGAAATATGGGAATAACTCATGAATCATGCGAGCACAAAAAGCTCGCTCATCCATTTGTTTCCTCCACAAATGAGGCATCCCATCCACGCAATAGATGTAGTTTCTCCCTTCGGTTTATGGTTATTTTTTTATGGGCTTCCTCTCTCCTCGCGAATCTGAATATCACATATAATCAAATAGGCGTAAATGCACTCAACTAAATCAAATGAATGGGTTGTCATAAGTTCCCGTCCACCATACGCGTCCATGGGCTGTGACAAATCGGATCCGAGGCCCACCCTCTGTTCTCTCCTCCTATGCTGATGGACGAGTGCTAAAGTCATCCAGGATGAACCCGGATAAGCCCAGCAATATTTGCCCAACAAGTTCTCCGAGTGGGTGGTGGGGTGGGGTGGGGTGGGGAGGGGAGGGGAGGAATGCGCGTATCGAATGTCAGTGCCAGGGCACCCCTGGCAGTGGTGCCGGATTCGCGGTTAGCCATGGCCCTGCCAGGGAAGCCTAATTTGTTTGCACATACTCGTACTCGTATTCGTATTCGTATTTCGTATTTCGTATTCGTATTCAGGGGAAGATCAGGGAAGTAGTCACAAAGGGGGGTTCTACATATAAACTCTTCTGGAAATATCAACTGGAATTCTGTACATTTCCTTTAGTTTCGCATTAAGTAAGGAGACACGGATGGGCAATTTACTTATTTATTTGGATTTCTTTCAAACTGGTGCTACAAGATTAACTTATATTTAAGGCACTAGTCACGAAATTATTTCAATCCTTTAATGTAGATTACACACTTCGGTTTTTAATTCTAAACATTTATATTCGAGTAATTTATTAATTTATACATTTAAGTGGTAATACATTAATTTTCAATTATTGACATATTGATATTTATTTATTTATTTGTTAGATTTTGCTTGATTTATTTTCTTAATTTTATTTATTTATATTTTTATTAATTTGTCAAACTTTGTTATATGTTTTGATATTTATTAGTTAAGTTAAATTACTTAAATTTCTTGTTGGGTCTCTAGGTGTGTGTAGGGTTTTAGTTTAATATCATTAGTAGGACCCCCCTCCAAGGTGCACCCCTGCCTGAGACATTTGCCAGCAATTAAAATTGCTAACGAATTGCCCTTCGAGATGGGAGACGGGAGACGGGGGACGGGGGAGCCGGGAACACCCCAAAGCCACGGCGGTGACCAGTCCACCCTCGAGCCACAATTAGCCCGCGGGCTGTCTGGCGGGTGGGTGGGGGGTTGTAGCACTAGCGGCACTAGATTGAAAACTTTTAACCCTTAAAAGCACAGCAAAACGAAACACAGCAATTTTATTAACGTCATTAATGTAACTTTTTGGTTTTTCGTATCTCGATGGGAGGAACAGGGGCCAGAACTGGGACAATCGAAACGGAAAGTGTCGCACATGCCGAAGGGCAGGCCACGGTCTGCGACCCACCCACAAGTGCAAGCCAGCACAAGCCACCCCCTCTGCTGTGGCTGCAACATGCGTCAGTGCGAAATCTGGGCAAGTCGCTTGCCCCTTGCCCCTTGCCCCTTGCCCCTCGGAATCCTCGAGTGTGCGCGCGGGGGTGCGACCCAGACGGGGTGTGCCGCCGCGAGGCGACGTCTTGTGCCGCAGGTTGATTAGAAATTCCATTAAAATTCCATAAAAAAGTGTATACGGTAGCAGCCGCACCCTGCCAAGTAATACTCCTGTCCCGACTCCCGTTCCTGTGTAGTTTTCCCCCTGGGGTGGTTTCTCTCACCCACCACCCACTCTCCTGCAGAACTTCCACTGCAATCGCGTGCGATGTCGTCCTGCCAATGACTGTACCGCCCTTCTCCTGCCTTTCTTGGCTGCTTTGTATTTCAATGTCGCCGTCACTGATGGCCGTCTAATTAAGTCGCAAAGTGTGTCCCCGCTTGGGATTCCGATTCCGATTCGGATCGGGCTGGTTTCTTCTCCTTTTCTTTCGCAAACGTAACCGTAAAGTGCGGAGTGTGGCCCCGATAAGTGAGTCGGCGAGCGTGTCCAATTATGGGGCGTACGGCAGGGCACTCGTGATGCAGTTCACGTGTCGCGTTCGGGATTCGCGCCAATCTATGCGATTGTGGGAGATGCTATCTGAAAGCAACAGCAAACAGCTAACATTTATTTGGTTATAAAAGGGGGAGGTTATTTAACGCCTGATCGATCGTAAATGTTGGATAAAATGACCTACGGGTAAGGTTATTATTGATGAGGTGCGAAATCCGAACAAATAAGAGTACTGGGGATAGGTCTTTAGTTCCAGAAAGCGGAAACAAAGAGTTTCCATCGAATATTCACACCTGACTGGCTGCACTTCCACTTTTTATTGGCCACATCCCAGCATCCTGCCAGCCCCTCCCCGCAGCCTCCCAGCCTCCCAGCTCCCAGCTCTTTCCCCTTTCATTTCACAGACAATTTCGTGCTGTATTCATCGAACATTGCATAAAACAACAATCGACAAATTACTTTGCCCGAGATAATGCCGATGTGCCAGTCGAGTCGTATTGTGAGCACATGTTCGAGTCCCCGCCAGCATCTCTCATCTCTCTCTCTATAGGAAGTAAATTCGCATATGCTGACGGCGAAAGCAACAACAGAAACAAGGACAGCAAACAGCAGCCCCCAAGCGGCCCACTAACCGAAACCCCAACTAAAAACAAGACACACTACTAGCGTCGGCATACGACCCATAAGATACCCATTACTTGACACATTTTACGGACTTAAAATGGATCCTTCAGATTAATTTGAACTATTCACTTGTTCCCAGTGTGGCAAACATCTGGCCAAACCAGTCATACCCATACCCTCTTCAATGTAATGGGTACTTTAACCACAAAACGGTGTCTGTCTGCATTTGCCGTTGATGCATGCCCCCCACAGGGGGATCGCTAGATTGGGGCCCGATTGAGGCGGGAAGCGGGGGGCTGGAGTTGCACAGGTCTTCAACGAGTATACCCCAAGCATCCTCATAATCAACCTCATCATCGACTTCTATCTCGCTCTCTCTCTCTCTCATCATTGGAAACTACAGCAACAGCCGCGGCGGGCAAAATGTTTATTATTGCATTTTGATTTCCGTATGATGTTTGCTCTCTCTCTCTCTCCTTCTCTCTCTGTCTCTCTGTTTCTCATCATCCCCCCAAACGAATAACGATTTGTTTTTCTGTTCGCTCTTTGGCCTTTACATAGCTCTGTTACTGTTAATCTTATCAGGGATTGTGCGTGTGCGTGTGTGTGTGCTGTGTGCGTGGTGTGTGCGTGGTGTGTGTGTGGCGATGTAAACCGATTTTCACCGGTTGGTTCGGGGTTGGGGGTCTGCTAATGTAAAGACATCTACAGAAGCGGTTTTATAACATATTCATAATGGAGATAATAGATATTCATTTGAGAGATATATTCACACCTAAATATTGAGCAACGAATCGCATTTTAAAAGCATGAACTAAATAAAATAAGAAATTCATTGTAACATGTAACAACATGAAGCACATAAATATACTAAATTGAATTAAAAATTATGCAAGTTGGAGCAATGTTTTAACATAACATTTCTAGACTTTATTTATGGAGTGTATGTTATTTTAAGAGCAGTTTTCTACTAATTTTCTAAGATTTTTCAATCAATAACAATGCTCTTCAGTATACAAGATGAAAATTATTTGTTGGCTTAATTAAAATTCGGTATGCATTAATGACTAATGCATTAAGACTAGCAAGTCGACTTCTGGGGTTCAAAAGATATTTGAATTACATTTTTTAGTTCCAATTTAGTATTTAATAATTATTTTTTATTTTTATCACATAAATTAATTTTAATATTTAAAGATAACAACAACAAAAAATGTTGTTTCTTTATTTGTTTTATACAAATGATAATCGTTACGGTCCCTGCGATAAAGCTTATCATCTCTGCAGGAGTATTCGTTAATTGATAATAAACTTGATGCAAATGTTTATTAATAAAACATTGAAGCAGGCAGAAATTGCGTTGCAACGAAGAGCTGCAGGGGACATGTTCCCCTCCTCCCCCCACGGAATTTGTGCAATTTCTTTCACATCCATTTTGTTGTTGTTTTGTAAACGACCAAGAGTCAGTAGACGGCTTCCGCTGCTGTTGACGGAAGCAGAAAGAAGTATTATGTTTCGAGTATGAGTATCGGCAACAGCAGCAGCGGCAGCAGCAGCAACAAGCTGGCTGTAAGAGCCAGTTGTCTCTGGTTTCTACCTGCCTCGTGCCGCAGCTGCTAACAGCACGTGGCAACAGCTGCTGGCTGTGGCTAACAGGCCGCTGTTAGCAGACTGTTAGCGCACTGCTAGCGCTCTCCCATTCAATGTTGATTCGTACTCATTCGTTTTCATTCGTTCGGTCGATTTGGACGTGCCGAGCGGACCGTTTTCGTTTTACCGTTTTACCGTCTCCCCGAGTGTTAGGGCCGCCGCGTACGATTTGGCGTATTTTTTCTGGATTACAAAATAAACAAATGCATTGCGAATCGGTGTCGTCACTCATCAAAATACAAATATCCCACTCTCCAAAGTGTTTTTAATGAAATAAATGAATGCAAAGTGACCGAAAGTGTTAGTCATACTCGAGCCAGAAATTGATGTGCTAAAATGCAAATTTCATCATCATCTCTCGCCGAACGAAACAATTCGCCAAGATGTGGCCGAGGAAGCCAATAAGTGCACAAATCGTACAGAAATAGATACAGCCACTGGCAGTGGAAAGACGCGAAAACAGAAAGGATTACCCTAGACAAAAAACAACAAACAAAGCCAAAGGCCCCAATAAAAAATAGCGAAAACACTTTTCATTGCCAACACGCGCAGAAAACGCCCCCGAAGCGAAAACAGAGACCAACCCAAAACAGAAAAGGAGCCTGCCCCCCAGGGAGAACACTTCGATCATGCTGGCTGTCAAGAACTTCTTCCTGCCGGAGCGCACCAAGGCCCCGGAGACGCCGCAGCGGTTCTCCCGGATGCCCGAAGCCTTTCTGCGCTCCATCCGGAGACGCTCGCTGCGCGTGAAGCGGGCCAAGAGCCTGGTGGTGCCCGACCGCTCCGAGAAACGTAAATCAGGTGAGGTACAGTGTCGATGTGAAGCGACCATCGTGGATTGGATTGGATTGGGTTGGAGAGGGATCATCGGAGTACCCCTAGGGAACCCAGAAGACTTGCCACAATCTTCACCTCTCATATGACTTTTTCCCATAGTTGCACCCATTAAGTATTCCGCAACTCCAGCCATAAAAACCATTAAAAAATCGGATAATTAGTTAATTTAACAAAAAACATTTGGGTAAACTTTACTTTAATTACATCAGTCGGGCAAAAACGAAGCAGGAAAATCATTAGCCAATGACCTTGCCCCAAGCTTTATTAAAACATTTATGGTAATGTGCAACAGTCCAAGTAAACTTTTGAGTTTATTTCTGCGCCTGCCATGTAGTTTTCCATTATAACAAAAATAACCTTTCGGATATGGCACATCGCGTGTCATGTGTCAAAGTGTGAGGCAAAGGCTGTTGGTGTGGTAACAGCAGCCCCAGCCACAGCCACAGCGAATATAATGCGCAATCTGACACAGTTTCCCATTGAGACTTCCTCAGTTCCGACTCCGACTCTGGGGTCTCTATTATGGCCAAGTTATGGCAACATTATGTCTTACTTTTGATGCTTTTTTGCATGAAAATTACATGAAAAGTTTGCAAAATGTTTTCCCTTTCCTTTGGCTCTTTGTTTCTATCGAAAGATGTCGAATAGCCATGCAAAGAAGAGTGAAAGGTCGATAAAAAGCAGAAAGAGTAGAGAGCGAAAGTTATGGGTGGCTATAGAAGTGGGGAGGGGGGGAAAGGCGGCCTGGCTTGGCCCCATTGTAACACTGACTCTCATTTGTATATTGCGGCATTGACTTCCAGTGGCAGTGTTGTCCGTGGCATCGGGGCACAAGGAACGTTCGCTTGGGCATGCAATTATCGATTCCATTGCCGAAACAAGAATGCGGGTCCCCCGGTTCTTGGTCAGGGGCAGGGCCATGGGGCGGAATGACGGTGGGACAGACACACTGCAACCAATGCCACCTACCTAATGACGTCAAACGGTAGAGATAGAAAGAGAGAGAGCGGTGGGATGGGATGGGATGGGATGGGATGGGACTGGGTGATGTGCCAAGTGCCCAATGCTGAGGCGTTGTCTCCTCTCGGTGCTAACGTATCTCTGGGATCTCTAGCACTCTCTAGCACTCTCGGTCTGTCCGATCTGTCTCTGGGTTTGTTAAGTGTCGCGATGTGGCGCGTGTTGGGGTTAGGGAAATGTGTCAACTGGTTCTGGGCCGGAGAGAGATCTGCCAGAGAGATTACTTGATTGATCGGTAGCACGATATGTGGGGGATTATGGATGGATTCACTTTGGTATATCTGCTGCTGTGGGCTATGAATCATTGGATAGGAAAAACACTTTCCTTCGTTCCACTTCATTGGAAAAGTACCCATTCTAAGCTCAATTCAATCCGCTTCTTACCGGGCTTTCTATTTCTAAAGCTGACCTCTCGGTTTTCCTGCTGCCCCATTTTCCTCAGCAGTTTCATTGCGAGTATTTCCACTCGAATTGCACATTCCATTCGGATTCGGTTCCCATTGTACACAAGTGTTTCATTATTATTATTTTTGTATTTTTTTGCGTACTTTGCCTGGGGCCATTGATAAGATAACAAGCTAATTTCCTCTCTTATAAATAAATACTCACTCGTATGTAATAAGTATTCTATTTATTTCCGTTCATTACCGTGGCTTCATTGGATAGAGCTCTCTCTTTGTTAGCTGATAGGAGGCGGTGGAGTGTGGGGTGGTAGGGATGGTAGGGGTACTCCAGAGATTCCCAGATATCCCAGATATCAGGTGGACAGTTCCGTGACTTTTCAAAGACCTTGACGTCAGACTTTGGATTTGATATAGTAACCAGAAAGATACATACATACATATAGTATGTTATCTGAACAGACAGTTGCTCTTGGCACAATCTGTCTTCCCTGCCACACATTGTGTGCTTTGTATATTTTCCTTAATTTGTTTTCGTTTTCGTTCTCCATTGCCTCCGTTTTTGTGTACTCAAACTTTTTATTTCATTCAAAAATCGAGGAAGCTCGAGGCAGAGTTGAATAAAGAGTCAACAACACGCTTAAAAATAATACATTTAACACATTTTGGCCCACAACAAATACCAATACAAATACAAATACAGCCCAGAGATTTGGAATATTTAAACGCAATTCTGTTTGCGGGAGGTACTCATGAGTGTGTGAACGTGAACGGGTTTTATTCGATCAAGATTCGAGTATGTTCTGTATCTATGCCAATGAATCTTCTGGCTGCTGATGAGCACATGAGATCATGGCATATTCTGCTCGGGGTTGGGTACTTAGAGAGCAGAGCAGGAGGAGGAGGAGGCGGAGGAGGTGACCTCACTCTTGTGGATAGATTATGCAGTGAAATGGGAGTAAATCCACTGATTGTCTCCCTCCCACTTGCTGCGACCTCTGGAACCCACAGAGAAGCCGCAGAGAGAGAGAGAGCCACTTCCTCAATACTCTCACGCGTGCCCCTAATTAATGGCCACAAATTCTGACTGCGACTTCAGCATTTATGAGTGATGAAGTCGCAGCCTTTGCCGTCTGAATTTTAATGATCCGCCCACACTAATTAACCCAACGCCCACCAGGCACGATCCCCTCGAACATAGATCAGCATTTGGCAAACCTTAAAAGGCAGAGACACAGAAACGGAGACGGAGACTGAGACCAAGACTCTTGGCTTCGTCTCTGATTTTGGTCAGAGGCGGCTCTTGAGTCACCGAATCATCATTCGAATTGTCACTCTCAAGAGGGGCACGCGCAGCGATCGGAGGCGAGGAGGAGGAGTTCATCGATCGGTGGTTCTATTGAGCAATCCATTAATCACTCTCCACTTCACGGTCGCAGACAAACGAGAAGCACACGGAGGCCTCTCTCTCTCTATATGGCCCGCTCTTTAAATGGTGTCAGAAATAGTCGCACCATGAGATCTCGGTGGCTGCTGCCTTGCCGCACGCGCCGCCGCCGCCGCTCAGGCTCAAGGGAAAATGCACCTTTTCTTTAGTTATCTTTTCCACTGCACGCCCCTTGTAATTATCTGGCCAAAAACCGTTCCGTTTTCACGTTTTCCACATTGTCTGTTCAAAAGCGAAAACTTGGGAGGACAACGTGTAATTAATGAAGTTTTATGATCGCTCTCTCGGTACTTAAAGAAATGATAGTCACACGAGTACGAGTATGATATGTCTCTTTTATGACGTCTTTATCAGAGATGGTAATATCATATTATTAATAGTCGGGAAATGATGGAAAATGGTTTAAGGTTCCCTGTGGCATGAGCCCAGTCATGCTTTGAGGCAGATGCAAAAAACTTATTTCTACAACGAAGAGAGGCTGCTTTTCGTTGGATTTTCCACTGCCCCCAAGGATCATAATTTCTCCCTGCTATGCTTTTTCTTTTAAACCGAAAACTATCCCAGTTCGAGAGCTGATTTCCCAGCACATACGAGTAGGCCTGGGAAAATATTCCACAGGTGCATTCAACCATAACACGAAATCCAACCCAATCCGAAAGGAAACCTGAGAAACGTTTTCCCAGCCGAAACCTCTCGAATAATTTCGAATTTATTTCGACACTTTTCTCCCCAACGAAAACAATTTGCGTATTTTCAATTAAATCATTTGAAGACGACTCACCATCTCTCCATCTCTCAACCTGTCAAACGCCAAAGGAAAATGGAAAATATGTAAATGCATTTTGAGTGTAATGAGAAAATAGCTTGGAAAATATGCAAATTAGATGACAAACGACACGTCTCGGGCGCCGCTTCCGCCTGCCGCTCCGACTCACTCATTCGCGCAGTGGTTGGACACTTGTTGGGAAAACAGAAAACAGAAAGCAGAAAGCAGAAATATATCCATCCATAAGCCGAGGAAAATATCCACCACCGAAGTGCGAGTCTTCCCCCTCTTGCTGGAGTTTTCTCCCCAAATAAAGCCAGAGAGCGATAGGGTTTATTGGTCAAACTCCGTTCCGAATGCAAAGTGTATCTAAACGAATATTGAGTAGCCATACGTTGACCATAAACAGATACAGATACATATACATATAGGTGGGATAGCGATGGACTATGGCTTTGTTTGGGTTCCGTTCGGTTCGGTTCGGTTGGGTTCCCGCCTGGAGGGCTCAGGGCCCAGGGCCCTTTGTCTAGTAAAATCCCAAAAGCGCGCACCGCCGTCCCACTATTTTTCATAGTTTTTCCTCCATATGGCAACACACACACACCGAAAGCGGAAGTTCTTATTTAGGTTTTCCCTTCCCTTCCCTTCGCTGCCCTCGCCCCTGCCCCTTCGGTGCGCTCCGCTTCAATCTATGCTTTAATGCCCATCCCATTGAAATTCAAATGCGGACACCGTTGACACCGCCAAATTGTTGATGGAGCATGCGGCAGGGGCAGGGGCATGGGGCAGGGGTTCGACTGCCTTAAACGACTCGGCAGTAATAGTAATCAAAATAAAGAATACAAAAATAATAATCAAATTCCAGCATAATTTTTACAATGGCAATTCCAAGGGCCTCTCCCATCCATCCGATAATTACCCTCGAGTACTCGTGTATCCCCTCCCCATTTAGGGGACTATTCCGCATCTGTATTCCCTTCGAGTGTCCATCGATTTATCCATTATTGCTTCCTGTTGCCAAAAGTTCAATCACACTCCTCTCGAGGGTTAGGGGTAGAGGGGGGAAGGGGGAACTTTACATCGAACATCGAATGAGTCTTACAACACAACCGGTTCACGGTGTTTCTCTCATCTCATTCGCATTTTCGGTTTCTTTGTGGGTTGCTTATGATCCGTCTGCTGCTGGAGAGTGTCTGTGTGTGCGTGTGTGTGTGTGTGTGGCTGATATCTACACTGTCCTACAACATGCTGCGGGTCTCTTGTCTCCAGATTACCATCACAAGGGCCATAAAGAAGAGTTTAGTATACGAGGGGATAAATAATCATTAGAGTTACCAAAGAATAAGATATCCGTTTGATACGAGAGACAGAGGAGTGGAGGCTATTATATTCTATGAAAACATTCTGTGGTTATGTATCCTTATGGTGGTAATATTCTCTTCAGCCATACCTGTAATATTATGCCTATAATCTGAGCTAAAGATTTGAGGAGCTTCCTCGGCCTTCAACCCTGTTGTGGGGTGTAATTCAATAGCCCCCCCCCCCCCCCCCATTCTGGCGTATGACTGATAGCAGCGGCATGACTTACTGCCAGGTAGTGGCTCTGTAATCCGTTCCGTGTGTGCCAACAGCAGCTCCACACGGAGCTAATGGCCAAAGGAGTCATTGAACCGCAGAAGACAGACAGACAGACAGACAGACAGGCAGGCAGTGGGGCAAGGAGACTTGGAGACTGACTGGGCGACTGGGAAGCAAGGCAAACACCTACGGACGAGACGATAGCATTGATTGGTGGCGAAAATGCAACAAATTTGCCATTTGCCATTTTCCATTTGCCAACAGTTGGCACTCGTGCGAACGCACACGACGAGCGACGAGGGACGAGGGACCAGCGACGCCTGTTTCTGTGACACTTTCTGAGTTGCACTCAGACACCCAAACACCCAAACTCCCATACATATATTCATACTCGTACGAATTACGAATACTCGTGCGAGTACGTACAATAATAAGTTTGCCCATAAATAAGATTGTAATGGATGAGAGGCCTCCGAGAACAATGGGCATCATAATCATTTTTGCTCTGGAAAAAGAGACAAAGAAAAGATGTAAACGAGGAGCTGGTCCCCGTCCCCATTCCCGTTCCCGGACAAAGGCAGATGAGATGAGATTTCTAGGTACTGACCAACAGTGCAACAAACTACCGCTAAGGAGGCTGCCACTGCAACAGCCACACCGGAGAAGGACGACACCGTTGCAGGATGCACAGAACGTGAGAGTAGCGGAATGGCCGAAAGAAAAAGCAAACGCAAAAAAGCAAAAGTAAAAGTAAGCAATTTAATAATTTGTTGCGCTTGACCGATCCGATCCGACTGGGAAAGCGGAAAAGAAAGGAAAAAGTCAGCTGGTCAGTCGGTCGATCGGTCGATCATGGATCATGGATCATGGAACGTGCAACACCGTGGAAGAACCATCTGCGCTTCTTCTTCTTGGTCGGTGAGGTCTTTAATGAGGCGCCGGACCGTTCGAAATCGATTTAATTGAAGCTAAATTTATGAGACACAAATGATCTACGGAAATCTTCGGGCAGTTTATGGAAGTTTTTCCCAAAATGGTAATGTTTTTGCCAGTCCCCCCCGCCCTAACCGCAGAAGGGAAAGAGAGAGAGATAGAGAAAGAAAACCCCAGGAGCAGACAGGAGCAGGCAGGACATACCCCGAAATATGAACAATCAAATGCTCATCACCGACAATCTCACCGCATAAATATTAAACACAAATACGAACTGCATTTTATTCCATTTCTCTATTTGATTCTATTTGATTTTATGACCAGCCATCGGCCCAGCAGCAGCGGAGCAGCAGCTGACAAAAAAGAGTAGGAATCCCAGGAAAAATGCCGTTTCCCATTTCCCATTGCACTTTCTTTCCTTCTACCTTTCATTCTGTCGTGGTGGCGGCTTTCTTCCCCAGATTTTCGTCCATGCCATTGTCTCGCGACTGGCACTTCATAAATATGTCATATTTAATAGAGTACGAGTGCGAGTGCGCTACCGAAGGATCTGAGGATGGATGGAAGGACGGAGGAGCAACCAACCAACCAACCACCGGGAGATGTCCTGCTCCTGCATCTCTCCTGGGCTCTCACTTGCCTTCGCCATTGTCGACTTTTGATTGACTCGAAAGGATCTCTTGCCAGCCGGGTGTCTTTTTTTTGCGCTTTTTTTTAATGAAAAGATGGGATGGAGGAAATTTTGAGGGGAAAAACGGAAAAAACTATTGCATTTTTTGTTGGCATAATTGTAAGATGATCTTTGCGCCGAGTCATGTCATAAATTTGACATTTAATCGCTTTTGGGTTTGGGCAAGAAATTCAAATTTCCCAAAAGGAAGAAATCTTTTTCTGGAATGGAACTCAACGGAAGATGATTCATTCTGTTCGTTTATTGAGTTATTGAGTAAGGTTAAAGACTCGCACAATTCGAATGAATAGGCGACGATTTTGATTAGATTTCATTCGATTAGATTGTGTTCTTGGGATCTTCGACCCACCAAGAACCCAGCGGCCCCAACCCAAGCGAGCACTTGCATTTGGTATTCATTTGGAAAGACCATTTGCTCGAATGCCTTCTGAATGCACTTTGCTAATGGCCGGAATAGCCAGCCACATGCCATGGAATGGGAATCGACTCTGGAGACGATAAGAGTCTATGCCGCCACCTCCCCCCTACGGGGCATGAACGTGGGGTTTCACCTGGAGAAAGATAAGGAATTATTGTATAGCCGAAGGCAGAGCGATTTGTTTCTCTATTTACTTTTGTGGCTTTTACTGCCGCGTGTTTTGCAATTTTACGTTTTCCTGTGTGCCCTGCCCTGCCTGGCCGGGCGTATGATAAACGGGCTGCGACACCCAACAACAAAAATTCAATTTGGCTCCAAAACTGATAAAAGACAAACAAAAAATAAAGTGAACAAAGAGAACGTCTGTTACCCGTATTTGGAGTAGATTCCGAGAACAAGTTTGCTGGCTGAATAAAAAATGGAGATCCTGGGCCCGAAGATGCTTTATTACCTGAGGACAAGGATCTTCGAGCCAATGACAGAGCCTCCTCAGGGGTCGAACGGGATCGGATTGGGATTTTAACCCTTTGAATGGCTCGGGGCGTGGTCTCTCGAGTGCCTGCTCTCCTCCATCCTCTCTCGTGAGGCTTGACCTTCAACTTCAGCAGCAAATTGATTCAATTCTCCCATCAGCCGAGCGCCTTTGGATCCAATTTATCAAATTCCAGCACAACATGTGTCTTCTTCTGTACACGACGATGATCCGAGTCCGGATCTGCGGAGATCTTCCCTCCATTTATGATTATTCGTTTCCATCTGTTTATTTGTTTGTTTGCTCGCTCGCTAATGATGCGTGAATTTCTGTGTCAATTCCTACTGTTCTGATGGATTTTTGGCCGATGAAGTCATGTGGATTCCTCAGGAATGGAATACGAAGCACCGCCTGCACGTGACACACGAGTCGAGTCTAGCTGTCAGTAGCAGGCATTCCGTTAGGCAGGAGAGCACACTCGTACGTAACCGAGACACACCCATCCCCATGCCCATCCCCCCCTCCATCTCTCTCACATTGCGTGACGCTGATGATGCCCCAGCCCCAGCCCCAGTCGCAGTCGCAGCTCGGGACCTTGAAGTGTCGCAATCATTCGTGCAGAACTTTTCTATCTACATATCTGCCTCTCGGGGCACGACAGTTGGCAGAGCAGGGGGGGGCCCTAGGTGGTACGTAGTCTAGCTTATTGTTTTGCGTTTGCGTAATTAATGGCTAAATGAAACTGTTTAGAAAAAGGTATTTCCGACGTTTAAGGATGTCTCTGCTAGGATACATTTTGTAGCCTGCAAATATCTGGATGTTAACAGTTCTGTTAATCGGTTAACAGCAGCGCATGGCCTCTCGAGAATCATTCACCTTATTTATTCCTTATTTTAGTTGCCTTTTCCTGTCTGCGACATCCTCCTCATTCTGATTCTTACGCCTATTCCCATTCTCCTCCTCATCCTCTCATTCGCCTACTCCTCGTGTAATCTTGTTTGTGCGATCGCCCTTTTTTTTTGCTTCGTCTCATTTGTGGGCTTTGCTAATTTTCTTTGCCTTTGTTGAGACGAAGAAGAAGATGAGGATGAGGAGGAAAAGGCATTCTCTCCCACTCTCTCTCTCTGTCTCTCTGTCGTTTTTGCCACCAGTTTCTGTGATCTTCTTTCACCGATCTCTGGACAAACACAAACGGCAGGCGAAAACAAAGAGAAAGTAAATCAGATTTTGGAGCAGCTGTGCCTGCACATAGGAAGTGAGCGTAAGAACGAATGGAGGAACGAAAGGAGAATGGAGAAACGCGTGGCTCTTGGCCGAAGACGGGCCTGATTTATGGCCAGATCTTTCCCCTCTCCTTCGCCTGGACTCTAGGACACTCTCGACCAGCCAACCAGCCTTTTCCTACCTAAATATTTTCGTAGGTTTTCGTGGGCCAATGCAAATATCTATTATGCAAGTTCTTCTGTGGATGATTTATGCCAGAGCCAGAGATTCATAATCCCATGAAAGGCCAGGCAAATGGGAATAATATTCCATTATTTTGGTTATGGCTTATTAAAATCACATTATTTGACCATTTTTAGGGATACCGAGAGTATGAAAACATCCGTGGAATTATTAATATATTTCTATGGCTAAACAGAAGAGAATGCCAGGGCCATTTGTGGGATCTAATTAGCGTAAATTGCGGTTCGGGGTCTCCTATAATCTGAACTCAGGGCTAGTCTCTCTTTTGCAGCTTGTTCAGTTTAGAATTTCCCATCCATTTCCCATTTTTTTATGTGTTTTATAGAATTCTAAACTTTTCTGTGGAGGAGTCGTAAAGATGGAAACGATGACAGTTCTAACTGATTCTTGCTGGCTTGTTGTGGCTACCGTAACAACTAAACGGCCATAAATGTTTTATGGCAATCCTTGGCGCCTGATCGTGGTCCTGGTCAAATAGGATATACAAAGTGCATGTGCACACAGACGGGTATATGGGATGGCACGCTTCAAGGTGATAAAACTCAGCCTGGTTGTGGTTCGGTTTGCTCCGGTTACAGCTGCCGTCAGTCATCGTAAAACTAAGCTATCTTTATCTTGGAGTTCGGGGGTCGCCGGGTCAGCTGGCTGCCAAGGAAACATGTTTCCAAATAAGGAAGACGGGGAAATGGGAAATGAAATTTTCATATTGTTCGCTAATTAAAATGCTTAACCCACATCAAGAGCTGTAAATCCCGCGACTCGGAGAAAGGGAGAACCGAATGGGATGGAATGGGATGGGCGGCCTTCTTATCGCCCCTTCAATGGTAAAAGGAGTCGATATAAATACAAACAAACAGCAAAAAACAATCCCAACACAAACCCCTTCTTCGGAACAACAACAAACACGGACACTTTCTTTCCAGGACCAAGAAATACTCAAGAAATGGAATATTTGGAAATCGAAAGGCTCTCCGGGTCGGGTCGGTTCGGGTTGGGATGGGTCGGTCGCAGCTAGTTTGCATACGTAATTATGTTGGGAATTTTGACAACGGAGGCGACATTTGACATGTGTTTGAGTTACGATCCCAGAGAGATAAAGATATGCCCACTACCCCCCTGCCCCTGACAGTTACAGAGATGGTTACAGCGGTGGAAGTAGAAAAAGGGGTTGTGTTTTAGCCCCGAGGCTGGGACTGGGACTGGACTGGCGGTTTGAACTTCACACATAAGCCGATCGCTATCCCGATTCCGATCCCATCAGTCGTAAACGTAGACGGAGATGTTTGACATCATTAGTCAAACTTAAAGATGCATTTGTATCTGGCTTGTAACTTTAAGCGCTTTAGGCTAATGGCGAGCCATTAATTACAGATGGCAAATGGGGTATTATACAGAAACCTAGACAATTTGTTACAATTCGAGGAACCAGTTGCCATTACGGCCATTTTTTGATCTGAAATCTGAAATTAGAAATCCATTCCCATTCTGCACCCCCTCCCCTCCCCCCTTCTGGTGGGTAGGGGGCATGCAAATTGCAAAACCGCGCTAATTTTTTTCAGAGACCCCCTCCCTTCTCCTTCTCCTTTGCCTCTGCCTCTGCATATCATTTTCAATTTGATTCAACAATTGAAATATGTGCTGCTCCTTCTGCTCGGATTTATTTCGGTATTTCCAGTATTATGTGCCTACGAACATAACAAAAGGCATATTTATTTCGTTTTAATTTGTAATTTTGCGCTCTGGTCAGCAAGGTCCAGGCGGTAAGAGTGCGAACCAGTTGAACTTGTATTTTCAGTGACAGTCCTTCTGTCTTGTATATCCGTCTCCCTGTCCTTCCATCGCCTCAGTCGATTAACAAGCGGCCGGGAAACAAGTTCCGGCCGTGACAACCCCTTGAGACACGCTGACAAGACACGGATCGTATCGTATCGCATCGCATCGTATCCATGTCCATGTCTATGGCCATGTCGCTGTCGCTCTCGATGTCGATGTCGATGTCCATCTTCTCAGCTCAGTGTTTACTTAAGCAACTCTTAACAACTCATAATAGAGCAATTTTCACATATGCCTGCCTTGGCCTGCCCAGCCCAGCCCTGCCCTGCCCTGCCCTGACTGCCTGCTTGGCCTGCAGTAAATCATCGCTGGAAAGGCAAGGCAACAGCTACTCAAATGGTCAACTGGTCAGACACATTGTCACTCCTTCTACCCTTGAAAGGATCCTGCCCCTTTTTACTGAAATTGATCGCAGGCACTTGGAAATCGAAGGGCTCGGGCTTGGGAAGATTTATTTTGGCACTTTGATGGTGTTTTCATTTCGGGGCTTAACAGATAGTTACACTCGGGCGGGGCGTGAAGTGCAGCCTAAATCGTAGGGGCTTTCCACACGGACACGGCACACACACGCGAGAGCTTTTTCCTCGAGCACGGTCTGGGGCGGAGGGCTTTCAAAGCTCACACATACTGGTGCACAATTACTACTGTACTGGGCCTCTAAAGCAGCTGTTTCCAGGCATGAATGATCACATGGATATCGAGTTCTCCTCTTAAGGTGCCAGGCCATTTATGGACCATATTCCACGGCCACAGCAACAGCAACAGAAACAGAAACGGCTCTAACCTTGAAACCCAGAGAGCGCACAGCTGACACAGTGACTGTTGACTGTAGCCTGAAAGATCTTAAGTCTGATTGAGTGACTGGGACTGGGTCGGGGAGGCGACGGGGACGGGGACTGGGACTTGACAATGAGCTAATTTAAATCAGAAAAGTGTTCGAGCAAACTGACAATTTAAAAGTTTGCACACGTCGAGGGACGTCGAGCAGGCCAGCAGACAGACAATTGCCGAAAATTGAAAGGAAGCTCTGCGGCACAGCAGAGCACCCATTTATTCCACATTTATGTTGTCAATCAAGCGGCAGCGGATTGGGACCGAAGGATGATGTACGAGTAGGTACCAGGCGAGTAGGCTTTGGGAGCGACTCGGCATTTGCATAGGGAGGAATGGCTAATGATGAGAGGATACCGAAGAGAGGCGACATGTAGGTCAAAAGGATGTTTTCGGGAGAGCAAAGCAAACGGGTTCCCTGAGATCGCTAATTACGCGCCGCTAACTTGTTTTCCGCCCTGAACTTAAACTGAAACTCAAAGTGAAACGCTCTTTGCTAATGATGATTTGATGCCCTTTTCCCGTTACAGATTCATTCGTGAACAGCCAGGAATGGACGATCTCCAGATCGGTGCCCGATCTGAGGCTGGGAATCGTCGGCTCCCTGAACTCTGGGAAGTCGGCGCTGGTCCATCGCTACCTGACCGGCTCCTACATGCAGGAGGAGTCGCCCGAGGGCGGTCGCTTCAAGAAGGAGGTCTTCATCGATGGCCAGAGCTACTTGCTGCTCATACGCGACGAGGGAGGAGCTCCAGAAATGCAGGTGAGTCGCGTACGGGTATTTGGGGGCTGTATTTGGGGTTGTATTCCGGGGGGCTGTTCTGTCTGCTTTTCCATCAAATATTCATGGGAATGGAGAAATGATGTATGGCCTGCGCGGGAAGTGGGAAGCGGTTCCCGGGGGTAGCACTTTGCTGGCAAGAAAGTTTTTCCTGCTGTAGACAAATAAATTTTCCCTTATCATCTTGTAAATATTTGAATTGAGGTCAACGTGGGATCAAGGGGGGAGGCTTCTGGGGTTGTTGGTTCTTCGATTGCTGGCAGGTTGCGTGGGACTGGGACTGGGGATGGGAACAAAGTTTTATTTATAAATATAATTTGATTGAATTGCCTGAACAGAACCTGAACAGAACCCTCGGATGGTTGGTTCTTTAGTTCTTTTGGTTGCAGTCTGGAAGTTTTTGTTTCATTTCCACAGTTTTCTCTGGCAATTACCCAAGTTTTCTCTCCCATGGTACTTTTCTGTAGTTGACTTCATTCGCTGGCTGCAAAGTTTTCGTTTCCAGAGGGTGGGGTATGTTTTGGGGCATGAGTCACTCTCTCAATCGAACTCCGACCTTTGGCAGCAGCAGTCAGGGTACAGTGGGAGCCAAAACTTTGTCGCAACGTTGATAAGCGTTTTTTGTCCTGACACCATTTCCTTCCCATAGTTGCTGCTGCTGACCATTATGACAGGTCGGAACGTGATGTGCAACATCATCATCTCTTGGCAGAGCGCCAATAGATGGCAGTACTTGCCATGGCCTGGACAAAGGTTAAAGGTTGCGCAGTGTGTGGCACACAATGCCGAGCACTCGGCTGATTGCCAACCCCCGACAGCTTACCTTGGAATCAGTCAACCAACCCACCAACCCCTCCGACTGCCGCTGCCACTGCCACTGACGTTGCATTCGACAATCAAAGTTTCTCTTGGCTCTTGCCGCTTGCCTCTTGCCTCGAACCGAATGCAATTGAATCGGTCTTTTGTCAATACTCGTGCGAGTACGAGTGTGTACTGGGGATGTGGATGGATCGAGAATGAGGCTGGGAAGCCTGGGCATAATTAAAGGCAACTTAACCACGGGCTATTTATGGTTATGTACCTTTCAACGGGGGCCTTGACTCATTGATTCCCTCGGGGCCGGGCCTCAAGGAGCTTTTGTTGTTCGGCACTCGGCTTTGATATGCTCTGCTCTACGAGAGTGCGCGTATTGTGTATAAGGATTCGCGATTCCCGATTCACGATTCACGATTCGAAAATTTACATTTTTGCAATTCTGCAATTCCTGGTACCCGCCTCTGACGCCCTCCCTACCCCCTGGGCGACGTCCTGCGCCTGCGGCTTAACGGGTGAAAGTGAGGATTATAAATTTTAAGCTGCTTTCGCTTTTCTTTTTTTTATTTGCGGTTCTATTTACACCCAGGGGGTGGGGATAGGGGGTTGCTTATAAAAAATGTGCCAGACACGCGACCCTCGAAATCCCAATATAATATCCTTATAATCCTTGCTCTATCCCTGTCTTGCCTCTCTTTCCCTCTCTCTATCTCTTTTCCTGTCTGCTGTCTCCCGTTGTTAGCGAATTTTATTCAAATTGCATATTTCGCATTTCCCTTTTTATTCTGTTTAATTAGAAGTTTGGAAATTCTTTTGCAAGTCAAGCAGATGATTGACCTAAATTATCGTTTTGCCGTTGATGGATGCACAACAAAGGATTAGGGCTTTAGGGCATGGAAGGGAACCGTTGCGGGACGAAGGGTTTTAGAGTCATCGTTGCTAGACGGTCTGAAAGGATCCTTCTGCAGATAAACAATTTCAGAGTTTCGGCTCCAGGCGTTAAATTCGAAAATTCGGACGAGGAATCTTTTTTCAAAGTTTGCGAGTCATTGGTTTCAGAATAACAGTTTAAGAAGTACCGTTTCATCGCTGTTTTAGATTCATAGGAAACGGTTTGAGAGTTTAAGCTTTTCTAAAGCTCCAAGCTTTCAAAGGAACCATATCATTGATCGTGTACAGTTTGACACTCCCTACAGTTTGTGTAGTTTTGGGTCGAATCCAGTTACAGCTTGAGATGCACTGGAAAAGGGGGAATAATACTTTTTTGTAAACCATTTTTCGCGCCTCATTGCACAACTGGCTGCAACTTTCTCCGCCTGCATATTGCATAATCGTTACCGCTCACTGCATGCCAAACTGTCAATCAACCCTCTCACTTGAGCGCACACACTTCAGCCCCACCCCCAACCGCCGCCCCATGGCGGAACATCAGCCCCGAACCCCCGCCCAAAAACCTTTGCTACATTTGTAATTTCTTCCAATTCACAAAATCGTCCACTTTTCGCCGTTCCCCGACTCCGCCAGCGCTGCCCCTCGATATTATTTCACTTTCTTTGACTACCGCGTGTCATTCACATCTTTATGGAACATAATAAACCCATATTTCATATTTCACATTACATGGAGCAAATAACCCTCATTTCTGAGAGGGAGAGTTGGCAAAAGTTACACCAAAAACAGCCCACAGCCCACAGCCAACGGCCCAGCCGAAAGTCCACCCTCGCAGTAACAGTAACAGTCGCAGAACTTTGGATGAAATCATTCATTCCGTGAGCGACGCGTCGCCACTCGGTCGCCTTTGTAGTTGTTTTTGTGTGTTTTCTGTGTTCTCCAGAGCATAGAGGATATCATTACCATATACGAGTACGACATCGTCTCGTGTGTCTCGCCGACACAGCGTCAACAATATTGCACGCGACTAGCAGTTGTCGATTCCTCGTTGCGAATGATGCGAATGGGGGGGACACACTCGAGGCGATGTTGATAGAAACGGCCAAATGGAAATCTATGGAGGACAAACTATGATAAATTATAGATAAATGGAATATACCTACCATTGATAATATACAGCCTAGACAATAATCTTAGAATGTATAAAATATGGAGTTTTGTTCAACTATGGAGGGTTCAATGATGAGATAATTTGACAAAGTCAGCAGTCTGTACCAGTACTCGTACAACGACTGTTGGCCAGGCGAAAGTTCAGTGGTTCTATTTTTGTGACCCGAATTGTGTGGCTTCCTCCAGTTTTTGTTTTTTGTTCTCCTTCATCAGCATACATCCGGACACACTCGCGCACACACATCCATGCGAGTACATATGTATGTATGTGCAGTAAGCACTCTCACACACAGAAAGAGATACACAGCCATACAGACATGTATCGAGTATTTGTGTGAGATTCAGCATTTCGTCGCCATTTGGTGCATCCTCTTCCTCTCCCCTTTCCGTTTACTGTTGTGTTGCCTCTTCCTCTCCATCTGCAGCTTCTGCTTCGCTTCGTTTTCGTTTTTGCTTTCCTGTTTCCTCTGCATACATTTTCACAACAAATCATAAAAAGTGGCCATGATGGCGCGACGCCAGCTGCGAGGCAGGAGCCAGACAACCTCCCACCATCCAGCCAACCATTGTAGCAGCCATCGAACCGACCCAGCCCGCCCACCACACAATGCACACAGCAACGAGGACGCCGTTGTCCTCGTCGTTGCCAGGACATTTTCGAAGCCAGTTGTTTGTCGACTGGCGTCGCGTGCGGGCGGCTTTTTTCCGATTGCTCCTCCTGTGACAACGACCTGAAAGAGGAACAGGACCAGGAAAAGGACAGGACCCGAATGGAGTTTGACAGAGTTACATAAATTATTCATCGGGATACTTGGGCCAGGTCCAGGGTAAAAAGCTTTTAATGCATAATTAATTGATCCGATTCGAGTCGAATCGAATTGAATTGAATCGAAGCGAACGGAAGTCCAGTCAATCAATAGAGAGAACGAACTCCGTTTGACGGAAGCGGGGAATCCTGCGCAGAGACAGAAGGAGAAGCAGAAGCAGAAGCAAAAACAGAGGCAGCCAGAGCTGTTTACATGCCGCATAAAAGTTCATTATCCTTCGAAACTCCGACAGTACGATTGTGTGCGAGAGTTTGTGTGTCTGTGTTGTGTGTGTGTGTGTGTGGCATACGAAAATCATTAAAAAGTTTAACACACGTCTGGCGAGAGGAGCAGACTAAGGAGCAGAGGCAGGAGCAGGAGCAGGGCATTCAAGTGCTTCATTAGCGACTTTCTCAAGTGTGTGTGTTGAGTCCTGCACAGTCAGAAGCCGAGCAGGAGACTCCTTACAAACTGAGACCCGCCGAGACGAGAGCAGACCAAACCGCCTGGATATGGTTATGGGTCCATTGTTTTGCGCGCTTCCGCCAGACGCCGCACTTTGTTTACTCCCCGCTCTGGCTCCCCCAGAAGCCCACAAAAGCCCACAAAGTCAAGGACTCGCAGCGTCCCGAAGCGTTGCGTTGTTTTCGCAGCGCTCGCTCTCTCGCTTTGTTTCCAGATTTCAGATTCCAGATCCCTCGTTCCCCCTTTCTCATGCATACCTTTCCCTTGCACACATTCTCCTTACAGTTCGCTGGCTGGGTGGACGCGGTAATCTTTGTGTTCAGTCTGGAGAACGAGGGCAGCTTCAATACCGTCTACAATTACTACACGAAAATGGCGCATTTTCGGAACGGACAGGACATACCCATGATTCTAGTGGGGACGCAAGGTAAGTCGAATCTCTCCCATTACTTGTTCGCCCACTTATCCCCTGCCGTCGCTCCCTTCCAGATTCCATCAGTGAGCGCAATCCGCGTGTGATTGACGACAGCCGCGCCAGAAAGTTGGCCAGCGATCTGAAGCGCTGCTCCTACTACGAGACCTGCGCTACATACGGCCTGAACGTGGAGCGCGTCTTCCAAGACGGTGAGTTCCTTCAAACCATACCAGTCCCTTCCAGAACTAACTTTTTCGCTCCACACAGCCTGCCAGAAGATTCTGTCGCAGCGCCTGCCGCTGCCGGCGTCAGTGCAGCCGCCCAGGCCCACAACCCCGCAAGGAAGCCGCCTCGGACTGGCACCCTACCAGGCGCCCACCAACGGACAGCACAACCAACACGGCCAACATGGGCAACATGGACACCATGGGCAACATGGGCAACATGGACAGCGGGGACAGCAGCAGCTGCCGTTGCGGATGAGCGCGGACTTTGCGCAGGCGGAGCAGAAGCTCTGGTCCCTGCAGGCGAGCAGCTCCTCCTCGGCCTCCTGCACGACGGTGGCCACCAATGAGAACAACAACATAACCAAATACAATCCCGGAGCGGTGGCCAGCTCCCTGCAGGGCGACTGCTCGCAGGTGCAGCTGCGTGATCCACGCGATCTGGCACCGCCACCCGGCAAGGAGCTGCCGACGCCCACCTCGACGCCCACGACGAGTCGGAAGAGCCGGCGTCGCTCGAACCTGTTCATACCCTCCTCCTCAAAGAAGGCCGACAAGGACAAGGAGCCGAAGGGCAGCGAGCTGGGCAGCGGCCGCTCCATTCCCATCAAGCAGGGCTATCTCTACAAGCGCTCCAGCAAGTCCCTGAATAAGGAGTGGAAGAAGAAGTACGTGACGCTGTGCGACGACGGCCGCCTCACGTACCACCCGTCGCTGCACGACTACATGGACGACGTGCACGGCAAGGAGATTCCGCTGCAGTACGTGACGGTGAAGGTCCCGGGCCAGAAACCACGCGGCTCCAAGTCCATCATCACCAACAGTGCGCTGACCAGCTCGCTCCTGGCCAACGGCCAGAGGGCCCAGAACACGCTCAGCGACGGCATTGGCTGCCTCACCCTGGCCAAGGACAATCAGCGCAAGCTGAACGAGAAGCTCTCCCTACTGGGGGCCGGATCGGGAGCTGCTGCCGGCGGAACGGAGCCCCTCAAATCGAACAGCTCGCAGCAGACGAGCGGGGACGAGGGCATAGCCATGTCCAACTCGAATTCGCAGACGTTTATAGCTGGGGAGGCTGCGGCAACGGCCACGGCCAGCAAGCTGGAGGCCCAGACGCCGAATGTGAAGAAGCGTCACCGCCGCATGAAGAGCAGCAGCGTGAAGGCGAGCGAGGCCGACGACAACGACGGCTACGAGTTCTACATCGTCTCGCTGGACTCCAAGCAGTGGCACTTCGAGGCAGCCAACTCGGAGGAGCGCGACGAGTGGGTGGCCGCCGTGGAGCAGGAGATCTTCAAGAGTCTGCAGAGCATCGAGAGCAGCAAGACCAAGCAGGCGACCAGCACAGATCTGGCTGCCATGCTGGCCATACGTCAGCGGGTTCCGGGCAACGGCCACTGCGTGGATTGTGGAGCATCAAGTAAGTACAGCAACACCTGCAGCTGCAGCAGCTCTCATTCGTGCCAACACTCACCTTCTGCTCCCTCTTCTTTGTCATCGCAGATCCCGAATGGGCCAGCCTCAATCTGGGCGTGCTCATGTGCATCGAGTGCTCGGGCATCCATCGCAATCTTGGCTCGCACATATCCAAGGTTCGCTCCCTGGGCTTGGACGACTGGCCGTAAGTTATTGAGGATCTCTCTGCTGTGTTTGTGGCTTAACATTATATTTTTCTCCCATTAGATCACCCCATCTCAGTGTGATGCTGGCCATCGGCAACAGTCTGGCCAACTCCGTCTGGGAGTCGAACACCAGACAACGGGTCAAGCCGACGGCGCAGGCCAGTCGCGAGGAGAAGGAGCGATGGATACGCAGCAAGTACGAGGCCAAGGAATTCCTCACTTCTCTCGGCAGTGGCTCATCGACGCACCCAAGTGCCAGTCCGGGACAGCAGCTGATTGAGGCTGTGATACGGGCCGACATCAAGTCGATTGTTTCCATTCTGGCCAATTGCCCAGCGGAGGTGACCAACGCCAATGTGAGCGCCCGGGATGTGCGCACTCCTCTGCTCCTGGCCTGTGCCATAGGCAACCTGGCTATTGCACAGCTCCTGATTTGGGTAAGTTACCCAAAGAAAAGCAAATCAATATTTTCTGACTGACGATTATTCTCTTTTTTCCAGTACGGGGCCAACATTAAGCACACAGACCACGAGGGTCGCACGTGCCTGGCCTATGCGCGGGCTGCCCAATCGCTGGCCACGGCCAAGTCTATGAAGGCCGCAGCGGCGGCGCAAGCGGGCACCACCGTTCCCGCACCTGCTCCACCCGCCAACGGCGGAATACCGGCTCCACAATACAATGTCGAGGACACGACGGCACTGGTGGAGCTGTTGGAGGGACTGGGCTGTCCCGAGGCGGCTCCACTGACCGCCAGCGGCACGTTGCCGCGTAGACGCGACACCCTGGGCACGCCGTACGAGAAGTCCGTGTCGGGAGTTATCTAAAATACATAGTTAAATTTTCAGTAAGCTAACGCGGAAGTTCGAGGATGTAATGGAATTAGTTGAAATGCGAGACGGGGAAATTGTATAGCGATTAGGGCATAGGTTTTTAGGAATATTGTGCAAATGTAAATGTTTTATTAACATAACTATTATTATTATTATTTTGGCAAGCGTTGAATGGAAATTCGGCACTTTTATCAATGTTTTTATTTTTAGTTCGTTTAGTTCCTAAGTCGTCCCCAAAGCCTGTACAGTCGTCTTGTTGTAATCTCAAGTTTATAATTTATTATTTTCATATTACGTACTGCTATTATTACATATTATTATTATTATGATTATTATTGTTTTACCGTGTGCAGGTTTTTTATGTCGTTTGCAAAACAACTAATTATGTAGTAATATTATTATTTTGTAACTCTCGATTACCATCAGCAGATTGCATAAAGACTTCAGAAACATCCATACACTATATACACACACCTCTAACAGTAGAAGAGCTGATGCTGATGCAAAATATACGTATAAACGAAATGAATCTAAGATTAAAGCCAAAAACAAACATACATATACTATACAAAATACAACACAAACACTTATATGCCTACGTACATTATGCGAGTGTATGTGCACTCATAGTTGAAATTGCTTGATAATCGGTTACCACAAAAATCAACACGCCTAAACCTAAACCTTAACATGTACTGTTACTGTACTACTTATGTAGCTTATGCTGAACCAAACTCACAAAAAAACAAACAAACAAAAAATTCTTTGCTATGGTAAATCCAACAAAACTTATTAAAAGCACGTTTAACGGATTGTACCAGAGAAATGACTATCACGATGGTGTCAGTGTCAGATCTGTCTGGACAACAAATTAAACTGAAAGTATTTGAAACCAATTATACAAAGTAGTTATAAATCATATATATACATATATATATATTACTATATGTATACACCCTCTTTATATTGTGTACGCTATTTGTACGAACTACAAACCACAAAACGTGACAAACTCAATCTAATTGGAAGGAAAAGAAGCACACAAAACCACAAAAAAAAACAACAACAAAAGAAGAAAACCCTTTAATAAAAATCTATTAAAAATTTAAAAACTTGTCTTTTTTATGAACTACCAAAACACACAGATCTTTGTTCTAGAATCAGTCTAGAATCTATAGCTAACGGCAGATACATATTTGAGAGGGCAGTCCATCTATAAAATTTGGTTGTGTTTTGGAGCCTCAAGAACAAAGTGAATATTATTGCCTCGAATTGGAGTTCCAGATTATTTATTGTCTGTAAAAAGAAAGGATGACTTTTGAATTGAATACCTTTGCCAATCGATCGTTCCTTTGTGCTTTAATGAATGTCATCCGATTTGGCATAGATGTATGCCAATATTGGCCCATATTTTTTCGATCGTAGCGGGGGGTAAGGTCCCTGACAACTTTAATTTAAGCAACTTTAAATTCCAGCTTGCAGGGCAACACACGATATTGTCAAGAGCAATTCCAAAAAATACATATGGCTCTTTTACGTTAAAGATATGAGTGTATAAGGACTTATTCCGGCCCTTGCTGTGTTGCCTAAAAGATTTGTTGGGCTTAATTACGTCCTCATTACCATGAAATCTAAAAGTGCGGTAAGGTATTGTGAGCCTGCGAAGGCCATCTTCATTGGCCTGTCATACCTAGTAAGAACCGTTTCGAAATGCCTAAACAAGGAAAACAACGGGCTTATTGCGTCAAACCCCAACATCGTTCCTGCCCAGAAAATAAACGTACTTAAATTGAACATTAAACCATCTGTGATATTAATTTGTAAATCTTTCGCAATTTAAAAGAATGGAATTGTTAAAGCTCAATAGCTCAACAGAGTACTACATATATTACGAGAAATGTGTAATATGAGTAAATTAATGTTGACCAAAGATTTTCTAAAATAAATACGACTGAAGGTATCTCTCTATTATACATATAAAAAGTTATGGCTTGCCCTTAGTCTTAAATAAAAAATGTCTTAACCAATATCTTACACAATACTTCGGCCGTCACACTCCAAAAAGTTATGTCAACTGTAAAGAATGAATTCGATTCGAGGTGTTATAAGGACTATAAAAGTGGGTCTGCATCGCCACTCTTCTGAGTAAATGGATATATGATTTTGTTGGCTAAATATATATTTGTAACTTTAATTTTGAGCGCATTGTTTTCCGTCTCAAACGGATTCAAGCCGAGTAAGTAAATAATATCAAAATTAATAATATTAAATACATAGATTTATGAAACTTTAATTACCAGGGTGTGAACGTGGTGGAGAATGTAATCCGGAACGGGAATGTGCACGTCGGGAAACGTTTCCAGAACTAACATTTGAGTCTCCCATGTGTCCGAAGAACCTTATGTGTTGTATTTATATACTTTGAAGAGTTGACCCAGTGAAATATATTCCGCTATAAGAACCATATAAGGCGATTTAGCCACTGAATCAAACATTTTGGGCGTCGTCATTCGTATTTCAGAGTATGGCAAAGTTCATATGCCAGTTAGACAAAACTATTAGCTAAACAGGGAACAAGTCACAGACCGTCATGCTTCATTAAATATAAAATTATTTTCAGTATTGCTTAGTAAGCCAGTGCATAGATAATTATGGTTTAAGCCACATATTGGCAAGGCACCAGGGCAATAGGAAGAGAAAATACCAAGACGAAACCAATTAATTTTGGAATCTGTGGCTTAAAGAAAGAAACAATTGTGGCTGCTGGGTGCTTTATTTAATCGAACAAAATCTAACAAGCCTTCAATTTGGGAACATTTTAAGTGACAATAGAATTTAGATTACATATTTTCTTCTTCGCTTATGGAAAGTTACAATGTGTCCATTCCGAGAATTGAACTTCAGTTGGGGTGGCATTATAATGTAAATTGTAATATAACATAGTCATGTAATTCACGCGGATTGTATGAAGTGTGAAGCGTGCAATGTAAATTTACTCAGACTGTGCAATTTAGAACGAAACAGAACTGTATGAGGGGCGAGGCAAGGAGAAAAAGGTGTCTGAAGAGGCGAAGATACTGGTGGACCATGCTGTGTGGTATATGAAGAAACAAACCGATCGGAGGCGTTCGGTCGCTGTCATCCTTATCGTCTTCATTCCACTTGGACTCATCAGGATCATCTCTTTCTTGTCCGCGAACCGTCTGAGGCACTCGCCTGCTCTAAGGTTAATTTTTGATTGTGAATTTTATTTTTTTGTTGATTTTTTTTCCATTTTTTTTTTTTGTTTTGTTTTGGGTTTCCATTGGTTTTCCGTTGAACAGAGCCTGGTCGTCGTCATCATTGTTGCCATTGAGTCGAAAGTGAACGCTTTTTGATTGGTATTTTAGTTTTTGTTTTGTCTAAACACAACAAGCAAATTCCGCGCAATGCTGCTGCTGCTGATGCTGCTGCTGCGTGGGCTGGGGCTGGGATCCTGTTCCCGCTGATGGTAACAGATTCAGTTTTGAATGGGGACACAGCCGCAACGTAGGCTGCAGCAGCGATTGCTGATTTTGTTTTGCCGCGGCCCGCTGGCCACGGATTTCGTTAACTTTGGAGCTCCATGTCGATTTTGTGGTTGTACAGAGAGAACACGCTCGCACCCTTTGCTTGCAGTGCATCTGATCTGCAGTTGCCTTTGCCTTTGTCTTTGCCGCCTTAGCGCCCGCTACCGATACCGCTGCGCTCAGAGCCCTTCATTTTTTGTTGGCCTTGAACTTGGAGTAGAAGCTCTGAATCTGTGCGTAGCGCGCCGGTATCGAGTCGAGTATCCCGGTGTAGCTGAAATTCTGCTGCTGGCGATTCTTCTCATGCAGATTATCTCCCGACAAGTATGTAACCACGTTCTTCTGCAGCTCGCTGACATGGGGATCGGCATGGTTGGCCACAAGATGGTTGCAGAACTGAGCAATCTGCAGGAAGACCGAAGCATCGCGATCTGTGGCAAGAATTGCACTTCAATTAAAGGCCCCTGTCCATTCAGAGATCTAACCCCTAATCACGGGACTCACCCATCTTCCGCGAAATCTTCAGCAAAGAGAGCGGCTGGCTTTCGTTGTCGCGCTGGGCGCGCAGGTGGCGGTTTCCATGCTTGAATTCCTGCTCCAGCCAACGGATGACATGGCGCACATTCTCGCTGCGCTTCTTTAAATCATCCAGCTCGTTGAGTACTGGATGGGGGGAAACACACATACGATTAGTTAATGGCATCGACCACTCCACTCCACTCTACTCCACTTTCGAGTGCACTCACCTGCATTGGGTATCAGGACAATGCACTTCTTCGTCCTCACCAACGACTTGACAATGCCATTGTATTCGGTCAACGCCTTGGAATCGACCACAACGAATGGGGACATCACCACATGGGGAGGACTGTCCCGCAGCTCCTCCTCGAGTGTCTCCACCTCGTTTTGCAGCCAGAGTTTGCCCATTAGCTCGCACTTCTTCGACTTCGCCTCGGACCGCTCCTCGTCCGCTCCGGAGCTGGACTGAACATTGAGTTTCTCAATGACACTGTTGGTGGTGGTGGAGGCAGAGGTGCCCCCGGCCACCGATGTGCCAGTGGCACTGGCGATGACTGACGCTGCCTTCTCGGCATTCCGATTCCGCAGGTAGCCCTTGCGCGGCATCTTGCGGCACTCCTCAACGGTGTCCTTTTCCTCGTTGCTCGTGTAGCTCTTGCGGACAATGCCGTTCTTGCGATCCGAGTACCGACGCGTGCGTCCCTCGTTCCGCTTGCGAGTGGTCTTCGGAGCTGTGCGGCGCTCTCGTCGGCGGTTGCCGCCACCCTTCTTCTCCTCACGCTGTTTCTTCTTCTGGTTCTCGGTGAAGCGCCGCGTCTTCACGCAGAATCTGTAGTTAAACTTCTTCTGCTTGCAGATGAAGAAGCCGAAGTCGACCATTTTGAAGATGCGCAGAATGGACTCCTCCTGGGGCGTGACACGCTCCCTGATAATCGTTTCCCAGTCCAAGGTGATCTGGGTGCTCTGGAAGATGTCGAAGTTTTTGAAGGTGAAGTCCTCGCTCAACGGAACATTGGCCCGCACATCGAAGAGCTCAACAAGGGCCTCCCGAACATTCGTGGTGGACAGGAGCTCTCGCTCGAAGTAAACCTTCCTGGTGAAGACATCGATGTTGCAGTAGTTCAGCAGCTTCATGATCTTGTGGACAAACTCGGGGTTCGAGTGGTAGCAGCCGATGAGTATCTCGGGATTAACGCGCAGCCAATCGAAGAGCATCTTCAGGGCTCTGATGGTCGGCTCATTGTGCAGACAGTCAATGATTATGTTCGGATTGATCTTGGTGTACTTGTTGCGATAGATGAGCTTCTTCGGTGGTTCCGAGAGACTTACGGGCGGTTCAGTTTCAGGTTCACGTTTCGGCTCTGTCTCTCGATCCGGGGAATTCTGCTTGGGGCACTCCACGCGTTTCACCTGCTCCTCGGCGCTCTTGAAGTTCAGCTGCAGCACTTCGAAGCTGTGCAACAACTCTTCGGAGTCTGCCTCCTGGGAATTGGGTCTGCGCTCTAGCTCGGGGTATATAAGTTTCTCCTCCTCAATGACCACATCCTCGTCGTCCAAATCGTTGGCTATCATATCGCTGCCGCAGCCTCCCCCTGCTGACCTGCGCCCTTTTTTGCTGTAGGAAGCTGTGGGAAATGGAGAATTAGTTCGGCTAGACCAGAGATATGGACAGATGTCACAGCTCACCTGTCTCATAGGGATCGTCGGCGCACGGTTCCCCCGGGTCGGCAGCATCTATGTCGCTGAAGTCGGTATCGAAGTTGGAGCTGAGGTCCGTGTAATCCTCCTCGTCGCTGTAGAAGTCCGTGTCCATGTCGCTCTCACTGTCATAGCAGGAGCTATCGTCAGACTGGGCGATCTTGCGACGACGGCGTCGCAGGCGCATGCCGCGCCGCTTGCTCTTGCAGGAGAGAGGCGTCTTCAGATCGCTCTCCTTGGCCTCGTCGCTGGAGCGAGTGGAGATGGGCTCAGGGTTCTTCTCGCCGTCGGCCGTCTCCTGGGTCTTCGCATCGTCCACGGAGCGCTGACTGTCGCGCGAATCGGAGCTGCAATCCTTGAGGGAGTGGGGTCGGGGCAACATCTTCTTGTCCTTGCGCTCACACTCCCCAACGGCGGCCAGCCAGTTCTTGTATTCGTTGCGGGACTTGCGGACCAGAGTGTCGAACTCCTCGAATCGCTGCTCGTAGTCCGCCTGGAACTGCTCGTTGTCCGCCGAGCGGGCCAGAATCGTCTGCTCTATGCTGACAATGCAGGCGTCCATCAGATCGGAGCAGACGGCCACCAGAAAGGCATGCAACGAGTACACCTTGGGCGAGTTGATCATCTTGAGCTTGGAGAGGCAGAAGAACAAGATCGAGATGATCTTGTAAATGCTCGGCTCCGGCATCCGCAGCTGCTGGGAGCAGAGAATCTTGCGCAAGTCAATCAGCACGCAGTGACAGAGGGCATTGAAGTCGGGAACCTCTTTGTCGAAGAAGAAGATGTCCACGATCAGATAGAATCTGGCGAAGAAGTCCTCAATGTTGAAGTCGAGCTTGTTTGGGTCCATCTGCTCCAAGTACTCGGTGTGCTTGGCGAAGAGCTTGTTGAGATTGTTCTCGCTCAGCTCAAATGGGATGATGCAAACCAGGGAGTACAGGTAATGGTAGGTGGAGTCCAGGTCGTAGTTCTGGCCGTAGTACAGGGTGCCGAGCTGGTTCTGGGCCATGCCGATGGCCGGGTTGAGCTTAAAGGCCTCCAGATAGTACTTGGCCACCTGTTCCTTGCTGATGCTCAGCTTACTGTCGATGCGGAAGTCAAGAAAGTAGCGATGAAGGTCGCCCAAGCTCAGCAGCGAAGAGTGTATGGTGTCCAGGGCAAAGGAGACGGCTTCCAGGCTCTTGTCCACGGCTTGTGTGCAGGAGTTCGACGGCTCCTTGGGCTCCCCTATCATGTCGCTGATGTAGCCATCGCTTATGATGGAGAAGTCGATGAGATATTTAAGATCCAAGTCATAGATCTCCTCCATCTTGGAGGACAGGCGTTTGTAGTTGAAGATCCCCGCGCAGAGAAAGCGCTCCAGCTTCTGCATATTTTGCTGCGCGGTAACTGCGTCCACGCCTTGCTTATGCCAGTTCTTCTTGACGAAGGCTATGAACTCGTAATAGCCGCGTCGCCACATCACCTCCCGGATCTTCTTGCCCACCGATTGATAATCCTTGAAGATGATTTGTTTGCACAGTTGCACCAGCAGTGAGCGCTTCTCCTCGATCTCGTGCTGGAACAGTTGCTCCACGCTCTGCACATTTTTCTTGGCTTCATCCAGCTGCTTCGAGGCAGTGTACAGGGATCTGTCCAAGGCAATCTATATGACTTTCGGTTCGGTGCACTCGTACAAATGGCTTACCTGTACAAATCCTTCACCTCCTGGCTAAGCAGGGCAGCACCGTTGCCGTTCCCGTTGCCGCAGTGCCCGTTGCTGTTGAACGCGGGCTCCAGGCAGCGGCTGCGAGTGGTTCCCGCCTCCATGGCGCACTCGCTGGAGGCGTTCGAGCCGCCCGAGCTAAGTATCGCCTCCATATCGGACGAACGAAATTCTGGGGGAGAAAACGAATGCAAATGTTGAGTTCTGCGCACATGTGACGTGACCACAAAATACATAAAATTTCTCTGGAACAACTATTAGTATAGTCTCGTATGAGCGTACAAATATTGGTGGTGTAATTTTGTCTTCCAGCTGTTTCTCGAAATTCCCCCGTATTCTTTTTTGCTGTCGAATTTTTGTTCAAATGAAATTTTCTTTCACGTTTACGTTCAACGGCTTTGTTGTTGTTTTTAGCTTCAACTGATGACGCACACACATACACGCGCAGCTTCGTTGATGGCGTTATATTGAATAATCAATTAAACACGGTGTTGCTTGCTTTTCTTGCGCTGCTACTCGTGTACTGCTGCTGCTGCTGCTGCACTGGTATTTCCGATGTGGCGAAATAGGCCATGCACCACCACCCTGGCATCCACTTAGGTAGTCGATAAGCTGTTTACCTGCATGATCCGCATTACCTTTTATCAGTTTAAGATGGTTTTATGAGCGCGTTTCTGCAAAATTTCACGTTTTGCTTTTGCTTTTTATTTTCTTTGTTTTCTTTCTTGATATATCGATACGTGCGATATTTTTATTGCGATAGCATCGGTGCGATACTTTTGTAGCCAGTAGGGGTACTCATAACTTATCGATGGCATATTGTATATCGGTTAATGGGCGCGATATTTGAATTTGAGTAAAGAATAGAACTATATCGTGAAAAATTAGGTACTGTTAGTGACTGTAGATTTTCGGACCTGGCGGTTACTCTTAAGTAAAACGGGCCATAGACAGAGTGATACATTTCGAGGAAGATGATCGTAGATTGATCTTCGAAAGTATCGGTTGGAGGACAAATCCGCCTAGCTAGCGAGCGGCCCAGCTTTTTTCGCTTTCGGCCGTTCTAAGTGACAGACGTGTGTGCCGAGCAAAATTAGATTTTTCAGTTGCTCCAAAATTTGTAGTGCTTCGATTTCGACGTTCCAGTTAAGGGTAAGTCTGAAAATATAAAGTTAGAAATAGCGAAGGGCTGCGTGGCTAAGAAGGATCCGAGTGAAATTTTGTGAACACACCTTCTACTAGATAGCCGGAAAATAACTATAATGGCAACACCGCACCGTTGCTCCAGAAGGAGGTTGGAATACAATACTAGCACCAGCCATGCAACAATATCCAAAATAGAGCATAAAATTTCACTCGCTCACACTGCCTGCTTTTCTCACAAGGCTTTCATACTCGGTTCTCAAAGAGTATACTTCCATACAAGTATTTACAAGTGATCCGACCCCATATAGTATATGTGTATATTCTTGATCAGCAGATTAGCCTGTTCGTTTCTGTCCGTCTTGATGAGCGCCTAGATCTCAGAGACTATGAGACATGGAGTGTTTAGTGTGCACTAGTGTGTAGACTAGAGCATTGCACAAATCCATTTGAAACAACAAACGGACACTCATACACTTACATTGACCGGTATCACAACGCACCCGTCTGAGCGAGCATAACAAAGCAAGCTCGTTCTCGCAAATATGAACATGAATTTGCGAGAACGAGATGCTTGCACAGGCTTCAAATTACGGAACATGCGAATGCGTGCGAAAGAACAGCCAGGAACAACGTGGTGCTTACGATACCGTGTACCGTTCGAGTTGATCCAAGCTGTGCCGGAGATGCGGGATGGAGAATCAATCTGGAGCCATAGTGCTCTGCAAGGGGAAGAGCGCCGACAGGAAGCACGTGTCCGGCAGCGGTAGATGAACAGCATGAGATGTACTCAGCTGAATTTAAACCACTTCTAGGCTGCTGCCCCGCCAGGCTGGGTCCTAGCTCGCCTTCAAATGGGCAGCAGGGTAACCAATACCAGAGGCACGAGTCTGCTTGAGAAGTTTGTCTCCGTGGATATTGTACTTGCAAACGACGGAAGGAATCTAAAATACTTCAAGGCTGGACGAGGGTCTTTTATCGACCTCACCTTCATCAGCCTGCTTCAGGCAGATATGCGAGGAGGCGGACATAAAACCTTGGGGGACGCCATACAACATACCTCACCAAGAAGATTAGGAGCCAGGCGACGCCGGAAGTGACGTGCCCGACACTACTTTCTTGCATTGTGGAGGCCCTATTCCCTCAGCAGACATAGCAGCAGGAATGCTTCCCGTGCCAAGACCGCGAACTGTGGCAACAGATATTCGTTGAGGAGGTGGCAGCAGCCATCAGAAGAACGGAAGATAAGAAGGCACCGAGCCAGGATGGAATACCGAACAAGGCCCAAAAGCTGGCAGTGGTCACCCGACCAGAGCTCTTTGTCGAGGCCTTCAACAGATGCTGCGGTGAGGGAAAATTCCCGAGATGGAAGCTGCAGCGTCTTATCCGGGGTTCCGGGGTATCTGAAAATAATCTCCAGCTACCTCTCGGACAGGATACTGGCCGGAGTTCCGCAAGGATCAGTCCTTGGACCTTTCCTGTGGAACCTTATGTACGACAGCGTGCTAAGACTGCAGCTACCCTCAGGATGCCAGCTAATTGGTTTCCCCGATAACTTGGCACTAGTCGTCGTAGCTAAGGAGGTCAAGAATGTCGAGTCGGCAGCCAACACGGCAATTGAAATAATTGACAGTTGGATGCTCGAAGCCGGACGGGAACTGGCCGGCCACAAGACGGAATCTATCCACATCACGAGCAGGAAGACAACGGAGTACGTCATAGTGCGAGCAGGAGCCACCATGAAGTGTTTGGATGTGATGCTGGACAACCGCCTATCCTTTCGCTCACGTGTGGAATATGTTGGCCAGAAAGCAGCCAGGATGCCAGGAGCCCTCTCTCGCATTCTGCCAAACGTAGATGGAAACCAACCTGGACGTAGGAGTGTGTGGGCGGCCGCGGTGGCAAACAACCAGAGCCTACGAAAGGAAGCTATCTTCTCCATATATCTCGGGCTTCAGTACTGTGTCGCAGGATGTAGCACTCGTCCTGGCGGGTATCATGCCAGTGGACATACTTGCCAGAGAGATATGTATAAAACGTATGTGCAAAGAGTGCAGCTATTCGCAACAGGGAGAGAGAGACAAGCAGAGCACCAAAAGGAGATGGACTCTTAGAATGGTCATCAACGTCAAGGAGTAGACTGAAAGGAGGAGAGCACTGTGGACCTCAACATAACGCAGTTACTAACTGCACACGTTGGCTATCGGAGCTTATGTATATACATATGTACATAAGTACGAGCACAATACCAGTACATACTGCCGTCAGTCGAAGACCCGGAGCATGTCTTCGGGCGAGAGAGACGGTAGATAGGGTCATTTTCCATGATTCTGCGTTTTGTGTTTTCTCGTATCTTTATTATGAATGCCACAGGTTTTCGTTCTTTGTGAGGATGCAAAAATTTTGACACAAATTTGTTTTAGTGTGATATTACAGGAGTCTGGATACAAAATCTCGTCACGCTAGCTCTTATAGTCTCTGAGGACTAGGCATCAGACAAGACGGAAGGACGGATGACATGGCTATATGGACAAGGCTATTGATGCTGATTAAGAATATATGTAGATATATACTTTCGACGACGCTTCCTACTGGGCGTTACACACATCCACTTCCACCAAATATCTAATACATATACTCTTCGATTACCGTGTATAAAAATTAGTAACAAATTTTAAATGATTTTTGTAGTGTGCGCGAGCCTTACAGTTTATAGACCCTTCTGTACGCAGTATAATAAACCTTATACATTTACTGGCGAGCCTACACCATTGGGGTACCTCCCACACAGACGAATGCATGACCTGGAACAAGCGCTGCACTTAAAACCCGCTGTGACATGTTACACAAACTAATACCCTGCGTCAACAGATAAGTGAAATATGGAAAGTACATTTGCCACGCCCAAGTGATTATTGCTATCTGCTCACCAAAGAGCCAGAAATGATTGAGAGCTATATTTTATTCAGTTCAAATTACAAATTATCACCTTGTGTTTGCATCTCTCTTTTTTAATCCTCCTTCGGCATTTGCTAATTAGGGTGCCAGCGAAGAAATGTGCCAGGCATATTAATGAACCCCGCGGCGGCTGAGACTGAGGCTGAGCTCCCTATCTCCCGAGTGCCTCGAGGCTTGGGCGCGCTGGGCTCCCATTTAGAATAAATAATGCTGGCATATATCGTATCTTTATGGTTCTCTCCGAGACGTCCGAGACGGCCGGTCGGTTGATTAGCTGCGGTCACGTCGTTCGTTCCGCGTCGCGATGCGCTGCGATCGGCTGGCTTAGGTTTATAATGGTTCGGTCGGGTCGGCCGATTCAAATTGCCGCTCGTGGCTATAAAACACACGCAATGTCATCCAAATATTTTCATTTTCAGTTCGTTTGCGGGGCGGTCAAGTTCATTCTGTTCGGAGGAACGGAACTCGTTTGGCACATCACACACGCAGAGAACGTAAGTTTCTCTTTTTCGATTGAGTATTCGCCTTGCAATTAGCGACCAAAACAATTGGCATTAATTGAATTACGATCGTAATTGTTGGCTATAATCAATTTAGTAATTGTGATGTGGTTACTTGTTCAGGTTATTGCTTCGTTTGACGGCATCAATATCAGTGCGGTTATCTACTATAAATTCCACTTTCCACTATAATCCAACTCCAATCTTATCTGGATCAGCTAACACACGGCTTGGACAATATTTACTAAAAGTCATTCGTATGGACGGTCATAAATTCAAGAAATTCTCACACACTTTTGCGGTAGTTTGCCCCCTTATCGGGAATATTTATGATATTTGCATCGATATTCGTACGTTGGTTTAGGGCTTTGTATAGGCATACTTGAAAATTCGAAACTAGCCCGATCTTCCTCTATAGTTAATTCTTTTTTAGAACGGATAATTACTCACACAGTAACTAATAATAGGGCCATGAAGCGAAACTAATTACAATAAATCAGAGTATGACAGATTTATTTTAGAGCTTCACCGCCAATCGCTTTTATAATTTCGCACTCATTCTATTTTGCTTGTCGGGCGTAAATTGATTCTGTAACTTCGAGTACGAGTACAAGCGAAACTAATCAACAGTCTATCAATGGTGATTTCCTATCGCGGTGATATTTGAAGTGCTATTGCGAATCTGTTGGTGCTACAAAATCGACTCAGTAAATATATGTACATCATATAAATAGTATAGAGAGCATATATAGAGCGAGCTGACCCCAGAGACACTTTAATTAATTACGGGGAAAGACATTGCCTCTCAGATGCTCTGACGATTCGCATAGCTTAGGCACGTCATCTGAATGGCACAACATCCAATCAAAGTGGAATCGATTGTAATCTAAACTAAAAAATGTTGACTTAATTTCGACAGGCGAGCGCTTTGGAGAACAAGATGAGAGTGTTCCTGGTAGCCCTACTGGCTACGTTGGCGTTAAGTCTGAAAGCCACAATTTGGGCCAATATTCCATAGCTACATGCTGATACATATTATCTGGTTAGCTTGCGCAAGCCCTGGTGAAGGAGGAGATTCAGGCCAAGGAGTATTTGGAGAATCTGAACAAGGAGCTGGCCAAGCGCACCAACGTGGAGACAGAGGCTGCCTGGGCCTATGCCTCGAACATCAACGATGAGAACGAAAAGAAAAAGAACGAGATCTCTGCCGAGTTGGCAAAATTCATGAAGGAGGTGTCTAGCGATATAAAGAAGTTCCAGTGGCGCAGCTACCAATCGGAGGATATCAAGAGACAGTTCAAGGCTCTGTCCAAACTGGGATATGCCGCCCTGCCCGAGGCAGAGTATGCGGATTTCCTGGACACCATATCCGCCATGGAGTCGAACTTTGCCAAAGTGAAGGTCTGTGACTACAAGGACAAGTCGAAATGTGATCTGGCCCTAGAACCAGAGATAGAGGAGGTCCTCAGCAAGAGTCGGGACCACGAGGAGCTCAAGTACTACTGGCGCGAGTTCTACGACAAGGCAGGCACTGCCGTGCGCTCCAATTTCGAGCGCTATGTGGAGCTGAACACCAAGGCTGCCAAACTGAACAGTAAGTGGAGACTGGCTGGAGTCTTCTCCGAAATCCTTTCCTTACTTGTCCCTTCTCTCAGACTTCACCTCTGGCGCCGAGCTCTGGCTGGATGAGTACGAGGACGACACCTTCGAACAGCAGCTGGATAACATCTTCGCCGAAATCCGTCCGCTCTATGAGCAGATCCATGGCTATGTGCGCTACCGCCTGAGGAAGTATTACGGCAACGAGGTAGTCTCTGAGAACGGACCCATTCCCATGCATCTTCTTGGCAACATGTGGGCGCAGCAATGGTCTGAGATCGCCGACATTGTGTCTCCCTTCCCCGAGAAGCCACTGGTCGATGTTACCGAGGAGATGGAGAAACAAGGCTACACCGCCCTCAAGATGTTCCAAATGGGCGATGACTTTTTCACCTCTATGAACCTCACCAAATTGCCACAGTAAGATTGAAGATTGCTATTATTCTAGTTCGAACCCGTATCCAAATCAATTTGATCTACCATAGGGACTTCTGGGAGAAGTCTATCATCGAGAAGCCCACGGATGGTCGCGACTTGATCTGCCATGCCAGTGCCTGGGACTTTTACCTTCAGGACGATGTGCGCATCAAGCAGTGCACCCGCGTCACCCAGGATCAGCTCTTCACGGTCCACCACGAGCTGGGTCACATTCAGTATTTCCTTCAGTATCAGCACTTGCCCTTCGTCTATCGCACTGGGGCTAATCCTGGCTTCCATGAAGCCGTTGGGGATGTGCTCTCCTTGTCCGTGTCCACGCCCAAGCATCTGGAGAAGATCGGCCTGCTGACGAACTATGTTCGCGATGACGAGGCCCGCATCAACCAGCTCTTCCTCACGGCTCTGGACAAGATCGTGTTCCTGCCGTTCGCCTTCACCATGGACAAGTACCGTTGGGCGCTGTTCCGCGGGGAGGTCGAGAAGGCCAACTGGAACTGCGAGTTCTGGAAGCTGCGTGAGCAGTACTCCGGCATCGAGCCTCCGGTTGTGCGCAGCGAGAAGGACTTCGATCCCCCTGCCAAATATCACGTCTCTGCGGATGTCGAGTATCTGAGGTTGGTTGGGTCGTCTCTCGTTGATGATGGAGTTGAGGTGTGACGTGATTTGGTGGTTTCTTGCAGGTACCTGGTCTCCTTCATCATCCAGTTCCAGTTCTACAAGTCCGCCTGCATTAAGGCTGGTCAATACGAGGCCAACAATGCGGAGATGCCCCTCGACAACTGTGATATCTACGGCAGTGCTGCAGCGGGCGAGGCCTTCCAGTAAGGACTGCTCTCAAATAAGTCAGGTTTTCTGCTAATCCATGGGGAACCTTCTGTCCACTCCACAGTAACATGCTCTCTCTGGGCGCCTCCAAGCCCTGGCCCGATGCACTGGAGGCCTTCAACGGGGAGCGCATCATGACTGGCAAGGCCATTGCTGAATACTTCGAGCCCCTTCGCGTCTGGCTGGAGGCGGAGAATATCAAGAACAGTGTTCACATCGGCTGGACCGCCTCAGATAGTAAGTTTTATCCTTCCGATCCAGCATTAAACTCTCGAATAATCCATTTCTCTTTCCCCTTTTTTCAGAATGTGTGGCCTCTTAACTGAAGCACCTTTTATTCTCACACAGTTCATTGCTCAATAAAGTTTTAGTTGCCTTACCAGTTTTCAATTATTTACACGAATGAGTTTTTGATAGCTATACAAATGTTTGAGGTACACTCGTATAACAGAGAATACACGTTGATTGGGTGGGTATGCTATTTGACTGAAATATAATTATAATTCTAATACATGCGTACCTATTTCAAAATACAAGGATGGAGTCGCTTCGTTATTAGACAACACTTAAGTTGGTTTATTCTCAGTCAACAAAATGCTGAGCACAGAGAACTCTGGCACAGTGTTATACCCGCTCCAAGCTCCATGCTCCACTTGATTATAATTACAAATTGGCTACTGGGTGCTCGGCCAAGCAGTGGACTGGTCTTCTGGCCAAGGCCTCTGTCGTCGGCCTCCGTTGGTTAGTTGGTATCGAGAGCTGCGCCGTCGCAGAACGTCTGGAAAAGTTTGCGAAGGTTAGATATTGTGCCGGGAATTTAAATGAGCCACGAACTGAGTTGCGAAAGTGAATTTGTACGGAGTAGAAAGTGTGGGAATATGTGGAGGTTGTTGCTGGTTTTGGTGAGTCCAAGCGGCGTTGAATTTCTGACTAAAGGAGCTGATTTGAACCTCAAATCCCTTCTATTTAGATGTTTGTAGGCCTTGTCCAGGCTAGTTCCTCGACTGACCCTACTTTGGCTGCCTTCCTCGACGAGGCCAATCAACAACTGGCCGGCATCTATGATCAGGCGGTTTTGGCCCAGTTGCAGAATGAGTTACGAGGACCCAACGATGTTGTGGCTCTCCTCGAGATGGAAATAGCGGACGAAAAGTTGCTGAACTACGTGAAATCCCTGATGCATCAGCTGGAAAAGTTCAAGCGTTTGAAGTTGGGGGATGCCAGCCAGAAGAGGCAGCTGGCGAGGATGCCGCAATTGGGCTACGATGCCTTGGGTGGCTTGGAGCTCACTCAAGTCTATGCTCTAGCCTCCAACATGAGCGACAGCTACCGCAACGTCCTACTGTGCGCATATAAGCAGCCAGGGAATTGCACTCTGCGGCTTATACCAGACGTTCAGGCAATAGTCCAGGAGAGCCATGACCTGGATGAGATCGAGTACTACTGGTTTGAGTGGCGACAGCGCACTGGACTAGCCACCCGGGGTCAGTTTGTGGCCTTCATGGAGTTGTACAAGAGGACCGCCCAACTCAATGGATATCCGCGGGCCGAGGATTATTGGTTCCGATCGCTTGCGATGGGTGGAGAGCAGACCATGACATTGCTGGACCGGCTAATGGCTGGACTGAGGCCGTTGTTCCTTCAGTTCCACGCTCATGTTAGGGGTTCCTTGAGAAAGTTGCACGGAGAACGGCTGGTGCCCCGGGGCAGACCCTATCCACAGCATCTGGCTGAGGTCTTCATAGGAAACGCCTTTAGACGGGTTCGTGCCGAGTGGTACGTGGACTTACCCTCGCCCCAGACGGGGCTTGCAAATATCACCCAAGACCTTCATCGTCGGGGGTTGAGCACCACTCAGCGAGTGTTCTGGAATGTGGCCGAGTACTTTAGGGGACTTGGTCTGCCACTACTGGAAAGGTAATTGCGAAAAAAAGGTCTTATCCATCAAACAATTTCAACAAAACAATTTCCTTCCTAGCTCCCTTTGGACAAATGCTCAGGCCGTGGCTGCCGACGATGACGACCGATGCTGGCACAAGGCCTGGCGGTATTACACCCTGCCCAGAACCAACTTCACCTACTGTCCTCTAAATGACGAGGAGCGTTTCCTCAATATGTTTGAGGCTCAGAGTGATCTTTATTACAACCGAGCTGCTTCCGGCCAGCCAACCCTGTTGCGCGACGAACCCTTTCCCAACTTCGGCGATGCCATTGGCAAGTGCTTCTCCCTGGCGGCCACCTCTCCACGCTACCTCCAGAAATTGGGCTTGCTGCAGGAGGGAAAGTGGCTCGAGTTGCCCGCTCGACTGAACCGTTTGTATGTGCAGGGTCTGCGCGTGTTCTTCCTGCTGCCCGTCTTCTATGTTCTCGATCGCTACCGTGTGGAGGTCCTAAGTGGACACATTCGAGCGGACGACAATGAGGCCTACTGGCGACTGACGGAACATTACACGGGAGCGGCGGCTCCTCGAAAGCGGAATAACGACCAGTTTGACGTTCCGGCCAAGCTTCTCATGGAGGTGGACGACCAGTATGCCAGGTTGGAAGCCTATGTGGAGAATCATCTAGCAAAAGTCTTGACTAATTATCCATTTTATTTCAGCAATATCCTGAGCATCGTTCTACAGTTTCAGCTGCTCAAGCATTACTGCACAACGACTTTTCAGTTTGAAAAGGATAACCCTAAGAAAGCTTTGGATCTCTGCGATCTCTCCGACCAGCGTCAGATCGGCGCTAGTCTACAGCGTGCCATGGCATTGGGCTCATCCGTGCCCTATAGCGACGTCCTGCAGGAGCTGGTGGGTGAGCCGGAGATCAACATTGATGGGTTATTGGCCTACTTCAAGCCCCTTCACGATTGGTTGGTGCGGCAGAATCAGCTAAAAAATCTGGACGTGGGTTGGGCATAGAATACATAGTATCCGGCCAGGTTGGTACTAGATAAGATAATGTTTCTATTAAAAGAATAAATGCATTTGTTTCACTAAAATCTCATAAGGTCTTCGTCAATTAGGCGAGCACTAAATTAGCTGATTTACCTAGGATTCTATAGGATATGGTTAAGCTGGTATACCCGAAGCAGTTAAGAGTAATTTGTTTTTGAATCTTTGTATACGAATATCTAAGGGGACATTTTTATGGGTCCCGGTAGTACCCGGAAATAGGGTACAGGATATTTTTCTTTTAAAACCTTTCTGCTTAAAAACATCTTTATTTTTCGATGAAGACTACGAATGGTTACTCTCAGCCTGAAAGTATGCCTTTTATGGCATGGTAGAAAACATGTCAAAATCACGTAGAAATGCCATTTTGGGAGTGTATGAACGCGTATCTAATAGCAACTTGTCATCTGGTTTAAAATCCTGATCGTTTGAGACAATAAATTCCGTTAAAATGAGTAAAAACAAGGATGAAACGATTTGCTGTGTTAGGAAGACATTTTAAAGATTGCCTTGAATATTTTGTTTCGACTTTTCCTAAGTTTCCAAAGTCAAAATTTCAAAGAAAAACACGGCAAAAATGTTTAAATTTGAATTTGAAAGCTTAATAATTTGCAGACATTGAGCTGCATCTAAATAGTGTTTGTTCTGATTTATAGCTTTATTTTTCAGATATAATAATAAATAAATAATTAATAATAACCTGATTCAGAAAAAGTTAAATTTTTTTGCCTAGTGAAAAAGGTTGACACAATTAAATCGATCGTGGAAAAATATCTTATATGGGTACCAACACAAATAAAACGAGGGGGAACGTTGTGAGCCGCGTCTCGTCCCGGTACTCAGTCAGTATATATGTATGTGAGCTTACGATATATGTAATTTATTACATTTTGGTATCGAGAGAGAAAATTATACAACAAAATGGTAACACAACAACTTACAAGGGTCCACAAAGATCTTTTGGGATGCACTGATTCCAACTTTAAAGGTGCCAATTGGAAATTAAAGTCGGCAGCACACAATTTTTGTTTGATGGAGCTTCACATACATCTGGCGAACACAACCCTCATGGAAGACCGAGCTCATGGAAGACCTTCCGAGCTCCCTACCAGCAAACGAGTGGAGTGGGCAAGGCATGCTGCGACGATTACTCCCTCTTTAACCATTGTGCATTTCAATGCTTGGCTGACAGAGTACGCCAACGTGGTGTGCACTATCTTGGATGTTGAAGGGAAGGAACCAAGGCGTCGAGTGCTACATGCAAGCATCGACCAGGACCGAGGCGAGCAAGAAGAGAGCCGTCTCAGAGGTTGTCCAATCTGTGGAGGACAACATGCAGTTAAGGACTGCGGAGACTTCAAAGGAGCTTCACTACCAGACAGATGGAGGCATGTCAGGAGGCATCGACTATGCTTCACATGCCTACGAAGTGACCACTTGACTAGATCCTGCAATTCACGTAGTGAATGTCAACTCAACGGATGCCGGAAGAGGCATCACCGTTTGCTACATGGAGCGGACGGCGAGCGCAGAAGGTCGCCGCAACGAGGTGGTGACAGAGGCAACAGGCAGCGAAACCAGCAGTCAGCAGTTACTAGAGGTAGCCTGGACAGAGGATATTGAATTGTGTCGACGCAGAACGAGGTCGCCTGCTGTTCCGTATACTGCCAGTAACGCTGTACGGAGCCGGCCGACAGGTGGATACGTACGCACTCCTGGATGAAGGTTCATCTGTGACGATGATCGACCATGATCCCAGAGGGATCTGTGCGTGCACGGTGAGCGTCGACATCTCAAAATCCAGTGGTTTGGAGGTATATCCACCAGGGAGCCTACCAGCGTGGTAAGCCTGCAGATCATTGGAGCAGGCAAGCAATCTCTCCATGCACTGCGAAACGTGTATGCCGTTTCGAACCTGAGCCTGCCGATGCAGACTCTTAACCGACGAGATGTCCAAGGCGTGCATAAGGATGCCCGCCTGCCAATGAAGCCCTACAACAACGCGGTGCCGAAATTACTCATTGGCCTGGATCATGGACACTTGGGATTTCCACTTAGGACGAGACGGTTTGCCAGACAGGGACCGTATGCGGCCGCAACCGAGCTGGTCTGGGTTGTCTTTGGGCCGGTAAGTGAACAATCACCTACGCCTTCACCGAAATCTTACCTCCTAGCTGTGTCATCGGATGACACTATTCAGAGGATGGTGGAAGATTACTTCGATGTCGAGAACTTTGGTGTGAAGCCCGCGCAACCAGTTGCAGGCAGCAACGACGTGCGGGCGCAGAAGTTACTCGAAGATACCACGGTGAGATCGGGCCAACGTTTCCAGCCAGGATTGCTATGGAAGGATGACAACATTGTGCTGCCACGTAGCTATGACATGGCGTACAAGCGGTCGGTCAATGTCGAGAAGAAGATGAGGCGCAACGGGCAGTTCGCGCAGGAATACACCAGGATCTTCAAGGATTACGTATCCAAGGGATACGCTCGACAGTTAAAGCCTCACGAGGTCGCCGTGGAGAGCGACAGGCTTTGGTATCTGCCACATTTTGGAGTCGAAAACCCGAATAAGCCGGGAAAGATTGGGCTGATTTTTGACGCTGCAGCGGGAGTGGGAGGAAGTCGCTGGCCAAAGGGCCTCAACATTATAAACCCTTGCCAGCTGTTCTCTTTCACTTTAGAGAGGGTGCCGTCGGAGTCTGCGGTGACATCAAGGAGATGTTCCATCAAGTTCTGATCCGACCCGAAGACAGATGTTCTCAACGCTTTCTATGGAGAGATGGCGACGATGGAAGGGATCCTGACATCTACGAGATGATCGTAATGACCTTTGGAGCAGCCTGCTCGCCAAGCGCTGCGCATTACGTGAAGACTGTGAATGCCGAACAGTTTCGTCACTCGGATCCCAGAGCAGTCAAGGCCATCATCGACTGTCATTATGTGGATGACTATGTGGACAGCTTCGCTACAGAGAGCGAAGCCATCAGCGTATCAACTCCTTGTGAAGGAGATAATCGCGAATGCTGGGTTCGAGCTATGCCAGTTTTCGTCTAGCTCACCTATTGTGGAGACTGCACTGGGCCCCCCAGGACGAGGTGCGAGCGTCGGATGGGGTGAGGCAGAACAGAAAATTCTGGGAATGTGTTGGCAGGCAGCCACGGATGACTTCAGGTTCCATGTGAAGTACCATCGAGTTCCGAGCAGCGTATTGGACGGAAATCGAGTCCCTACCAAGAGGGAGTACTTGAGCTTGGTCATGTCTACGTTCGATCCCCTGGGATTCCTGTGTTGCCTCATGATAACAGCGAAGTTGTTGCTGCGAGAGATTTGGAGGCAGCAGATCCAGTGGGACGAACCACTCCCGGATGAGATCTACAGAGCCTTTGCGACCTGGCGCAAGGAAATGGACACCGTGGGACGATTCCGATGTCCTCGCCACTACTTTGGGCGTGGACTCGTGCGCGCTATAGAGATGCACGTCTTCGTGGATGCAAGTCAGTCTGCCTTCGCGGCAGTGGCCTACTGGAGGGTAACCTATGAAGATGACGACGTGCTGGTGAGCTTCGTGTGTGCCAAGACGAAGTGCGCGCCGATGAGAACGATGTCCATCCCACGGTTGGAGCTGCAGGCAGCAGTTCTTGGAACCAGACTGATGGACACTGTTAAGAAGGAACACAGTGTGGCCATCAGGGATATTGTGCTATGGACGGACTCCAAAACGGTGCTAAGATGGATTGGCAGCACCCACCGCCGGTATAAGCAGTTCGTCGGCAATCGGGTGGCGGAGATCTTGGAGTCGACGAAGGTATCCCAATGGAGATGGGTACCAACAGCCGACAATGCGGCGGATGATGCAACGCGTTCGCAGTGCCACGTGGACCTCAGTCAGAAGTCACGGTGGCTAGGCGGACCAGCATTTTTGAGGCAGCCAGCGGGAAGCTGGCCACAGCCTGAATCCGGAATCGAGCGTGTTCCGGATGGTAACGACGATGAGGAGATGCCAAGTGAGTTCTCGTGGGTTGGAGCAAACGACTTTTGTATTTCCTTTCAGAGATTCTCGAGCTACAGTCGGCTACTCAGGACTACGGCCTGGGTCTTAAGATTCACGCGCTGGTGCCGTGGACAAAGAAGCGAGCTCGAGAAGTACGGCCTCACTGCAGCAGAGTGTGAGGCCAGGGAGAACCTGTTGGTCAGACAGGCACAACGAGAGGCATTTCTTAACGAGATGCGGTCGACAGAAGACTGCAAAGTGGTCGCTAGTGGAAGCGACATTCGAGGTCTGGCGCCATACATAGATGGCCATGGAGTCCTGCGAGCCTACGGCAGAGTGGATGCCGCATTGCGTATGCCCTACAGTGCGAGGAGGCCGATAATTCTGTCACACAGGCACAGTCTTACGGAGATGATAGTGTATCATTTCCATGCCAAGATGAAGCCTCAGAATGTGGATGCTACGATTGCGGAGATCCGTACGAAGTTCTGGGTCACGAAGTTGAGACGTGTGCTGCGGAAGGTGATTTCAATGTGCAACATGTGCAAGTTGCTACAATAATGGGACCCCTGCCGGAGGATCGCCTGGAGGCCAATGGTTGGCCTTTCAAGAATACTGGATTGGACTACTTTGGACCACTATTGGTCACAGTTTCGCGCCACAAGGAGAAGCGAGGGGTCGCCCTTTTCACGTGCTTGACGACCAGGGCGATACATCAGGAACTGGCGCATGACCTGTCAACGGATTCCTGTATAATTGCGATACGGAATTTCGTCTGCCGTCGAGGGCCAGTACATAGACTGCGCAGTGAGCACGGTAAGAGCTACGTGGGAGCTGACAGGGAAGCTAGACGATTTGGCGAGGTGTTCGAGCTGGAGAGGATTCAGGATGAGCTATCGGGTAGAGGCATCGAGTGGGTATTTAATTACCCCGTGAATCCATCTGAAGGCGGAGTCGGGAACGGATGGTGCAGTGCGTAAAGAAGGTCCTGCGCCACACACCAAAAAAGGTGGCGCCGAGGGATCACGTACTGGTGAGTTTTCTAATCGAGGCGGAGAACATCGTGAATTCGCGTCCGCTTACCCACTTGCCGGTGGATGCGGACCAGGAAGCCCCTCTGACGCAAAATGATCTGCTCAAAGGAGTAGCTAACGTACCGGACACGCCTGGCGGAGATGTGGAGCTGCCCAAGGAGTGCGCTACACGCAAGGCCTGGCGTATAGCGCGACTAATGAGGGACCGTTTCTGGATGAGGTGGGTCTTGGAGTACCTGGAGTACCTGGAGAACGGAGCCGATTCGCCAAGGTGATATAGTCTTCGTCTGCGATCCAGCCTTGCCCCGAAGAGAGTGGCGCAAGGGCATCGTGGAAGAGGTCTACAAAGGAGTGGATGGAGTCATTAGACGCGCTTGTGTGCGGGTGAACGACAGCGGCCTATCCCGGACTTTGATGCGTCCCGTCTCCAAACTTGCGGTTTTGGATTTGAGTGAAGCGGTTCATCACGGGGTCGGGGATGTCGCCGGCCGATAATCGGTCGCGATAGGCGCTGCCGGTATATCTAGTATCCAGTATTATTTGATGTATGTATTTTGAGCCGTTCTGTGAACGGGCATATTTTTCAAGGGCCATGAGTTGTCGCCATGTCGGACCCCAACGGGCTTACCATCAGCAGTGGGCTAATCGCGCCCAGTCTTACTGAAACAAGCTGCCTTTCCTCGCGGGAATACGGGCCGTTTATGTTTGGACGTTGACGTGCAATGACTGCACCATCAAGTGGCCCATGGGACACCAGCCGAATGCTGTTACGCGCGAATACCAGGCCAAAACGCAGCCCTCCTCCCACCCAACCGACCGAGGGGCGCTGTCGCAAAACGCGCGACTCGTTAACCGAACCGATCGCGATCATGCAGGAAAGATAGATGTTAGACTAGTATTCGAGGAAAATTAGAACTAATCTTACTAGAGGAGTTAATTATGCATTAAAACTATCGTACACTACAACTACAATTACTAACTACGAGAAAGGTATGTGAGTATTAGTAATTTGAGAAGAGGAAGGGAATTAGTTGCCGATATAATATGGTAGAGGGAATTATAATCCGAGCATAAAACTCTAAAAGGTTCATGCAAGGAATAATTCGATCTACAAATCGGAAGGAACAAAGGTATATAATTTCTAGTAATTCTAATAGGAATCGTGAAGTTTAAAGGCAACTCTCGCGGGACCACCGACAATGACCATATATATCAGAGTGTTGAACCTGGATCAGATCGGATCATAAATATTGCCACAATGAAGAAAACCATTTCGAAATGCATCGTTCCCTCTCGCTCTCTCTCACACAACGGGGTGGTTGCTGTGCCCATTCGTCCAGATGATATCACTTCAATACAAGTGTATTTCAAAATTTTGCCACGCCCCCTTCCGCCCCCAAAAAGGACGAAAATCCACAATTTTTAAGATACGACAAAACCAAAAACGCAGAATCATGGATAATAACCGTATGTACCAGATTGCCGAATCTGGATCAGGTCAGATCATTATTATAGCCAGAAAGAACAAATGAAACTTCAGTGGCCACGCAACGTCTTCCAAGCGCTTTCTCATTCCCTCTCGCTCGCACACATTTCCACGAGTCGTAGTAAAGACGTGTTTAGATGTGGAAATGGAGAGAAGACAGATGTAAAAAACAAATGCAAAAAAATAAAGGAAAGGGTTCGACTTAATTTTGTTTTTCTTGTTTGGCTAAAAATTAAATTTGTCCCTTTTGCGAACATGTAATAAATTACAACAAGCTCACATACATATAAACTGACTGAGTACCGGGTATAAAGTAGAGCCGCGGCTCACAACGTTCCCCCTCGTTTTATCCTCCCTTCGTAATTGCTAATTAGGGTGGCAGCGATGAAATTTGGCAGACACGGCGGCGCTGAGACGGAGGTTGAGCTCCGTATCTCCCGAGAGCCTCGGCGCTAAGCTCGCACGTCCTTCCGAGTCGTGATACGCTGCGATCGGCTGGCCTGGAACAATATATACTAAAAGTCATTCGTATGGAATAAATTCAAGAATATCGCACACACTTGCGGTAGTTCGTCCCCTCCCTTATAACGGATATTTAAGATCTATATATCGATACTCGTACGTTGGTTTACGGTTTTCCCATCGCTGCACAGAGGGCCATTTATAGTATAAATGTACCTGAAGATTCGAGACTAGCCCTTTAACTCTACATTTCAACTCACACAGTAACTAATAATAGGGCTATGAAGCGAAACTAATTAGAATAAATCAGAGTATGACAGATTTATTTTAGAGCTTCACCGCCAATCGCTTTTATAATTTCGCACTCATTCTATTTTGCTTGTCGGGCGTAAATTGATTCTGTAACTTCGAGTACGAGTACAAGCGAAACTAATCAACAGACTATCAATGGTGATTTCCTATCGCGGTGATATTTGAAGTGCTATTGCGAATCTGTTGGTGCTACAAAATCGACTCAGTAAATATATGTACATCATATAAATAGTATAGAGAGCATATATAGAGCGAGCTGACCCCAGAGACACTTTAATTAATTACGGGGAAAGACATTGCCTCTCAGATACTCTGACGATTCGCATAGCTTAGGCACGTCATCTGAATGGCACAACATCCAATCAAAGTGGAATCGATTGTAATCTAAACTAAAAAATGTTGACTTAATTTCGACAGGCGAGCGCTTTGGAGAACAAGATGAGAGTGTTCCTGGTAGCCCTACTGGCTACGTTGGCGGTAAGTCTGAAAGCTACAATTTGGGCCAATATTCCATAGCTACATGCTGATACATATTCTCTGCTTAGCTTGCGCAAGCCCTGGTGAAGGAGGAGATTCAGGCCAAGGAGTATTTGGAGAATCTGAACAAGGAGCTGGCCAAGCGTACGAATGTGAAGAAAGAGGCTGCCTGGGCCTATGCCTCGAACATCAACGATGAGAACGAAAAGAAAAAGAACGAGATCTCTGCCGAGTTGGCAAAATTCATGAAGGAGGTGTCTAGCGATATAAAGAAGTTCCAGTGGCGCAGCTACCATTCGGAGGATATCAAGAGACAGTTCAAGGCTCTGTCCAAACTGAGATATTCCGCCCTGCCCGAGGCAGAGTATGCGGAATTCCTGGACACCATATCCGCCATGGAGTCGAACTTTGCCAAAGTGAAGGTCTGTGATTACAAGGACAAGTCGAAATGTGATCTGGCCCTAGAACCAGAGATAGAGGAGGTCCTCAGCAAGAGTCGGGACCACGAGGAGCTCAAGTACTACTGGCGCGAGTTCTACGACAAGGCAGGCACTGCCGTGCGCTCCAATTTCGAGCGCTATGTGGAGCTGAACACCAAGGCTGCCAAACTGAACAGTAAGTGGAGACTGGCTGGAGTCTTCTCTGAAATCCTTTCCTTACTTGTCCCTTCTCTCAGACTTCACCTCTGGCGCCGAGCTCTGGCTGGATGAGTACGAGGACGACACCTTCGAACAGCAGCTGGATAACATCTTCGCCGAAATCCGTCCGCTCTATGAGCAGATCCATGGCTATGTGCGCTACCGCCTGAGGAAGTATTACGGCAGCGAGGTAGTCTCTGAGAACGGACCCATTCCCATGCATCTTCTTGGCAACATGTGGGCGCAGCAATGGTCTGAGATCGCCGACATTGTGTCTCCCTTCCCCGAGAAGCCACTGGTCGATGTTACCGAGGAGATGGAGAAACAAGGCTACACCGCCCTCAAGATGTTCCAAATGGGCGATGACTTTTTCACCTCGATGAACCTCACCAAATTGCCACAGTAAGATTGAAGATTGCTATTATTCTAGTTCGAACCCGTATCCAAATCAATTTGATCTACCATAGGGACTTCTGGGACAAGTCTATCATCGAGAAGCCCACGGATGGTCGCGACTTGATCTGCCATGCTACTGCCTGGGACTTTTACCTTCAGGACAATATGCGCATCAAGCAGTGCACCCGCGTCACCCAGGATCAGCTCTTCACAGTCCACCACGAGCTGGGTCACATTCAGTATTTCCTTCAGTATCAGCACTTGCCCTTCGTCTATCGCACTGGGGCTAATCCTGGCTTCCATGAAGCCGTTGGGGATGTGCTCTCCTTGTCCGTGTCCACGCCCAAGCATCTGGAGAAGATCGGCCTGCTGACGAACTATGTTCGCGATGACGAGGCCCGCATCAACCAGCTCTTCCTCACGGCTCTGGACAAGATCGTGTTCCTGCCGTTCGCCTTCACCATGGACAAGTACCGTTGGGCGCTGTTCCGCGGGGAGGTCGAGAAGGCCAACTGGAACTGCGAGTTCTGGAAGCTGCGTGAGCAGTACTCCGGCATCGAGCCTCCGGTTGTGCGCAGCGAGAAGGACTTCGATCCCCCTGCCAAATATCACGTCTCTGCGGATGTCGAGTATCTGAGGTTGGTTGGGTCGTCTCTCGTTGATGATGGAGTTGAGGTGTGACGTGATTTGGTGGTTTCTTGCAGGTACCTGGTCTCCTTCATCATCCAGTTCCAGTTCTACAAGTCCGCCTGCATTAAGGCTGGTCAATACGAGGCCAACAATGCGGAGATGCCCCTCGACAACTGTGATATCTACGGCAGTGCTGCAGCGGGCGAGGCCTTCCAGTAAGGACTGCTCTCAAATAAGTCAGGTTTTCTGCTAATCCATGGGGAACCTTCTATCCACTCCACAGTAACATGCTCTCTCTGGGTGCCTCCAAGCCCTGGCCCGATGCACTGGAGGCCTTCAACGGGGAGCGCATCATGACTGGCAAGGCCATTGCTGAATACTTCGAGCCCCTTCGCGTCTGGCTGGAGGCGGAGAATATCAAGAACAGTGTTCACATCGGCTGGACCGCCTCAGATAGTAAGTTTTATACTTCCGATCCAGCATTAAACTCTCGAATAATCCATTTCTCTTTCCCCTTTTTTCAGAATGTGTGGCCTCTTAATTGAAGCACCTTTTGTTCTCACACAGTTTATTGCTCAATAAAGTTTTAGTTGCTTTACCAGTTTTCAATTATTTATACAAACGAGTTTTCGGTAGTCTGAAGTTTGAATGTTTGAAGTACTCTCGTGTTATACGAACAACTACATGGGCATTGCCGATGCTGTTTAATGGATGATAGTCGACTCAAACCGTCAACATTGCAAACCTTGCAATGGATATCGACATCATTTTTGATTTTTCAGAGTGCCTGTACTTCTGTTTGAATTCTTTGTTCATCTTGAAAATGTGTGTGGAAACGTAATATTTATTTTTTGTGCTTTTTTAACCCTAAAGCCTAGTACTCAGACCAGCAAAAAATCTTATCGGAAGGAATCAGGGTTGATATTCGTATGAAACCGATACAAATATTTTGCCGGCAAAATTATTCCTCTAGGGTCATAATTTTGGCGGTACTCAGCACGAGCAAAATAATTACCGATATATGCTGGAAAAGTATTTAATGGTATTTGTGGTATTCCGCCAGGCACGAGAAATTTATTTGGCCGGTGAAATAAATGAAGTGGTGTGCGTGCATATGTGTTTGATTACAATCGAAATCGAAACGTAAACACAAAGCTATGGAGTTCAAAAAGCAAAATATAAAGAGATTGGGGTAGTTTAGCAACGAGGAGATTATATTATTATTAAAAGAAATCGAGCAGATGCATTTGCTATTTGCAATTTGCAATTTGATGCAAACGCAATAAGAGGCGCATGGGAGTCTGTGATGAATTTTCAAGTAATTATAAAATGTAAGTGAATGTTCATAGGTATGTATTCCAGGTGATACGTGCAGAAAAGCTTGGAAATCGTTGAGGGATGAAATTTAGGTGATAAATAGGGAATAAAAAATAGTTTCTGTTCCGCAAAAATGCATTTATACAATATTGCGGTACATTAGCCGTGCATTGTCGTCCTTCAGCGCCACAGCGTCCACAAATAAAACATTTCTGCTTGCTTTGATACAAAATTTGAATTCTTAACTGATTTTATTTGTACACAGTGTAACCGTAGGGCATGCACACCTGGTCACACTCGGTCGCTAGTATTTTTATATTGCAAATTTTGCCAGCAAAATTTTCTTGCGCAAGAACGTTGCCTATATTTTACTGTGTGACCAGTGTGACCAGACATGCATGCTCTTCGGTTACACTGTCTTGTGTTTGTTTACAAATAAAATCTGTTGGAAATTCAAATTTTGTCAGGAAGAATAGAATATAGAATAATTCTATCTTTCAGTCAAGCCCAGCAAATACCACCTTTTCTTTTCTAGTATATATCGTTGCCTTTCCAGTATTAAACGGTCATTTATTTTGCTTATCTGAGTTCTCATTTGCAATGAAATAAAATACAATAAAAACGAGAGGGAACGTTGTGAACGGCCACGGCTCTACTTTATACCCGGTACTCAGTCAGTATATATGTATGTGAGCTTACGATATATGTAATTAATTACATGTTCGCAAAAAGTCTAGATTAAAACTCTGATAGATATGGTCATGTTCCATGATTCTGGGTTTTTAGTTTCCTCGTATCTTAAAAATTGTGCATGCCACAGATTTTCGTCCTTGGAGTGTGCTGAAGGGAGCGGGGCGAAATTTTTAAATACACTTGTAACAGTGTGATATGACAGGAGTCTGGATACAAAATTGTGTTCCTCTAACTTTTATAGTCTCTGAGATATAGGAGCTTATGACGACAGACAGACGGACGGACAGACAGACATAGCTATATCGACTCGGCTATTGATGCTGATCAAGAATACTCTTTACTCTTTACTTTATGGGGTCGGAAACGCTTCCTTCTGGGTGTTACACACATCAATTTTTTGCACAAATCTAATATACCTCTTTACTCTTCGAGTACCGGGTATAAAAACATATGTGATTATGGAGAAAAAAGGTAAGAAAACAAATATTTCCTAAAAACAATACTTTTAATACAATTTTATCACTAGATACGAGATTTGTTTGGTCACCTAAGGCCTTACAGGCATTCCTGGACTTTAGGCACATTTTTAAATATTTATGTTCATGAAATGGCTTTTGACACAGCAAATAGACTTATTACCGTACGATATTCCGCAGAGAATCCTAGGCGATGGCTATTCTCTTCTCCAGAGGGGTTGTCACTCCATAAGGAGTATCTTTCTTTTGGAGTTTGGGCAACAGTCCAACAAGTATGTTGAACGCACGCCTTTCCATGCGGAAATTTTCCTTAAAAAAGGAATCAGAATGCTTCGCTCCCGAAAAGATCCATATTGCGGCTATTATAATTTAATATTATTATAAAATAGAAGCACTTGAAAATGAAATGCCAATTTCTTACCTCGGTCCATATGAGTGTATTTAAAATTGTATCCAAATACTCCACAGTTTGTGCAGACATTGTCGCCAAATCAATACATAGCAGCATCGTTGCATATAGCTGTGCCGAATAAAGCATAAATGCATCGTCGCTGTTTTAATAATCTTAATAATTTAATAATCTAAACAAAACAAAGCACGCTCGTGTTTGCCAGCAAGCCAAAACTTAACTCAACTTTGGCATAGTGTAGACACCTGCCTTACACCCCCACCTTTCTTCACTCGGGCACTACGGAGACAGTGCCTGGAGATCTGGCTGCTCTCGGTTAGTTCGCGCGCGCTTTTGCGAGGAAGCGTCTGCCGCGACAGTAGGACCAGGCCAACGAGTTTCGGGTCTGCTCGCTTGCATGTCCTGGATCTCCTCCTGGTCATCCTCGAGCTCGTTTATTTCCTCCACTGCAGCCCCGACCCCCTCGTTATAATTAATATCATCCCATTCGGCCCTTATATAGGCTAAGCCAAGAATTACTTCTAAGAACTCCAATTACTGGGCCAAAGGGTCGGGGTCCGCGTCCGCTTCGGCATCGGCGTTGCTGTCCATGTCTTCCACCAGAATTCCCGCAAGTTCCTCTTTTACTTTTTCAACTCTTCCTCTGGTTGTGTGTCACTTTTCATATTTTAAGTCAATTTATAATCCAAAAGAAGTAAGCAAAAGAAATCTTGCTGAATTGCAATTCGCTTGTAATAAAGACGGCCAAAGCACGACAGACGTCCGACTGCCACGGCCTAAGTATCGATGGTTTCAACCAATAGTTTTGCAGGGGTCAAGTGGCAGCCTCGAATGACGTCACGTCTAATACAAATGCAAACAATAAAATAAAATATAAATTTACAGAATTGAACATAATTTAAAAAATATTTGTGGCACAATCCAGGGGCGCACGCAGGGGAGGACGGCATGGTCAGGGTCGTCGACCACAGGAAGAGTGACGGAGCAGAATTCCGGCGGGCATCCACAAGTTTTCGCCGCTTCCATTAGGTTGAAGCCGTGCAGGCCTCTAATGGGGCCGGTGTTTCTTCGATTCTCGTACTTGTCTCTATTGTATTTATGTATTGATAATTTGAATTGGAATTTTATGAAGTCTAGTGAGCGCCAAAAAAGCTCGCTCTCTCGCTCTTGGCGAATTCGCCCCGCTTTGTCACCGTAGGTTAGTTAAGCTAGACATAAACTTGAATTATATATTCGTCGAAATTAATTGATATTGAGCGCAATATTGATTTTGGCACCACCATCAGCATTCTTTTCCTAGCAAGCAGTGTCTCAAATAAATGACCGGTGTCGACTTGCGAAATTTTGTTTGTTTTCAGAATTTGATTGACGGTAGAGGTTAGTTGATTAATTTCGGTGTGCCCTCTCGTTTCATGTATGCTTGGGGGAACATTTCGCTCATGCTGTTTTTTTTTACACGAAGCGCACGTATTCTGAAAGGTTTGCCTATTCCCATGTTAGGATTCGAGCATAAACGATATAAATGTATATGGATTGCGAATCGTCAGTAATGTGCGCCGACGCCAAGGACAGGGAGAGGAGAAGGATGAATCCGAGCCTGTGAAGTGGAACTTTAGCTATTTTCAGGACCGCGGCTCTATGTACATATGTATCTAGCCGCTGCTCAGTTAGTATATACAGTACTGGACTAATATGTTGGCACATCATTCAGTTTACTGCTGCTTTAAGCATTATTTCATTGCATTATTGTGTAGCAATTATTAAACGAAAACAAATCTAAAATAAGGCGGACAAAAGAGACTTCCATTCGGCCTCAAAACTAGCCAAATACTTAGCCCACGGCTGTAAAAAGAAGTGGGTCAGCTGGCGCATTTTAGAAGCAGCGGTTAGCAACGGCAACAAAAGCAGAACGAGACCAGCCGCAGATGAACAGCAGGTAAACAGCAGGTAAGTAGCAACATCAAAGCAGAGGAGAGCTCAGCAGAGAAGAAGAGGAACAAGAGCAGTCGTAAAAGGGAAATCGCAGCAGCCAGCCGATATTACGGTCGAGATCAAGCCCTGCCGTTTAAATTAATTGTTATACCATAACAGTCTACCGCGAATTAATATAGTCAATAAGCATTCACTTAAATAAAATCTTGCAAAGATACTTTTGTGTACCCTACAAACAAAAAAATGAAAACATTTTCAGTTCGGTGAGAAAAATATGAAAGCAGGAGCCCGGCCGATTATTGCCCTCTATTCGATATATCAGTCGAAATTTTATTAAGCGTAATAATGCAAGTACTTTTTATAAACGTATTACAAATATAAAAACAAACACCTACCGGCACAGAAACGAAAATGAACGGACAGGCAACCCACGAAACTTCTTCGTCCTTTGTCGACGTTATCTTCGGCGATCGCGTCTTGGCCGACATGGACCGCCTGTGCATGAACGAGCTCTACTCGGACGTGTCCTTCCTTGTGGGGGACCAGCGCCTGCCAGCGCACAGCGTAATTCTAGCCGCGCGTAGTGAATACTTTCGTGCCATGCTCTACGGAGCCATGTCCGAATCAAAGGATCGCCAGATTCGACTAGATGGGGATGTGCCGCTAGAGGCGTTCAAGATAATTCTCGGCTATCTGTATTCGGGCAAGCTGGCCATATCCACACTGAACGTAGATGCCATCTGCGAAGTGCTCGGTTTGGCCAATATGTATTGTTTGCTGGAAGTCGAGTCGGCCCTAGTTAAACATCTGCAGGAGAATCTGGCCGTGAGCAATATGTGCATGATCCTGGATATAGGTCACATATATAATCTTTCTCAGTTGGTAAAGGAATGCCTGACGTATATGGACGACAATGGACACCAAATGGTAAAACACGACTCATTCAAAATGCTGTCGAAGCAATCACTCGAGGAAGTCCTGCGACGGGACACCTTTAAAGCCCATGAGGTGAACATATTTGAAGCTGTATGCAAATGGAGTCGGCACAATCCGAACGAGGAAATCCAGTCGGTGGTGTCGCTCGTGCGGCTTCCGCTTATGACTGTCAGTGAGTTGTTACATGTAGTTCGTCCTTCCAAAATTGTCGAGCTTGAAAAAATACTCGATGCCATTGAGAAAAGGCTTCCCCCAAAGAATAAGAATATGCCATATCGGTGCGCTAATTATCCGGACGAGAATGTGACCATTATGCAATCTCCAAGGGATGGGATCTTCTTTGAGCTGAATTGGTGGTGGTTGATTAACAGCATATATGTTTTAACTGCTACGACCTACAATTCTTGGAACTGCGCCGCGGAGGTCTCTTGCGACATGATTCACTGGGATCGCATGGGCACCGGCTCCTTTCGATTATCCAGACATTGGGAATGTATCTACTTCACAACGCGACCTGTTCGCTACATTCGGATCGTGGATACAGAGAGTGGACGCACAGATTTGATCAAATATGTGATAATCAAAGTTCGGCTAAACAGAAACCAAATTCCCTAGAAGATCGATCAACTGAGGACCTTTAAGTGAGGCCCTGTTCGCTGAGCTCTGACTACTTGTTATTTGAAATTACTGAAAAACTATTTTTGGAACATTATCTGGCTTATACATCAAAGATCGATTTGTTCTTATTTAAAGATGTTACATTTATTTTAATATTATTAAAGTTAAGTAAAAGACCACACAATATCGGAATCATAAGCGATATTGTCAATTAATTATTAATTGTGAAAGTTCTTCCAAAATTAAAATTTCCTCAGCTGTCAAAGCATAGGCCCTTTAGTGGTAACGAGGGGGACCTTTTTTGCGGTTCGTGCATGCAGTTAATCATTTAATAGAAGGAATTCCCTAAAAGTGGGAATCGTGGCTAGCAATAGTGGCTATTTTAGCCTCTATCGAACTATTGAGAAAAAAAACATCGCCATCGATACTATCGTCTGCATTGAAAACGCATGATTTTATATTACATATTACATGATTTTATATAAGCTTTATTGGCCGTTTTTCGTAGGGCTTGTCTACCTTTCGAACCGCAGAATGCTCTTTTGAGCTTAGATAAAATAATATTTTAAGAACGTAATAAAAAAAATTTCGGGAAAATGTAGTGAAATATTTATGTAAAATCACGTCAAAGTTGAAGAAAAGCCAAAAATTAGATGGTTTCGGAAATACGTTTTTCTTTAAAACAATCTATGCAACCAGTTTTTTGTAGTGAGTATTGATACTAATAAATACACCTAATAAAAGTTTCATAGTTTACTTTTTATTCCACCTGAAAGATGCTGTATGTGAATACATACATACATTTTCACACTGAAACAACTTTCAACTTTGAGTGGTCATATCTCCTAAACTAAAGGTCCACCCTCTGGCGGAGAGAGCCCATACTGAGTCATTCACGGCTCTAAGACTGACCATAAATTATTTTTATTACTCTTCATTAATTATTTAATTTATTTTAAGAAGTGTTTTTGTTCGCGTTGTAGTTGAAGCTGAAGATGCCAGACCGTCATGTCGGTGTAGCAGGAGCTGCCACACCAGCGAACGACTGAGTGCGTTTACCAGCACAACATGATCATACCCAGCAGTTCTGGTGCGGGCCAGTGTCCCATACGGGCTTGACTACTGTCTAGTCCGGCTGGTCTAGTCACGGGTTGGGCAAAGCTGGTGCAAAGAAATACACGGCAAGGGACACATGTGTAGCCCATGCCTAGCTCGCGCGGGCTAGTCACAGGGTCGGGAAAGGCTGATGCAAAGAAATGCCTATCAAAGAAACTGCTAGCAGCACTTGGCTGGCTTGCCTAGCCCATGGTTGACCCACGCTGATGCAAAGGCATGCCACTGCTAGCCCATGGTAGGCCTACGCTGATGCAAAGGCATGCCACTGAAACATAAGCAGGAAGGAGAGACAAAGATGGCACTACATTGGCCAGCCAAAATATAAAAAGACAAAATGAGAATAAATATTACACGAAACGACATGTTTGGCATCCTATGCATTTTGTTTGTGTAATTTTTATACTTTTTCTGCCTTCCTGTCCTTCGAGCTCGATCGCGTGCGTAACGGCATGTCGGGTCCCATGCATTTTGTTTGTGTAATTTTTATTCCTTTTCTGCCGTCATCTTCTTCGAGCGCGTGCATAAACGTTTTGACTTCGACGCGAGTGGAATTTTCTGGAGATAAGTGCTTAAATTTTGTAACGAAACATTAAGTAATATATATTAATATTAATAGTTAAAGTGCATATATTTATAAAACATGTCCAACAATTTTAAAAAAATGAAGTTTTCCTGCCAAGGTAAGTTAACATTACAGTTATTACTGATATATTGTACTAAATATAATTTTATATTTACAGACAAAGAAAATGAGTGCAAAAATTGCCCAAAATTGGAGGAAAAAATTGAAAAAATGGAGGAAAACTTTAATTAAAGGCTATGATGGGGCAGATGTTGTCAAGCAAATGCAGTGAAACCAGCCTCTTGGCATGCTGCCCCATCACCAGCTTCGATGGCCTCGTTGACTTAAATGAAGCTATTAGCACGGGTAATCGAGACGAATACGTACGTATTTTTGACGGTTTGTCTTAACATATCTAATATTACTAAAAACGAGGAGGAACGTTTTGAGCCGCGGCGGTAGACGCGGCTCACAACGTTCCCCCTCGTTTTTGGCATTTTTGTGGAAC
>OZ018402.1:53192846-53228713 GCA_963969585.1 Drosophila helvetica
AAAACTAAGTTTGTGCTGCCATGTGGCATCTTGAATCTTGAATCTTGGAATCAGATAGTGGACTCATTAGAAAGCACCACGAAATATATGTACACGATTAAAAAATTCGGGAAAGACCGCTTACCAATTTATGGTAGCTGAAAAATATCGTTTCAGCCCTTTTCTGTTGCTCTGAGTATTATAGAAATAAGTAAAAAAACAGGCTATGCTAATGTAATAATTTGTGATAGGTTTTCTCACTATATTCAACGTGTTCTAGTGAACGGATCGATCTGGAAAAAATACAAAGAAAAATAAGAACATTTCCCAAACCTCTCCGGACAAAAGCCAAAGGTAAGCGATGATTCTCATATCAACATAAGTGTTTTTGAACTTTTTACTGTCTTTCAGATCATGCCTCTTCGACGAAACACTACCCGTACCCAGGGCCTGTCCCAACGGCCGTCTCTCTCTCAAGGCCAGGTCGCCATCCGTCGTCTGCCCCGCGAGATGGAGGAAATGATGCGCGATCCAGCAGAAGGGTGCCAGGTGGAGCTCGTCGGGGACGACATGAACCACTGGAAGGCCACCATTGTCGGCCCCACCGACACGCCCTATGAGGGAGGGCACTTTCGATTGGATCTAACATTTCCAAATAGCTATCCGCATCGCCCTCCAAACGTTAAATTTGTAATTCCCATCTATCACTGCAAGCGGTCTTTCCCGAATTTTTTAATCGTGTACATATATATCGTGGTGCTTTCTAATGAGTCCACTATCTGATTCCAAGATTCAAGATCCAAGATGCCACATGGCAGCACAAACTTAGTTTTCTTGAAACATTATGTCCAGATCCTGCGAAGATGCTGCGAAGTATGCGATCTCGATTAAGACTAACTCTTTCATCAAATATCCGCAACGGACAATCTGGTTTGAAATTTCACTGGAGCGATGGCGCCAAGTATTTTTCTCGGCTCTACCTATAAAATGTTCGACGGTCATGAGCGGGAGACGTACGAACGAGATAACCGACTTGATGGCCACTTTCTAATCATGACGACTCCATTTGCATACAGACTGAACAGTTTCTTCCTCGAGGCCCAGAATTGTTCGGAATACCCTTCACCCAAAGAGATCAATGTCACGGTTGTTTATATTTGGTAAAAATGATTTAGCTTTAATGAGAAATCTTAGAAACTCAGCTACCCGTTTCTAGAATACCTGTAAAAGGGTCTAAACGCTTCGAGGTTGAGGTGGTTTGCACATATGTACTTCAAGGATGGCGGCTCTATCGAATTACGATCTGGCAACAATGCGTCGTCGAGTAGCAGAGCAGTTGTTCGGGATCTGGTTTTAGTATTCCTGGGTAGATCAGATCGTCATGTTAGTAATTTTGTACAGCTGTCCTTTATTTTATTTACTCACCCTAATCGAGCATGACCTCCATGAAATCAATTATTTCGGCATAAATATCACTCTCGTAGTCTATCAAGGCCCCAACGTAGCTGCAGTCGAATTCCAGTTTGATCATGGGAATACCGGAAATTGATTGAACTTTCGTGAAGCTGTGGGGTAGCTTAAGAGCGTACAGAAGACTTAATGCCTTCTCCTTTACTGTCTTAAAGTTGGAATTTAGAATCTTTTGGCCTTCCGCCTTGATGTCCTTGGGTAAGTTCCTGAAATAGTTATGGCATTCACCTATTGGGACGGGCTTGGATTCGTGATCGTACTCCTTGATGATGTTCCGAAAGGTGTTGAATATTCGATTTTTTTCCTGCTCATCAAGCTCCACGAAGCCCTTCACTGGGGCTGCCTCTTTTACCACGGTGGTAATGACATCTTCTGGAATGGTGGCCTCTGGAATATTGCCCTCTGGAATAGTGGCCTCTGGAATATTGCCCTCTGGAATAGTGGCCTCTGGAACCATCGTGATGTACGATACTTCCACAGTGCTTTTCTCTGGATCGATGGGAACGGCAGGATCAATGGCTAGGGCGGAGAAGGCCGCCTGCAGCTCTTGCGGCCCGACACTGGGGCACCACTGTCTGCTTACTGGCGCCTCTGGAATAGTTGCCTCTGGAATAGTGCCCTCTGGAACCATCGTGATATACGATACTTCCACAGTGCTCTTCTCTGGATCCTCCGGGATGTCGAGTATTCCTAAGGCGCTGGACACTTCCACGACACTGCTGACTATCACTTCTTTAAGGGGCGCCTCTCCCTCACCTGCTCCACTGCCTACTAGCACTACAGGGAGGGTGAGTTTTTCGAAGAAACTTGAATCTTGAACCTCGACGATGGGGACATTCTCCCAGATTCTGTCCCCCATTCGCACCTCCGTTGTGGAGTGCGTTTCTATGGCACTGCTCTGTTCCACGTCCGACAGATTTCCGATGGATTTGCCCACCACCACCAGGAGGTCACGCAAATTGCGTATTTGCTTTGCCTTGAGAAGGCGAATCTCCCAGAAGATGTCCCCCTCGCTTATGAAAGGCGTAAAGTCCCCTCCCTGTAAGATCACGGGGACTACGGGGAGGAGGAGTATTTGGGCCCACACACTCTTTGCCGCCACATGTGTTGCATACTGCTTCGAACGGCCTGTCGAAAGGGACTTATTAAACTTTTGAAGAGTGACAAATTCCCGACGAGAGCTCTACCGATGCCATAGCCTTCGATATCCTGGAGCTCCACATTGCAGCTGAATACTCTGTCGGGTTCCGAAATAAACTTGTACTTCGGTGCATTTATCTTTAGCTTGACACAAAATTCCACCAAGTGGGAAACGAGGTTTTGGGCTTCCATTGTCCGAGATCTGAATTCAACGAAATTTTATTCTGATACGCTCTAGACAGAACGAATTAATTTTCAGAATTTACGAGTAGTTATAAGGTTAGCACACAGCCTACTGTTCAATGACGATTCGATGATTTTGGGAATTGAGTAATTTTGAGAAATTTATGAGAGAATGGCGTCGATTAAAATGTCATTGGTTTTCTTACATTTTGCTAGGAAAGACGTATCTAATGGCCATGTGACATTAGACCGTGGTAAGTGACTGACTGCAAAAACAGAGACAGCCTTTTGGGAAAAGCTTGCAGTGAAAGCGAGAGAGATATAGGCGTTAGCTTGGCTTTCCAGTGGAGCTGGGAGCAGTGCTGCAGCAGAATTGATCGATTGTTACACTTTTTAGATCCAATTTTGCTGTCAACAACACTAAAAGGCCAAATGGACATGATATATGTATATTCGGTATACCTAAGTTTTGGTAAAACCAAAAAGCTTTGATATGATTTTTGGAGCTGGTCCAGCAACGAACCGAACGTTATTTAACCGCTGCACATTTACCATTTATCCAAAGATTAAAGATACTTTAAAGTTTAAACGCCTAGTTCCTTATCCAAATCCAATGTAAGAACACAAGTAATAATTTTTTCGAGTTTTTCGGAGTTTTCAAAATTAAATTTGCGGAAAAATATACCGCAAGAATGATCAAACTCTAATTTGAAAGCTTAATAATTTCAAGACGGTAAGCTGAAGCTACAAAGTATTTGGGTTCGATTTATAGCTGCTTTAATCAGCTTTTCAGTATTGCACCTTTAAATACAACCAGATATGAGATAATTAAGTTCTAAGCTAGGTACTCAGTTCTGAAAGTGTGAAATTGTAACCGATTTTATTTATAACGACAGGGGATCGTTGTGAGCCGCGGCAAAGGCCGGGGCTCTACTTTATACCTTATACTCTACCTTACACTTTATATTTATTTGTTTCTTCTGGCCATAATAATGATCCGACCCGATCCAGATTCGGCAGTCTGGTAGAAACGGTTATTTCCCATGATTCTTCGTTTTTGGTTTTCTCGTATCTTAAAAATTGTGGATTCCACAGATTTTCGTTCTTTGCGGGGCGGAAACCATTACTCTTCGAGTACCGGTTATAAAAACCATTTTTAATAAAAAAAAGTGAACCACAAAAGAAAAAAACCAAAATTCTTCAAGTTTGTTTGGTTCACAGCGGATAAAAAGTTTCATTTTGTTGCCTAGTATTATTATCATGAATCATGGGTCTTTTGCTTACTAAAATAAATAAAACAAAATAAAATATAGTACCTATCGGTTTGGAACCATTCTGATGAAAATTCTGCCGCTAATTTCACTAAATGGAACTAATAAGCTTGTTGCTGGACGGAATATATCGTGATTGGCTGGCCAGAGATATCACAGAGCGATTTCTTTGCCGCAAAACACTCTCCACTTTTTGTCCATCTCGATATTACCCCCTATCAGCCCTCGGAAACTCCATCGAGCAGTGTACAAAAGACTTGCGCCGACTGGGAGCTATAACTACGGACCCACTCATGTTGTAGTTACCGATTCATGTGCATGTTGAGCAAACGACTTCACTGAACAATGCAAATAATTGTCAAACTTATCCCGACACAAAGGGAGTCGACCAAAGTCGACTGGCGGAGAAGAGGCAAAAAAAGCTAAAGCCAAACCCTTGCAATGAAAGGGAGCATATGATTTTTATAGCACTGCCAGCAGGCATTGTGCAGGGTTGCGGGAAATCAGGGAAGAGTGGGGGAGGAAAATGAGGAGATATTGAGCGGGGAATGAGCAAAGAGCCATGGGGGGGGCTGCTGATTGTCTCAGGCGACGGCTGGGGCGTCGGAAGCCGGGAGAAAGGCATTCAAACGTGCTAAGCGGCGCTTTAATCGCGCACAAATACGAAAAGTGCAGGACAAATCGACAAGTGCCGCAAGGAGGAGCCGCCAGGCTCCAGAACAGAGGAGCGACAGAGGAGAAAAAAGGTGCACATTGTTGGTCCTCGCCCCCTGTCATTGGCTTTTCACATTTCAATGAACGCGACTACTGCCTGAGTTTGGAGTTGTAGTCAGCTCCCATCCTCCCATCCTCCCATTCTCCCATCGAACAATGAAAGTCAATAAATTTGATTTGACATTTCCTTGAGGGACGCCCCCAGAATCAGGGTTGCCAGCCCCCACCACAGTTTTTGCGCTGATTTTGCACATTTCCGCGTTTGTTTGTCGCCAAGTCTCAATTGTAATTTTATTATTATGCCTGACACAATGTCACACATTCTGTTTTTTAATGATCTGGGCGTTCTTTGAGCCATGTTCTTGTCAATTGAAATGGCAGGATGAGTGTGAGCAGCAAAGTGCAATGTCTTGTCTGGGGCTTTATATTAGGTGCAGCAGTTTGATGGAGCATTTACACATTTAGTAGCTGCTAGAAGTCGCAGTTCGGAGCATTATTGCTTGCAAATCGAAACTGATTGAAGCAGCAGTTTTCCACCAGTGCAATACATCAAGCATTTTACCATACCATAGTACTAATCAAGCCCGAATCTAGCCTATGCTAATAACTCATTTAACTTGGCTGCATTATGAGCACACAGCCCCGCCGCGCGCCGTTCCCATCCAAAGTCTCACAGGGTACAGCCAGAGCCCTAGGGGAGCAGCCGCTGCTAATATCGAATATCGAACTCCGAACCACATAAAATTAATCATTGATTCTTGGCCTCGGCCCCGGCCTCAGCCTCGGCCCGTGTGTGGCTGGCGTGTGCTCGAAATTTATGCATTGCAGCAAGTTTGCCGTAATTGAGACTGGAAACTGCAATTGCTGCATAACGTGGCCAGGAAATTAATTTACAGTCAGTACTAACTTTTGATTACCAAACATCTCCGGAGAATGCAGCGGCGGGCGCAGGGGAGGGGCGAGCTGGGGCCCGTATTTACCGAGCGCATGTTGAGTGCGCTTTAAGAATCAAAATGCCGACTTAGAACCGTAATACTAATTAAAGTACAAGGGCAGAGACACTTGCGGCAATTAGACGAGGGTGGCAGCAGAGAACTGAGGAGCATCTGGAGAGCCGGAACGACAAAGGGAGGACTAAGGACCTGACAATTACGTGCCACATTTTAAGCGTAATTTTATTACCGACATCGAGAGCCAGCTCATATCGCACTCGTATGTTTATGTCATAAGCTGCTACTTACTCGTAAGTGGAGCGCTCCCTCCTGTCCACAAGCACGCACACTCAGAGAGGCTCAGACGACGCTCGGATAGTCCTTTGGCTTAATCCTTTTCGGGGGCGTTCTCGCATTTAGACATTTGCCCAGGACATACACAATTTAAAACGTTCTCCGACTGTGGCTTGTAATTACATTGTAATTGCAACTTCCTGTCAGCTCTCCCCTGCATGCTGCTAGCTGCAACAAATTGCAGCAAATTTAATGCTTATTACATTTTGGTATTTAATATGAAAATGAAATGATAATTTCACCGGATACGGGCAGAGTCCACTGACTATAGGAGGGGGCTAAGGCCTCAGGGACAGAGGAAACATGAGGAAATGGCCACACTCTTTGGAAAATGTACGTTTGTGAGGATTGGGTTATAAAGATATCTTAATTATTATATTATATTTCAAGACACGATCTGTATAAGTATATCCAGTAGAAGTGCAAATCCAGTATCCCTCAAGAGCATAGAGGCTTCGTCTCTTTTCTTCGTCTGACTCGATTCCTGTTTGAGCTGAAGCGACAATAGCATATGGGATTAGGCCAGGGATGCAAGACCTCAGGGCTAAGTCCTTCAATACATTTGGGTATTTGGCCTTACGGTGCATTGCATAAATTTAAATTGCAATTTCCTGTGGGCTGAAGTGCCAAACAATCCGAATTCGATTCAAACTCAAAATGTGGAGTTTGTTTTGTTTTGTGGCTGCTTGAGTTATTATGACAATGTGTGGGCTTCAAGTGCGTGAATATGTGAGAGCTGTGTGCTCATTTGCGGGTAATTGAATGCATAAATTACAGGGTTCAGGCATTGTGGCGTAATGTGGATTTAATTGGCACTAGAATCGGCACAGAACAGGACAAACAAATTATTAAAATCTAAGCGCAAGTGTCGTCGGGCATTGGGCCATCCCATGCCACCCCTTTTAGATTAAAATTCCCCCAGCAACGGCAAAATGGCAACTCTTTCATTTCTTGGCCACGCAACAAATTAAAAAATTGTGCAACAATTGAAAGCACTCAAAAAGCAGGCAACAGAGGAAGGAAAAGAGCAGACAAATTGTCAAGAGAGTGCAGCGATGTTCATGCCACTTACAAGACGTTGCAATAGAAGGAGCCAAGACAACGGCCAAAGTGCGACAAGAAATTAGAAAAGGAATGGAGCTGATAGTAAAAAAAAAGGAAACTGCAAGCAAAATGCCAAGCAGCACACTGGGATGAGCGGGCTGTGCCGACTGAATCGAGGGTCCAAGTCCTTGCAAGGACTAGCTCTAGATGTGCTCCAGTGTAAGCAGTGAAGAACGGTTCGGTGTCGGTATGGGTGTGGGTGTCGGTATGGGTGTGGGTGTGGGTGTCTGTGGCACGTGCAACACTTGCCACAGTAATTGATAGCACGCTAGACTGATTCGTAGTGCAATTCAGGCAGCTTTTTCCTTTTTGCATCGCTGCACGACAAATTTATTTTTGTATTTTTATAAAACTGGTTTCCATTGCTGTTTGCCGGAGATGCTGGAAAGCGCAGCTTCCATTTAGGAATGCATTCAGCAGTGCGGGAATGCTCAAGTTCCTACAGCGGGGAAATCGCTGGGAAATGTGAGCATAATGGGACGAATGTCGTGTCGATATACATGTCGTCTGTCTAAGGAAACTCCCTATAAAGCTCATCCCTGACCAGACCATTTAATTTTAAAATGAGCCACAGCCAGCACTCGTAAATTGATCAAGTCTGTTTATTTTATTTTATTTTAATTTATTTAAAAAATCACGTGCTAGTCAGAAACAAATGGCTGAGTATTATTGCCCGATACCCATCCAAAATTGTGTTATAAAAAGCAATTTGTTAACGCCATAAAAACCCGACCCGTTCATTCCTTTTGTTTCCATTCCGTATTGCGTCTTCTTTTTATTACAGTCGATGACCAATTTGAAAAGCAATATGGTGGGGGGGGGGGGGCTGGGACTGGTGCTGGACCAGCGGTTAGGACCCTCCAATCATCAGGCACCCAGCCAGTGAACTCTTTCGGACTCCTCCTCGGAATGTCCCTCAGTCCTTCGATGGCTCGAATTTACAGCTGCTATTTATTTTTGGCCAGCATTTGCGCCACATGTCGCACGGCACGGCACGGCACGGTGGGGTGTGGTGTGGTGGGGTGTGGTGCGGTGTCATGGCTCTGCTCTGGCTTTTGTTTTTCTTTTACAAGTGGGAGTGCATTTGTTGTTCATTTCATTTAAATTACCCTGTGGCTGACCTCCTTGTCACAACATGTCGGTGGCGTCATATTGAAACAGTTTTGTATCCACAATCTACAATCGAATGCTCATTGAACGTTTTTTCTCCCCCAACACCCCCCCGCTTCTGTGTGTTTTTCCGCTTTTGTTGGGTTGTTTTCGTATAGGGGTTATTGTGGTTTTTTAATCAAGTTGTATGTGAACAAATTTTGGTTAACCGATTGCTGCAAGGGTGAGTGGGAGTTGTGGGGGTGGGGAACACAACTAACAAAATGGGGAATTCCATGCAAGGAATGCATTGCGAATGCAATTGAAAATATTGAGTGCACAGGATATGCGATTCAGTGCGCTTGAAACCAGTTAGGAGTTGGAATTTCAAGCAGAGTACAGAGCGGTATTTACAAAAGCGAGGTAACCAATTTATTTAGCTAGGCTCATACATTTATATTCAAAGTTGGGGGTCCTGCAATCGGAGTCTACGGCGGGTACCCGCTGATCTATTAAACTTCTATGCATTACCATCATCTAATATATGCTTTTAAATATCTGTGTAACGGCACTAAAAAATTATTGCATGCCAAATGTGTGGAAAGGCATGAGCATAATACATTTTACGACTTTGTTGCCGCAAAAGTATGCTAGATTTTTATTTGTCTGGCCGACTGTGCGCCTGAAAATCTACTTTGTGCTGCTTTCTGGCTCCCCGAAGAAAATGGAAGACGTACGACGAGGTTTTATTATATTTAAATTACACAAAGCATTAAATATAATTCACTCACTACGCTCCATTTACTAAGGCTATAGCCAAGGCACACACACACACACACCAACACACATGAAGACATTACTGTCTGCGCACACACACAAGTACGAGCACTCGTGTGCAACAACAAAATGCCGCTGAAAATCGCTGTAATACTTTTTCATCAATTATATGATGCGCAAAAATATATATGCTGAGATTTACAATATCAAACATGGCACACACACACACACATAGACATAGACACACAGCACTATGGGGAATTTTGCCACTTTTTCTGGCATTAATTAATAACTTCCAAACGAAACAATATTTTTTGGTTTGGTTTTTTAATATAAGTTTGTAATAACAAAAGAAAGTTATTTTGAAAAAATGGGCGTGGCAGCCCTTTTTATACCCGGTACTCGAGAGTACCGTCTTCATGAGCGCCTAGATCTCAAAGACTATAAAAGCTAGAGCAACACAATTTTGTATCCAGACTCCTGTCCTATCACACTGTTCCAAGTGTATTTCAAAATTTCGCCCTCCCCCTTCCGCCCACTCAAAGAACGAAAATCTGTGACATGCACAATTTTAAAGTTAGGAGAAAACTAAAAACGCAGAATAATAGGGAATGAATATATTTATTCAAGTGTTGAATCTGGATCAGATCGAATAATTAATATAGCCACAATGAAGAAAATCATTTCGAAATGCATCGTTCCCTCTCGTTGAGCGCCTCGATCTGCGAGACTATAAACGCTAGATCAACCAAACTTTTTATCCAATATCCTGTTATATCCCATTATTACAAGTGTATTTCAAAATTTCGCCCCACCCTCTTCCGCCCACAAAAAGAACGAAAATCTGTGGCATCCAAAAATTGATATATTCGATAAAACTAAAAACGCGGAACCCTTAAGAATGACCATATCTATCAGAGTCTTGAATCTGGACCAGATCGAATCATAATCATGGCCGCATGGGAAACAACACTGAATTTGACAAACTTAGGTTAGGGCCTAAAATATCAAATTTCAGAGAAAGTGCGCAAAAGTGCACATTAATATGATATGCATTTAAAAGAGAATTGAAATCTCTACAATATGTATTAAATCTTATGGTTGGAATAGGTTGGACTCATTTTGTACGCCTCTTGAAAGACTAATATTTGTCACAAAATGATACCCGTAAACGATTAACAATTACAGGAAATATAAGGAGTATTTGTACAGTTCAAAAACATAAATACATATTACAAACCTCTTCAATTCGAATACATTGTAAAAATCGCACTTAAATTGGTCAGTTACCAACTTTTTAGCTCCTTCAACTTAGAGAAAAATTACTCGTTGTATGAAAACTTGCACATCGGTAGCAAGCAGCTGTTTTTGACAGCTGTTAACTTAACAGTGGTTCGCTCTGTTAAAATTTCGACTACATAACATTGAAGACTAATGTTATTCTGGTACATTGCGGTTAAAAATATTTCATTTTAACGACTTCTTGAAAATGGGTTTTGGCCAGAAAAAGTGGCAAAATTCCCCATAGTGCACAGCCTCCTAGCACACCCATGGCCATAGACCCACAGAAATATGTATGCCGACATGCTCTAGATGGCAAACGCGTCATACTTTACTACTTACTAAATCCATTACAAAGTATTTACGTAGAAAATTGCTTTATATCTCTGCATATCTCTCCGTCGACGCCGACGTCATCGTCGTTGTCCTCCGCTGTATCCCTGCATGTGTGTGTGCATGTGCACGAGTATGTGTGTATATCTATGTTACTACAGCAAGAAAAAATTTAAGTACGTGGGAATAATAGTAAAGGAAACAAGTAAGAGCGCCAGAGCCCACATACCGACCATAAGATACCTGGTACTCGAGAAAAAGTCACTATTGATGGATCGTTTAATTATATCTCTAAAGTAACCATCCCAATGCGAGCTTTCCTGTATTTTTCTCTATAATAGAGTATTGAGAATGAGAAGGAAAATATATATCCATAAATGTATCAGTATTCAATGCAGTCTGGAGGGATTCCTGCAGCAAAACACCCCAGCACTCTACGAATAATGGGAACAAAAACCTTTTTAGTGGTGTTGTACTTCCTTGAAGCAACTCCTAAGGTAGTCCGTGGCTCTTCCCTGCAGCTCAGTTGTCCCAGCCACAGCAGCCAGCAGCTTGGGGCAGCAGCAGCAGCAGCAACAACCACAGCAGCAGGCAAAAAGGCTGTGTGCAGCAATTTATGTGATTTTTTCGTAAATGTCAGTGGCAAATAAGAAAATATTAAAATAGATTTGTGCACTCTGAACGCAAAGACAATGGCAGATGAAGCACTACACTGCAAAATTTAAATATGGCAAGCATAGATAGGGGACACTTACAATATATAATATGTTTAAGCATTCTTCTGGATATATGAAGCCTCAAGCTGAAATGTCTTTCAGCTTTTTTAATTATTTGAAGCAGAACAAACCCGTTAGCCCCTCATTCCTTCTCCTTACTTTCAAACCAGATCAACCCCAGAAAACCCATCCACGTATGCAGCACATATTTCTCCCAGTCTAGTCGCACAAGGAGCTATCAGCGCACTGATGATTTCCATTGCCAAGATGTTGACGGTAAATCACAGCCGGCTTTCCTCTGCCCTACTCCCGTTCCCGTTCCCGGGCCTCAACATAAAGCATACAGAAAGTCGTAAAAAAATGAGAGAGAAAAGTATGCCAGAAGCCGGAGCAGGATGCTGGCAGCGGAATGTCTGAGTGTCCCTATTCTTATGGATGTGTGTGTGCGTGTGCGTGTGTGTAATTCATAGCGGATTTTCTTGTGGGGAAAATTATTCATGCGCACTTGATGATGCATACAACAATGGAGCTGATCGTAATCAGGGTCTCGTCATCGTCATCCTCATCCTCATCATCAGCAGCAGTCGAGTGGAGTCGGAATGGGATAGGGCAAACCCATAAATATCTCTGTACATATGTGCTAAGAGGCTCAAAGAAGATCTAGCTTTGGGTTCTTGAGTATCTTCTGGATTAAATTTGAGGCGTTTTGAAATTATATGCGATCCCATCTTACGAAAATGGTGGAGGTGCTTCCTCTCTGCTTTCCAATCCTGTCTTTCCGAAGCTAGACTTCCTTTCTTGTTGAAACTAAAACTACCCAAATTAATGTGGTCCATTTCGTGGCTCTACTTGCACTTTAAAATATACATTTTCGAATTTCTTACTCATGTCACTGCACATTATTCGTGCTCGCATTAGTCCTTGCCAGTTCCAACAGCTCCCTGGGTTGTGTGCTCTGTCTATTATAAATAACAAATCCCTAAATACGCCACTCAAAATTCAATTAAAACTCTCGAAGCATCAGTGCCGACAGACCTCAATCCCTCACGCACCAGAGCCACAAGTCCACGGGGAAGCCACAGTCGGGGTTGGCAGTCGTGTTGGCCAAGAGAGAGTAAGCCAGAAATCTTCTTTCTTTGTTTTTCCAGCCAGCAGAGGCAACAATTCATGAACAACAACATGAATGGAGTGGTTGGGATATGTAGTATTCATCTACTCTTTCAGAGGTTATTATAATTCTGGGTAGAAAACAGTTTTAATAGTTTTTCAATATAGATTGAACATTTTTCGGTATCTCTGGAATTGGAAAATTATATTTTTGAAAGAAAAAAATATATTCTTGAAGATAAAACCAACCCATCCATATCTGTATCATACAGGAGCTATAGGAAATATTGAAATAGTTTTTGCTTGAACCCAGTACCAGGCTTCATTTGTTGAAAAATCTGAACTAGTCTCTGGCCTGTAAGGGTAGATAAACTTTGGTAAGTGAAGGCTATCGTTCAGCCATTTGCTTAATATTTATCAACTGCTTTGCCAACCATGTGTCGTCAATGCCACTTAACAGCAATTTTCAGAATCTTTCCCTGCTTATCACCAGCAGACAGAGCTTGTTGGCGAATACGACAAAGTCCAAAATGAGACCCCCAAAGAAGCCGCTTAAAGTTTGCCCATTTTTTACACCGACAATGAGAAATTTGCAAGCTGCAGTGTTTATGGGAAGAAGAAGGGACGCCTTGGACGAGTTTCGGGGAAGCCATTTCGGTTCGGGCCAGTTGCACATGTCTGCAACGGCATACAAATGTCATTAGGGGCGGCAGCCAGCAAAGAAAATGGTTTGTTGCCTACTTCTAGGCCATGCCTTCGACTAGAGATGGCAACATGAGTGAGGCAGCGCCTCCTAATGAATGCTTATCTATTTTCTAAAGAGTTTAAATCAGTGTTTCCCAGTTAGCCCTGGTTGCTCATAAATATGCACAACACCCACGTAAATTTCGATTCTCTGGCAATGCATTTTATGGGATCAAATTAATGGCAATCAAGTTCAACCGAACTTTATGGAGCGCTGCAAGTCTTCTTCTCACTCCTTATTGCTAAGCTACACTGGGAAAGAGGGAGGTGTGGAACCCTTAGAGACTTCTATACCGCAACTTTCGTTACGTTTCGATTCGAAAGATGGCTACATCGATTCAGGATAAATTTATTGATTTCAAATCGATGCGCTGATTTCCTTAATGGACTCCTCTATTCATATTCCTTCGCCGACTTTCGAGGAGAAGTGTGAATGGCTATCGTTAGGCTCATGGAGATCACGCTGCCATCACCGTGGCGTCGATGGGCATGGCCTGGCCAGACGGCGACGTTGTTTGAGCCATTTTGAGCAGCTGTTTCTCCTGCTGGTTTTTTGTGTGCCTGTTAAGTATGCAGTTTTTTCCCCCACAGCATAGGTCCCCTAGTGCTCGGACCTCAGGTCCTCTGTGTGCGTGTTAAATGTGTGCGATTTGTCGTGGTGGCTCTTTAATGGCCACTGCCGCAAGAGTGGTAGTGGCCCGTTATGCTTATGGCTTTGCATGGCGGCACGTGTGGGGCATGCAGATGGCCAATGCATGGGGAAGATTTCCATGGCCCCCAGCCAGAGGGGTGCGGGGGGGCCCGACGAAGCAAAACTGAAATTGAACAAATTCCTGACAAATTGGAATTTGGTTTAGTTTTTTCCTCCGTTCTGCTTTCCTCTGTGCTTTCTCGGTCATTTCTTGTGCTCTGCTAGCGAAATTTGCTCACATTTCTCTTGTTTCTTTTTCCCACTTTTTCCGCTTCTGCTTCCTGCTTTTGTTTCTACAACATTTCCACGCAAGATTTCCTCCCAAATATGCGCTTGGCCATTATGATTATTTCCCCTCCCCAGGCCCCCGCATTCCGGCCCTCCTTGCTGCCTTCCCCTGGTTGAAAAATGACACTTTACAATACTTGTAATTTGTTTTTTTCGTCTACGATGGTCAACTGATGAGAATATCTTCTGAGAGTGGAATAGGATTTTTTCGCCATTTTTTTTGCATTTCGTTGGTCCCAAAACTATGTGGGTGGGGGTGTGGGGGCAGTGGGAAAGTGCGGCTTGTGCCAAATTGTGGGTGTCAATGTGATTTGTTGCTGGCCCTGATGATGTGGGCGTGTCTGCAAATTTGATGCCATTCCTTCTGATGTCGGCAGAGGCAGGGGTTTCTTTTCCAGCGTACCCTTATTGAGTTAGATTTGATGTTCCCTCAAAAGGATTCTGACTATTTATCGTGCAGAGGAACCTGTAAAAATTATCGGACCTGTAATCGAAGATATTAAATCATTTTGCATTTTCAGTCAATTTTTGCCAAATAATGTATCAGTTTTTTGACAGCTCACGACAGCTAGAAACATTATTGTTGAAAAATTAACTTCGTTGTGCCAATAAAAATACTACAACATGCCATCGCCAAACAAAGACCCGTCATGCTTTGAATCGGTGGCACGCTGCTTCGCGATTGGCTTCTGCATCGGCATGACCGGTGGAGGTCTGCTCGGGGTTGTCCTTGCGTCCCGAAACGGATTGCATGGACGGAAGCTGGTCAAACAGGTGCAAGCCTATATGATGGTTGGCGGCGCAGGTGTTGGCGTAGGAATGGCCGCTGGTGCAACATCACACTGTTAAACCCACAGCAGCATCTTGGGAGCATCAGCCGGATATTGCGGCTGGAATTGACGGCAAAATCTTAGATTATACACACGTAAGCCTTGTTATTGCAATAATAAAATAAAGTTAAAAACAAATTTCAACAGATTTCAGATTTCCGGCACAATATGAACCTTTGGTTTGGTTTAGAGATAACATTTATTAATGAAACGTTGTACAACAAAGATATGGTCATTAGGACATCAATCCAGTTGACCGCTTGACCGCTGCTGGCCACAATTTAATCAGCGTGCCACCAGATCGTGATCCTGAATGCCGACCCCGAAAACCGAAAACCGTAACCCGAAACCCATGAAACAAACCGCAAAACCGAATGTTTATTATTTTAGCATTCAAATTAAATCTATTATTCATAGATTTCGGATAATTACAAAAAGTCACATATTCGACTAATTTAAACTACATGAAATGCTGAATATTTCCAACAAGCAGCCAAATTTTCGTGGCTGTCCATAGAAAAACATACCCAAAAGGCAGAAATGGGAGTCTGGGAGTGGACGCGCCCGACCCCCATTAAATTATTAAAATGAATGAAAATTGCATTGCTGCTTAACAAATTGCTATGAATTTTAAAGTTCGAATTGATTAAATCCATACTCATTTGATAGTAATGTAATTTTGGAAACCACTAATATTTGTAGATTTTTTTGTAATCTCGCATAATTACTCAACGAGTTGTAAACAACTCGGAAGGTTTATTTATAGATGCAAGCATTTACAATGCCATCGCAACGAACGAAAATCGGAAATTATCCATTTGATATGCATAAAGCAATGTTAATTTCCACATTTCGAGTACAGTCACGCCTGTCCATTCCGAAGCTCTTATGGCAAGTGTCATTGAGAGTCCGAGTCCGAGTCTGTCCGAGTCTGTCCGAGTCTCAATCCCACATTTTACTAATTAAAAACTAAATAGTTTTCTCGGGAGCAAGACGCGGGCCGCTCAACTTTCTGAGCCGATCAATAAACCTTAATGAAATGAAATGGAAAATCACCAAAAGCACAAAAAAAGCTGAACAACTTGCCGCAAATTGTGGGGCAGGGCCGAGAACCGGGAAGAACACGTTGGGACCGTTATTATGAACCGACAAGGGGCATTATTAAGTCACGTAGCATCGTGTGTAGCTGACATTTTCTTCAATTATCGTACTTATAGTTTCCTTTCGCGTTCTGTTGACTGCTTTTCCAACTTCTTGTCTTTTTCCCGCTGGCCGCATCTACAGTCTGGCGGGTTAAATGAGTTGTGGCTTGGATACGTGGCCGGGTCAACTTGATGGAACTGATGCAACTTTAAGGGTGTTGCGGAGCAAAGTTTTTCATATGTACATATAATGATTGGAGGAGGTTTCATCTAGTTTTTTTTTGGTTGATCCCTAAGAGTATAACTTAAGGCATTCTTATCACGCTCCCTACCCATTTCCCATACTTAAAATATATGCTGCGAGCGGAAAAACTCCCCGCAAATTATGGTCATCGCCCGCTCAAATCTCCCCCTGGCCCAATTAATTCTTAAAATTCCGACTTTTACTTCCACTTATTAATGATTTTTTTTTAACTTTAATACAGCAGTGTCAGTGTTGCCGGTCAATAGTGGATAAACTATGGATGAATTCAAGGTTCGGTACCGTTGTAGACGCCCACTGCAGCCATAAAATAACTAAAGCCCATTTCCGGATGGGCCTGCAAGATAACGTTTGTGTTGAACTATACCAAATATAACTTAGCTTTATAGAATACATATATATCTGGCTATGGAGAGGAATCATCACGAAATTAGATGCCATCCGAGTACTTCCAAAGATCTTTCTAGCCTTCTTGTGCTACAATTGATCCATCAAGAAGAGAGTGATGATCGGTAAAGATGATGACGATTCGGATGCTGAGGCTTGTCAAATATATATCTTTATCTTTATTTATTCAAAATTTGAAAAGTGAATTAAAATTTAATATTCAGTATTCAGTCTATTGACTGGGGCAGAAACCAAGTTCCAGTTGACCAATTTAATGTCTTCCCAAGTGCGGGAGGCCATTAACAATTTAGGCTCGTGCGGGTTATAAAGCTAATAAGCAATCTACACCATAACGAGATGTCATTGATATTTTGGCCCAGGCAGTCAGTGCGCACTGAGCGGTCGGTGGGTGCGGATCGTCAGCGGATTGGATGGAATCGAATTGGATTGTACTGGAATAGGCTGGAGAGAGAAAACTGAAACTTTGGCTTTTTAAAACCTATCAAACTAAAGTTAAACTAAAAACATTTGGACCTTTCAAATTGACCCCCCCCCCCCCTTCCCCACCGACAAAATGTTTCTACTCTCCCGCGTCGAGTACACGGCCGAGCAGATCTTCAAAATCAAGCAACTCAAGCAGCTGGTGGAAAGTAAGCGATCCAAACTACCAAAGACGGTTATTCATTCACGGAATATTTATTTTCAAATCAATGGCAGAGTCCCATGAGCTCCATGTGGGGACAGACGACATATTTCTGGCAAAATTCCTGCACTACACACACTGGGATACGATCAAGGCCTACCAGGCGATTCATGCCTACTACGACTTCAAGCACAAGCATCCCAGCTGGGTGGCCAGACACCCGATCGAGCACTATCGCAAGATCTTCTACGGCACGCGCTGTCGCTTTGTGATGCCCCATGCGGATAAGAATGGACGGGTCCTGGTAATATTCAAGACCGTGGACGCTTTTCAGCAGTTCCCCGACTATCTGCAGGGTCTCATAGAAATGGACGATCTAATCTTTGAGTCGCTCCTGATGCTGCCCCGTGTCCAGGAGAAGGGCATAACAGTTATTTGCGACCTCCAAGGGTAAGTCGAGAAACACCGGAAGAACTAATTGATTTCCTGCTTGACTGTGCTTGACCATTCTGTGCCATTGCTCAGAACCACTCGGAATTTCCTGCGACAGTTTTCGCCAGCGTTTATGAAGGTGGTGAACGAGAAGAACGCAGTTCTGCCCTTTAGCCAACGCATTGTCCACCTCATACAGCGCGGCTTCCTCATGCATATCACCTCCACGCTGTTCATGCCGTTTATGAACAAGGAATTCAAGGAAAGGGTCAGTTTGCTATCCCGAATGTTCGCACTAGGCCTACTACATATTACTCTGTTGACTTGCAGATTTTCACCCACGATGGAAAAAATCTTAGCAATTTGCGGGAGATGGTAGGCTACGACTGTCTGCCGGCGGAATATGGGGGTCCAGCCAGTAATGTTCTCGACACAAGTCTGATGTTCAATCATTTAAGTCAGAACGCAAATTATCTGGAACAGCTACAGCACTACGAAAAGAAAATAGTATAGTTCACAATATAAATTACACTTGGACTAAATTTTGAAATTGTCCAAAATAAAAAAAAAGATACCTAATCTCTCGATTGATTATTCCCTTAAGAGAAATTGCAGCAAAAGTAACCTGTAGAGACTTTCAAACTTGCACAGAAATTGTGACCATATGGAGTGACTATGATTATGATTAAATATTAACACTTTTACAATAATTAAGGAAATGGGAAGAAAAATAAATACTACGTTAGCTATGCATAATAAATTCAATGGTAAAAAAGTGGTTTTCTGAATTTCAATGTGACTAGACAAACACAAACAATGCCGCACCTACTGGACGCCCAGTTGAGGTCTCTACACCCTAAAACCATTGAAAACGTTCACGATATAGATGGCAGATCCGATATTGAAAGTACGAGAGATTGTGGAATCCATATGCAATCACATGTCTCAGTGGGTTCAATTTTGAATTATCCCTTGGGCATGAGAAAGTTTTCTGCAAGACATGTTTCATTTATAGAGGCACAGACAGTCGGCGAACAATGCCTACACACCTAGATATATATCAAACTAAAATCGAAGTTTTTTACAATTTGTAATGTTTCTTAAACTTTGAAAAAATTTGTTTTCTTTAAATTTTTTTCTTTATTGGCTTTTATTAATTAATTACGAATTTACTGTTTATTAAAATAGTCCAAAGAATGAAAATGTTACGAATTTTGTACTATCTTTTTACTTAAAAGTTTTTAGTAACAAATAAACTATGTATCGGTCAGTGTCGCGGTACGTGAGCTCCATTAATCTAGTAATCCCTGGAATATAATTGCTAAATATTAAAATAATTACAATTATAACAATTATAACAATAGCCAGGCGATCTTGGCAAATAATAAAACATATTTAATAATATAAATTTAATATACATTAATATTACAAACAAAAGCCAAAATTAATTGGATATTCATTTGCATGTATGTATATAAATTATTCAAGAAAAATTGATAGATTTGCTAGTTCTGCTTTCATTCACCAAGGACTTTCTTTATTAATATGCCATGTGGAAAAAACCCCGTATCGATTTGAACAAAAGGATCAGAATACAAAATGTCGTCTGTAGGTGAATGACCGAGAAAGATTTTGATCTTTCCTCGCTGTTGGTTCTGTTCGCTCACCCAAGTACGAACACTATTCACTAAGTTCGTAGGGTGTATCTTATGGCCATATAGTACATTGAGAACTTTTAGGTGCGGGAGACCTTTCAGGAGGACCAGAAGTTGGTCATTCGTAATTGGCATGTATATGTGAGGTATCGAAGCTTTTTCAGCTTCAGTAAGTATTCCAAGGGGACGGTGCACTATGGGTAAAATTCCAATTTTTCGGGTATTATAAATAACTTTTAAACTAAGCAAGGTTTTTCAATGCGGTTTTTTCATTTATGTTATTTACACCCTTAGAAACATTTTTGGAAAAAAAAAGAACGTGTCTCTGCCCACCCATTAAAAAATTAAGAAACTAAATATTTGTATTAATATTTATAGACTAAAATACATTAAAAAAAATATTTGCTATTGGAAAAACATAATTTGGATGAAATTCAGGAATTAAAGAATAATAGCTAGTATTAATGGATTTTTTTTTCATTTTCTTTTTCTTCATCACACGTAAAAAATAAAACATCAAATTTATTTTCGAAATCATCAAAAATTTGATCTGGGCCTTCAATTTCACATGATATGAGGTTAACGTTCAGTTTCAACGATCAGTCACGAAAACGATGGAATAAAAGAGTCATCTGGGAGTCGCGAGGGAGATTGCCAGACGATTACTTGAAAATTAAAACGCATTAAAAGCATGGATTTCCGATGAATTGGCGGTGAACTTGACATGGCGGGGAAACTATTTAAAACCCAATATTCAACAGTTCAATCTGTTTTCGTTAACAAAAAGTAATGGCTATAGAATTTTTCGTGTATTCATAAAATAATCTTTTCTTTTATATTTTCCAGAAGTTGGACATAATACATTTTATATGACTACTGCCAGCAGAATTTAGTACATGCACAAGACCGAATTAATAAGAAATAAAAAAAAGAATAAATGAATATAACTGAACTTAAAATATGTTCCTATATATGTATTACTAGGGCTGCGCTATTTATTTATTGATAGCCTTTTCAAATAACTTCAATTTTTTGTGCGGATCGTGGGTAAGAAAGGCAAAAAAATGTATGTATAAAATAAACAAAAGGTTAGGATTTAGGCGATGTGGGCGTATACCATGGCTAAGTCGAGCAAATGTATGTATGAACAGTCGATTCATATATTTATTGCTCTTCACAGGAATTTTGAATCGACTAACAAGTCCACCCATGATGTCACACCACCCATACGGCTGATATTTTCATGGATTATGTTCGGGCAATCGATGGCAAGAAATTTTCTTTTGGCTCGAACAAAACGCGATTCTGTCCTTATTGGGTTTAGATTATTCTGAAAAGGCTTCGTGCCTCCATAAGTCGATGCTAGTCGTACTGCCTTATTGTCTTTCCAGAGTGATAAACAAATTTCGACACCATCAGCAGATACACAAAATTCGGTAGAATATCCACGTGATTGTTTCTTGATATCATTTTCAGTTGGCAGCTTACAGTTTGGAATTCAGTTTAAGCGAATAGTTCCCAAGGAATCGATAATAGTGTCTCCCACAAAAAATTCGAAGCATTTGAAAGTCGTATCAAGCTTTTGTAGAAAACGCAATGAAATTAATTTTTGGGATTCTCCGAACTAGGCAGAACAAAAAAGTAAAGAAAAAATAATTTTAGCCCATCATGGTCCCTAGAGGGTTAAGGAACATTTCTGCATGGAAAGGTGTGCTTTCAACATTTTTGTTGGACTGTTGCCAAATCTTCGAAAGAAAGACTTTCCTTTTCGACTGACAATCCCTCTGGAGAAGAGAATAGGCATAGCCCTTTATTGCCAAGGATCCTCTGCGGAATATCGTACTGTAGTGAGTCTATTTGCTGTGTCAAAAGCCATTTCATGAACATAAATAAAAACAAAAGTTGAAAAAAGTACAATCTTGTTTCATTTAATTTTTTAATTTTTTTTAAAAATGTGCAAAAGTCCAGGCGTTCCTGTAAGGCCTCAGGTGACCAAACAAATCTCGTATCAGTGATAAAATTGGATTCAAACTATTGTTTTTAAGAAATATGTGTTTTTTTAACGCCGGCCCATGGCAGCACACAGTTCTCTTAATTGTTGCTTGCTTCTGCCCTACGCTCTCAATCGCCGCATCGCTCACTAGCTTAACAGTCAGTATTCAGAAAAATTCATTGCGTATTCATTTATTAGAGTTACATCAATGCATTTGTGTACTATGTATTCAAGAGAAATCTATTGGTTTGCTAGTTCTGATCGGGTTCATGTAGTTCTTTGTTTATTAATATGGGAAAACGCAAAGCACCCAAATTGATTTCGACCAAAGCATTCGCATACATCATTTCGTCAGTACATGAATGACCGAAAAAGATTTGTATCTTTCCTCGCTGTTGGCTCTGTTCGTTCACCCAGGTACGAACACTATTCATCAAGCTCACATATTCTGTCATAAGTAAAATTTTTAAATTGAGAACTTTTAGGTGCGGAAGACCCTTCAAGAGGTCCAGAAGTTGGTCAATCATTATCATTGGCATGTAAAGGTGGAGGTATATAAGCTTCTTCAGCTTCATTAAGTCTTGCAAGGGGACGGAGGCGCAGGATACACCGAGTTCCTCGAGTGTTGAAATGATGCTAAGACGCCTAACCTGCAAGTTCTTCCCCTTGCAAGTTCAACCTGAAATGCAAGTTTCTTCCCCTATAGCTCTCAGCGCACAACTTCAGTTTCCGAAGACACTTGAACTGCCTGAGATTGTGTACGAAATCCGAACAACAGTCATCTTCCATGTCCAGATGAGCGTCTAAATTTTTGGGTTTTTTTAGGCTGCATAAATCGTTCCATCCGTCCCTAGTTTGTCGAAAGGACATTTTCAAATGTTCGATATTCGTACAGTGGCTATGCAGGAGAGACAGTTGCTGGTCGCCTGTCGAGCTGGGATAATATTTGGCCTCATAGCTAACCAGATGCTCCCCAACAATCTGCAACAGTTGTTTGAGATCTTCGTCGCCAATACGATTCGTCAACAATTCATTGATATGTTTGTACCGATGGCACGCGTATCTCTTGTACATCTCTCCAATGCCCAGGATCGAGGAAGCTAAGCTTAGCTGGTCTCCCACGTCCAAGTAATCCAATACGACTCTCCAGCAATCCTCGTTTAAATCGAAAACAGTTGTTCGAGACGTTCTCACTTTGCCTTCATTTGCAGTGAGTGCGTCATTGGTGCCAGAGGCTTTCTTCCCATCTGCATTTCGCTCTCTATTTTCCTTAAGAGCAGAATTTGCCACATTACCATCGCAACTCATTTTGCTTCCTGCGTTGTGTTCTGTTCTGGGGATAATATCAACCTTTACGTATGGTTGTATATATGGATGGGAAGTCTCCCTGGAAAAGGAATTAGTTAGTCACGAATGCATAGTACAATATGGATATTACCTATGTTCAATCAATTGCATTCAACTGAACCGTCGATGAAAGTCGTGCACGATGGATTGACAATGCCAGCTGCCTCGTTCTCCCAAAGCCTGGACAACTGCGTGATATTCAGCCCCTCCAGCCAAGATTTGATAACGCCAAGTCCAGGCCAAGTCGCATTCGCATTCCACCTTCGGATCGAATGTAGTCTGAGATTAGTTTTAGTTTAGTATTCGCTTGGTGCAGCGCATTTTGCTGGGCGCGCTTACCAATACCAATAAAGGCTTGTGTCGACCAGCGTCGGCGTGGAGTTTCAGGTTATAATGCTGGAACCTATTCCTTTTCAAAGTAGTTTCGAGCTCTAGGGCTTGGTCAAGGCTGCCTGTTCACCACAGATTTCCACCAATCTCTTTGAAATAAATGAAGAAAGAATTGTACTTGTTGAATTTCAAAGGAAAAGGCCCTATCGATAGTTTCAGGCAAATTTTAGAAGAAAACATCGGTAGTAACAGTAGGGGTACTCATATTATTTGTTTGAAATCAAGAAATAAACAAGGTTGTTTGTTTTGAATGAAAGTTTTCAGAGTATTGTCACAATGTGTTGATGTCGAAGAACTCTGTTTTGTCGAAACCAATTCAGCCAATGCAGATGCGCCAAGTAATTCAACGGAAACGTGTCGGCTCTTAAGCCTAGTACTCAGATCCACTGTTTTGTGTCAGTTAAAAATTCAAATTTTGTACGAAAGCAAGCTTTGTTTTGTTGCACTTACATTTTAAATTAGATGGTTCCACGAATCCGAAAAGTGTATTTGCCCTGACCAATTTTTTCCGAATTAAGTTTGAGGTTGGGTTACAAAAAAAACTATTTATAAAGAAGTCACAAGCTAAATTGCCCTGGTAATGGTGTCAAATTTATCTTAATGAATCAATAAGTCACCATTTTTTTTCCTGTTGCAATTAAAATTCATTCACCGTTTACTTTTCATTTCTCATAGAGGGTTGACGTTGTGACAAGTAAAAAGTCTTTCGCATGTTGAGCGTAAGAGCGCCAATTTATGTGAACTCAAAAATGTAAAAATTGATGTGAAACCCGGAACCTGCCTGATTACATTATTAACCTTGTTAGAGAATAAAAACAATAAGACCTATTTTCCATCAACCGAATAAGGATATTCCCAGCAAAATATAGGGCACTTTCCATCAATTGAATATTTGGCTGATCAGAACTCTAAGCTTAATTAAACAATTTTGGGCTTAAAAATATTCTCCATTGTTTCTGAACTCCTCCTGTCTAAAATTAGGAAATTTATCAGTGTATTTTTTTTAAATATTTATTTATTTATTATTTCCCGCTCAATACTATCGATGGTGAACCGAAACCATTTTTCAACCAGCGATAGTATCGATAGTACTATCGATTACTTTCTCTGCTCTATTGTGAAATTGCGCCTTTGAAATTCTCGAAATTACAGATTCTTATAGATATAAACCAAGATAATGGCCACTAACAAGGTATCAATTAGCTGTAACCCCGGTCTTCCTCATATTTCATTTAATTTTTCTGCTAGGAATGCCTGGTTATTGTGCTGGATATTCGGAGCAGCGCTGCCGAGGAGTTTAAACTGAAGTCTGTGAAATGTGTGGCCGAAATACTCAAGGATAAGGTGGGTGCCATCATCGGCTTTACCTCTCGAACCTTGTTGAACGTCGTTCATTATGTCCTACAGATTGTGTGCAGCAGTAAGGACCTTGTCTCCTTTGTACTGGTGGGCAGTGACCGCGCAAAAAACCAAAAAGACTGCCAGAATGTGGTGCATTTCAAGGAGGGCGATGTGCAGCTCTGCAGCTGGCAACTGTTGCTGGACTTCTTTAAATTTGTAAACGAAACCGCCTGCGAGCAGGGCGAATGGCTTGACGGGATTGAGGTGGCCCTAGCCATGCAGGAAGCTGCCCTGGCGTAAGTTTGACTCCTTTCCTTTCTGCTTCCCACTCATATGTCCCTGATCTCTGATAGGTTGAGGACCGCTCGACGTCGCATACTGCTTCTGTTTGACTTCAACTTGATGCCACAGAGCTACGAAAACTTCAATTCAATCACCGACAACCTGCTGAACTCTGACATCGAATTGATTGTTGGGTGAGAACTCTTTGGCTGTCCTCTCGACGCTTCGACCGCATTAAACTCGCACCTTTTCAATAGCTCCCACAACATTGCTTACATAGACAACACGGAGAGCGGAAAACCGCAGGCTATTTTCAATTTCTCTCGCAAGTGCACTGCCGAGGAGCTGGAGAACCAGAAGTATGCCCTGAGTCTCGTACCCCGCTGCAATGCCACGCTCTGCAGCTTCAAGGAGACTCTGCAAACGGTCTTCAGGGTGACCAACAGACGGCCGTGGTCGTGGAACTGCATGCTGCATATCGGCAGCAAGATCAGCATCAACGTGCAGGGCATGATTGCCATGAAGAACCAAACGCCCGTCAAGCTGGAGAGGGTCTGGGCCGTGTCCGATGAGACGGTGTCGCGAGAGACGCGTCATTTCATCAAGGGCACCGAGGTGACGCCCCTGCCCGAGGACCTTATGACCGGCTACATGCTGGGCGGCACAGCAGTGCCCTATGACGACACGCTGCTCGAGCCGAAAGCGCCGCATCCGCCAGGTCTGCACTTCTTCGGATTCATCAAGCGGGACTCGGTGCCGGATGAGTACTTCTCTGGAGATTCGCTGTACGTGCTGGCCCACCAGAAGGGTAGCACGGTGTCGGCCAACAAGCTGGACGCCCTGGTGCGGGCTCTGGACGGCAGCAACCATGCGATGCTCTGCTGGAAGATCTACAGCACGAAGTTGAACACCCCCAAAATGGTGATTCTGCTGCCGAAATTGCCGGATGACACGCATCCGGCCATGCTCTACATGCTGGAGCTCTCCTACACGTCGCAGCATCATTTCTGGGACTTTCCGTCGCTGCGCACCACCAAGTCGGAGTGCAGCGAAGAGCAGCTGGAGGCCATTGACAAGCTGATCGACAGCACCGACCTGGAGTGCAGTCTCAGCGACACCCAGCAGCCGCGCCAGTGGCGTCAGAATGATCTGCTGCCCTTCGACAGCCTGCCAAGCATCTTTGAGCAGAATGTGATGGATGTGCTGGAGCGGAGGGTGATCAAGGCACAAGACAATGATCAGCAGTTCAAGGAAATGCTGAAGGACAAGAACTTTGTCGACGTCTTCTGGAGTGTCCCCGAGCCGCTCGAAGAGAAGTCCAAGCAGGCAGCGTCCACCGTGAAGAAGGTATTCCCACTGAAGCAGAGCAGGGCCTGGCTGGAGAAGCTGCAGGCCAAGGAGCAGGCGGAGAATGCTCTCCCCGTCGAGGACGAACCCCAAGAGAAGGAGATTCCCATGCCAGCGGACGGCGTGGGTTTGGTCACACCCGCCCAGGACTACACGCGCATCCTGGCGAGCGTCCGCTCCATCAGCAATGTCACGCGGAGGGATGCCCAGTTCCAGGCGCTGGCCGCCCAAATCCGTGTGGTTATCGTCACTCTTCTCGACCGGAAGAAGCTCAACCTGGAGCAGCTGGGCGAGCTCATTTCGCTGTACAGGCAGAGCTGCCTCGACTTCAATGCGTTCCTGGAGTACGATAAGTTTGCGGAGGAGCTGAAGAAGATCGCCCTGGCGAAGAGACTGCAGGAATTCTGGAAACACATCATAGATGCCAGGCAGCTGGGTCCCCTGGTGCTGGGCGAGCCCACGCTGGACGATGAACTGAACCTCAAGGCGTACTACACCATCGACGACTGGCAGGCAGTTCCAGCAGGATCTCAGGACGCGTAGACATTTATTAAATTCCTTTGTACATAAACGCTTCGAGGCACTCTGCATTCAAGTAAAGATTGCTTCTCTTTCGATTTTCCAGATATATTTTTGGTTTAATTAATTTCAAATTACATTTACAAACGCACACAGAATGGCGGTGGGGAATGGAGCAATCAATCATGTGCATAAATGTGGATGTGGGTATCTCTGGGAATTTCAATTTTAAAATGAAGAAATTATTGGAGTACAAATAATTTAACAAGCCGCGAAATGCTTAAGGAACAATTGGGAATTTAGAAATACACAATGCACATGCACGCGTGTGTGTGTGTTTGGCGATAAATATTTAAATACGAGTACGTTTCGATTTCGTTTTTCAATAACATGTTGAGAGGAAAAAAACTTTTGGCATGGCTGCACCCTTGGGCCAGCAAGCAGAGACGCCATACAGACAATAAGTAATGCATCCAAGACGGCCTCCTGCTCCTCCTCGCTTGTCGCTCTTCCATATTCTCCTTCTCCTTAGTCAATGTTCAACGAGGACATGAGCTCCTCCACCCTGCGGCAATCAAGAAATGAATACAGATTAGCGACTGTTTGGGGGCAGGCAGGTACGCTGTAAAAGCTTCATATTAGATACGAATTTTTACACTTGCACGCACGTGATGTCTAGATCCTGGAAGGCCACGCCCAGCCAGGCCACCACCAGGCAGTAGTGCTGGAAGAGCTGCAGCAGGAGCTCGCCCTCGTCGAGCATCTCCAGGCGCTCGATGCGCTGGCGCTCGGCCGAGGATATGCTCTCGTACACCTGCACCATGTCCCAGGCACGAGCGCCGCTCCATCCACAGTCCTTGAACCGGTTGGTCTGCGTCTCCAGCGACAGGCAGGACTCGACACCGGCCAGACTGCAGCCGCGACTACGCAGATTGTTGAGCATCACATCGCCAAAGCGATCGTTCATATTGACCTGCGGAGAATCACATTAGTCACATTTATCAAGAAGTAAAGTAATCTAATCTGTGGATGTGCTCAAACCTGCTCGTAGTTGACAAAGACAGCGGCCTGGAACTTTTGTGCTATCCACTTGAGGAGATTGCGACAGTTCTGGGCCTCTATGTAGACCAGAACACACTCGGCCAGGAAGATGGTGGGCAGCGTGTAGTCCACCTCGGCCTGCTGCAGCTTACTGTCGACCTCGTCCAGGTTGCGCAGATCGACGCCCATCAGATGGTAGCTGGGGCCATGCAGATCGGTGGGACTGAGGCGGACCTCGCCGTCCTCATCGTGGATCTTGGCCAGCAGGGCCTTGTTGCGTTTGATTGTGTAGCATTTGCGGGCCGTGACCGTGGGAAAGTCCAGCTCTATGAAGTTCTTCACCTGGTGCGCCGTGTCCCGCAGGCGAAAGTAGAGTGTGTCGAAGCCGCAGCCCAGATTGATGATCTGGCAGTTTCCAGAGGTTTTCTGCAATAAACTGGGAGTGTTGAGTGCAAGGCCAACAGTCGGGTCGGGTCAGGTCGGGGCGTGACCAGCATGGACGGCATGGGCATGGTCATGCGCAGCTCTTCTGGCCATGAGACGTGCAACAGGATGCGGATTCGCCATGGCACTTGACCTTAACATGCGCCAGACAGTTGGGCGCCGTGGCACACAGCCACACACCCCACCACACCACACCACACCCCTGCGCATGTCACGTTATTTATAGCCGCAGTTACGGCTTTTACTGTGCTGCATGCTGCATGCTGCACGTTGCAAGTGCAGCCAAACACTGACCTTCAAGAACTTCTCCACGCACATCTCGACGCCCTTGACGCGGGCAAAGTAGCCGCGGTTTATCTCTGGGGCCTTCCGCTCCTGGTTCCGCACAAAGTACCCAATGTAGTCGTCCTTCCAGTAGCCCATCCGGACGGCACATCGCTTGCAATCGCTGGCATCGTCGTTGGTCGCTATCACCGCCTCATCGCACGGATGAAATTTGTGTGTGGTATTGTGGCCAGCGGCTGTAACACCGCCCGTCGATGGCGGCTCCATGGCTCTACGGCTCTGGTACACTTTTGTTTGCAGTCAACACTTGTTTTTCTCCTGCTCCTATTGTCTTATTTTTGTATAATTTTATAAGTCTTGTTGCGTTGTGAATCGCAAGAACAGCCGTATTTTCTAGTATTTTCGCTTCGAAAACAGCTGATAGTTCGAGGGCTGCCAAAAGTATGCAATAGTCGGTACCCGATGGTTGCAAGGCGATAAGTATCGTTATGTTGGCGCAAGAATTTGAAGCAATTGACACTCAATTCTTAACATTAGAAACACTAGTTTCCTACAGGCCAAACATGTAGATTTCATCATCCCAGCGTTCTTCAGATTTAATGTCGATCCAACAGTCTTTAGTATCAATTTGTACCTTGACAATATGTATGTTCGAAGCTTCACAGAGCTCCAAAGAACCGTCAATAGCAATTCTTTGCTGGGCCTGATCTTAGTGTCACGTCCCCAAGTATGTTTTAAGCATAATTGACTTAAGCACTTCATTAATAATGAAAGGGTCAGAATTGTAAACAAAGCGTGTCCATCCTCAAGTGCTTTAATTGCTTCCCGCATCTCTGACATCGGAAGCATCGCCGCCGCCGGTTCGGTTATAATTACAATTAGCGGCAGCTACGCCCAACAGCAGACCGGCCGACCGACCGACCGACCGCATCTTCCATTCAATAAGTTGGGGTCAAAATGTGAACTGATCTTTAATTGTCTGCCCGCCTCGGGCCTCAGCACATGAATCACGATGCAACGTCACTGATTCGAAAATGCTCGCTTGTCCGTGTAATAGAAATTTATTAGAAATTATGCAAAATACAATTGGGTTTTGTCATGCAAAAATCTCTCACTACAGGAAACGGCACTCGTAATGAGCAATCCGGACGTAGTCATTCGGATCGCCCTCGATAAGGAGACTAGTAATTAATTTTAGGAAAACTATTTAAAGTAAATTTGAACCAGATAAGGGCTGCTGCTCAATGAGCTACAGATATAAGCGCTTATTAGGTAGCTTGTTGGTTAATTATTATTTATTATGTATTTTTCATATTCAAGAATTAAAATTCGAAATTGCTTCGCCAAATTGTAACCCATATCCTAGTAGGCCAATCAATACTTATATATGTATAATATGTCAATCAGTCAATACTATAAAGTAAATCAATAGTTTAGCCATGACTTCACTTATGTTTTCATTAAAATAATAAAATTATTGGATTCCAATTCAAATTTCGCGGCTCCTAAAATGCTCTTGCATGTGAGCGCATGGTATAATTATATCAGGTGGGGTCGGCCATAGAGCTGCATAAAGTGCAACCGCTACTTGCAATACTTGTTCAAATCAACAATATGAAAAATATTAAGTTTTATTCAACAATTTATATGTCTGGTATGTGTAATGGTAGTATTCCACTAGACTTCACTTAACGGCTATAAAGCTTTTTATTTAAAATGCTGTACTAAACTTTCATGGCTATCGTATTTTGGTATCGATGCTATCGTCGATGTATCTCCAGCTCAGCTCTATTTCAAAACTATTCCAACTTTTGAGCTGCGCGGTTGTGTTGCGCGGGCGAATTTTACTTGAAAATGAATTTTTAAATTGTTAAAAAGTTTACAACCAGAATCCAAGCAAAATCAACCACTAAGTGCTCGTGGGTGCAGGTTCGTTGCGCGGATTCATTCTAATTTTGAATGGGAGAGCGGTCGGTGGTTGCAAGCCCAAGCTGCGCGCGTTCCGTAGTACCTCTATCGCACTCAGGTGTGTCGTTCGTGTGAGTCAACCGATTTGTTGGTAACAACAAGTTCAAACGTGTGTGTGTGTGTGTGAGTGTTAACAAAGCCGCAACGTCAGAGGTGCGAGCGTGTGTGTGTGTGTGTGTCTTTGTGAGAGAGTGAGACTGCTTCTTGGCCCGTTTTGACGGCATTACGTTCGGCTACCTGGACTGCGAGTCTCTCAAACTCCGACTCAAAACGGTCATTTCGGCTGCGTTACGTTTTTTCTTGTTTTGTTTGTGGCTGTAGTTTTGAGCACTACTTTATGATTTGATTTCCCCCCTGCGTTCGGGGCGTTGGCTATGAAAGTTTTCGTGGTTTTCTGTTTGTGTGTGAAAGGCTTGGATGGAAATGCATGAAAATCGCGATTAGATAGTGAAAACACTCGCATTGCGGACCAGCCAGCAACAAGTTTCCACGGCAACGTCATCAATTGGAGCATAACTGTAAGAGAAGTGAGATTAAGGTAGCGCATAACCACAACACCAACAACAACACCAACAATATCAATATCAGTGGGCCAACACACACACACACGAACACACCGTGCTAGCCGCGCGCACAGACACAGAAGCAGACATACACACGCATACGCATACACGTACACCTGCGCTTCACTTTCAGCGTTATCGGTGCGTTCCACGGGTTTTGTTTGCTTTGGGGATTGCGAAAAAGGCAAAACTACTGCAAATGATTCACCCAGCAACGAAGAACGAGCCAGCGAACAACCACTTCGCTCGCTTTGGGAACAGAATAACAAATCGGTTGCTTGCGACATGAAATCCGATATGAAAACTCCCGCAAGTCTCTCATTTGGAAACCGAAACTCGTCGGCACTTTGGGCACTTTTCTGCAGGCGTCTGCACTTCCGTACATTTAATAAGAATCTTCGCTCCACATTGGACATTGGGGTTGAGTAACCGAGCAGCTCCGTTCCGTAACTTGAGGCGTCTTGAGAGTGTAGTGTACCCCCAGGTTAATGCACTGCACACACACACACACACACACACAGGCATTGAAAGCGGCTTGCATCTGTGTGAGTCCTTGTGCCAGTTTACATGCAACGGGCGGGGGGCATCGACATCGTATCGCCTGCCACGGCATGTGGCATGGCATTGCCAATCAAGTGCCACCAACCAAATTCTATTCAAATTTAACCGTTTTCGGACAGCCAGGTGGCCCGGTTCGTTCCCTTTTCGTTTCGTTTCGTTTTCGGCTGCAGTTTCGCTTCCTCACGCACCCACGCACACAGACAGGAAGTACAGTGAGTCGGGAAAGTGTTTTGACCATAACATCGATTTTAATTGTGTTTTAATTGCTTGGCAAAGCCAAAAGCTTGGAAACCAAATCTAGATGTTCCTCAACATTAATTACATTTTAAAACACTTTCCTCACATTCCAAAGGATCTAAAAACCAGACAGAATTTTGCATTATTTGTTTAAGAACCCGATCTTATCTTATCTTTCTGATGAGTAACGTAACAACTTGTTATTATACTCAGACCAAAGTTTATAAAGTGTTTGGTGAATATTTAAATATTGAAACAAAACCAAATATTTTTTTATAGAAAAAAACACAATACTTACATGTTTTACAATGTAATAACTTGTGCAAACGTTCTTGTTTCATTAACAATTAATCAATATATAGAAAAAACAATTATTTGGTTGAAAAGATAGACTTTTGAGCTACACTGTTTATCCATTGGGTTCCACTCGGGAGCCCAGGGATATGGTTGCTATGGTAGAGGATCGTGGAAATTTGTTTCTGTTTTATCTCTGAATCTATCTATTACCGAAATATGTTCTAAAAGAAGCAAACTTCAATGAATAATCTCCATGACTGCTACTTAAATCCCAAAAATATTTGATTGAATTCCCAACGGCTCTCCGTTTTCATCACATTCTCCACACAATCGGCGACAATCCGATTATGCTCTCCGAGGCTCTCCGGTGCCTGATGCCCTATCCCCTCTCCACGCGACTTAAACCAATTTAAAGCAATGACCTTTCGCCTTCACTCCATAACAATTAACCCATTGACGCCGTTTCGAGCGCCCCAGACAATGCACGTAATCGCCAGTGCAATGGGTCGATCGGCTCCATCGCTCCTCGCGACTCCCATGCCGCACATTCCATGCCACATGGCTGTCCGGAGTTTGAGACTTCCAATTTGAGAGCGCCTCTTATGCTGTAACTTATTTTTAGCGCATTTTCCGATTCGAATCCACCTTTGAAACGGGTTTGTCGGACTCTCGGTCTCTCGGGTTTCTTCTAACATCGGAGCGGGGAGACGGAGCGGGGAGACGGAGCGGGGAGCCGAGCCAACGACGTAATGGGAAACCAGTTTGTTCACTCTTACTCCGCGACGAGATTTGTTTTTCGTTTGTTTTGTTTACACTACGTTAACGGAGAACGAGTAATATTTATTTACAAATTCTCATTTCAGTCCACCATGATGCACAAACTCAAATATCGCGATAAATCGAAGTGGCTCACAGCCATGCTCCTTCTGGTGGCGGCCTCCCTGGGCCCACTGGTGGGGGGACAGACGCGGGATCCCAGATTCTATTCACGGCCCGGCGTCGACTACCATTGGCCCAATCCGGGCGATCCGGACTACAGGTGAGTCCAGCCCATTGGCGCATCCCATCTATGGCCCCACTTATGGCGAATATTTGCAGAACTTACACCTTCAACGATCGCCGCTATGGCCACTACCAGCCGAATGGTTTCGGGGCCAACTATCCGGGCAGGAATCCGCCCGGCCAGTACCCGCAGGGCATGCCCAATGAGGATCGTTTTCGCTTCGATCCGGTAAGCTGTTCGCTGCTATATTCTCTCAAATTTGGATCAAACTAGCGCTTAATCAATTAAATTTGTTGACAAGAACAAAAGTTGACCCCATAAGAGCAGAAACGATCCATAAACGAACAATGAGAGATCATTGAGCGAGGGAGTACGACGGATGAGTGTCGTATCAATGCAATCATCTTAATTAAGTTTTCATTCCATTCCATCGAATGGACTTAATCAATTACACATGTTTCCCCTCCAACTCATTCATAGAGAGATGGAACTGATGGTCTCAATCTATCTCCCACAGAACGATCCCAATGCTCGGACGCAGTTCCCGGGCGTGCTGGCCGGTTGGCGGGAGGATTTGCAGGGGAAGCAGCGTCGCGACTCGCTGACACTCGATCGGGATGTGTTCGTGACGACCAACTACGGCCAGGTGCAGGGCTTCAAGGTGTACATGTACGACAATCCGGACCCCAAGTCGTTCTACAGGCCGTACCACTCCACCGTGGACCGCGTGATGGGCGAGTGCTCGGCCTTCCTGGGCATACCCTACGCCCTGCCGCCCACCTTCGAGGGCCGCTTCAAGCCGCCGCGGGCGCATCGCGGCTGGCAGCTGCTCCAGGCCGTGGACTTCGGACCCGCCTGTCCGCAGCCAGTGCGATACACGGGCGCCACCAAGGGAGTGATGGACATGGACGAGGACTGCCTGTACCTGAATGTTTACTCGCCCAAGGTGAGTGATCCTGGACACTTATTATACATTTATTTAGGCTCATGCCAGGTGAAAAGTGAGTGTGCACAGAGTAGATACAGGGAAGCAACTATCACCGTGAAAATCATCACGGGAAAGCCGACGACAAAGAAGCCCATGAAGGAAATCTTGTAGCCATGCTGCTGGGCCAGGCCCGCGGTGACCACGTTGGCCGAGGCGCCGATCAGGGTGCCATTGCCCCCGAAGCAGGCGCCAAAGGCCAGGGCCCAGACGAGCGGGGCCAGCGGCAGGCCGAGCTTGCTGTTCTTGGCCAGCTGGACGGTCAGCTTGAGCATCATCTGGGTGATGGGTATGTTGTCGACAAAGGCGGAGGTCACCGCGGAGATCCAGAGCATCATCATGATGGCCACGGCCAGCTGGTTCTTCTTGTCCACGCTCAGGATCACGCTGACCGTGATGTCGCCTATCCACTGGATGAGGCCCATCTCGGACAAGGCCTCTATGAGGACGAAGAGGGCGGCGAAGAAGAGCAGCGTGGACCACTCCACATGGAAGAGAATCACATCCATGGCCTCCTTGTTGGCCAGGATGAGCAGCAGAAGGGCTGCCAGCATGGCTATCCAGGGCAGCGTGGCGCCCTTGAAGTATGGGATCGAGTGCAGGAAGAACAGGGCAATGGCGAACCCGAGGGCAATGCAGCACTTGATCAGGAGCGGCTTGTCCCGAATGCCGTACTTCACCTCCAGCACGGCCAGGGTCTCAAAGTAGTTGGCCACTGGCGATAGCAAGGCTATCGTGGACTTGCTCTTCTTCATGTTCTTGGCCTTGAGCTCCTCGATGCGTTTCAGCATATCCTGGCGAAGGGCATCCTCATCGGCCGTGACTGGGGACACCAATTCCGCCTCCCTCTGCAGCGTCCTGATGGCGTGCGCCACTGGGTCCTCGTCGACCACATACAGCTTCTTGCGGATCATGAAATATATAACCACGAATGAGGAGCACATGGCGATAAGCACGCCCGGAAACATGTGCAGCGTGAAGTTCAAGAAGTCAATGCCGTCCTCCTCCACGTTCTTATCGGTGGCTATGATCACGTTCGGCGGATCCCCCACCGGCGTCAGGGTGCCGCCGATGTTCGAGTAGATCACGATCACGATCAGCACCAGGGTCGTGCGCAGCGCCATCACCTCGCAGAGCCGGATCGTCACGGGCACCATCAGCAGCACCATCGTCACGTTGTCCAGGAACGCGGACAGGACGCCGGTGAACAGGCACAGGAAGAAGATGAGGGGCCAGGCATTGCCGCTGGACATGCGGTAGGCGAACACCGCGAGGTAGTCGAAGACCCCTGTCTCCGACAGGATGGCCACCATGATCATCATTCCCAGCAGCAGCATGAGGGTGTTGAAGTCGACCCAGGACACGATGGTCGCCAGGGAGGGGCGTGCCCCCATGGCGGCCAGGAGACCGACGGAGGCCGTTGATGCCATAAGGGCAGCGAACGTCCGATCCGTTATCTCCCAGATAATGAGCACGTACAGGAAGATGAGCAGAAGCCCAGCATAAATCACCCCGCTGGCGGTGTCCACGGGCTTGGTGTCCACCTGAGTGAGCAATGAAACCGACTCCGCGCTGTAGCTCTTGAATGATACGACCACCTCTGCGTCCTTCTGGTCATCTGCCGCCGGAACTTTGAAATAGTTCTCCGCCGATTCGAAATGTCCTTCTGACCTTTTTATATAAACGTTCCACATGTCGGTCTGCACATACGTGACGTTCAGGGTCGAGTCGCGACGCTCA
>OZ018402.1:53228913-53395935 GCA_963969585.1 Drosophila helvetica
AAATAGAGAAACTGTAAACACAATTCGTCTACTTCGATACAACAGAGGTCTCACATACAAGCCCATAGAATGGTCCAAGATAAACCTATCCGGATCTCGGATCAACTACAGGTGACACTTAAAGCTACCTGTCGCAGGCGATCCCAAGTATACTCAACGCTCATCCCTGGAGCAGAACCTTGACACACATACTTACCCCTTATACGAATACCCATGAAATTGATCACCAAATTTCTTGATTATGAATGTTTCATATTGAAACTTCCATGTTTTAATGAGACAATTATATTTTTTGCTAGTTCCGATAATCTGATCAATCTGTTCTGATCAATTTTTTCCGAGTCAAATTTAGGTTGGGTTACAACAAAATTATTCATAAATAAGTCACAAGCTAAATCGCCCTGGTAATGGTGTCAAATTTATCTTAATGGACCAATTAGTCTTCTATTTTTTCCTTTTGCAATTAAGATTCGTTTTGTTGTATAAAAAAGCGTTTACTTTTCATTTTGCAGAGGAAAGGGTTGACGTTTTGAAAAGTAAAAAGTCTTTCGCATTTTGAGCGTAAGAGCGCCAATTTATGTGAATTCAAAAGTAAATGTAAAAATTGATGTGAAAGGGTAACCCGGAACCTCCCTGATAGTGTATATTTAATTTTTCCAGACAATTGGAATTATTCAACCATCTTTGAAGGCCCCATGATTTCCCACGCATCAGCTCCTTAGTCTGTCTCACAGTCTTAGAAAATAGCGAGTCAGTAAGGGTCGGTTTCTCGACTTCGGGTTAACTTCAATCGGAACGTTAAAGTCTCCGATAACGAAAATTGGTTTTCTGAAGGGCCCATGCGAGGGTTAACTGCCAACCGGCGGCCGGGAAGCTGGTTAAGCTGGTCAGCGTTCTTTCAGCATTCCGAACGGTAACAGAAGTCTCTCGGGCGACTGCAAGAATTTATTTTCCCCTTTCAAATCGCGAACGAAATATGATATTGTATCATATACAATATATACCTGCGCTCCATCCATAGTCCATCTTGACAAATATCCCTGCGGTTTTTATACCACACATTCTGTTATGTCTCTCACTATCTTTCCACCCACGATTTAACTTTCGCCCGCTACATCTCGCTCACTCCGCCAGGGGCGCCACATAGAGAGCGAGCGCATGGCAAGAAGTCAGTCAGAAGTGGAAATTTTTTTCATCATTTGGCTACAATGATCCAATCGAAAAGTGTTTCTGCATTCTATTAGATAGGATAACCCTTTATGATTCAGCCTTTTCTGGTATCTTAAGATTATCACATTTTGATAGGAGTTGAAACACGAGACTGCATATCAAATTTGGTTGCTCTCAGTCGCGAGGACAAAATGGACTTGCAGACTAACTCGGCTCGGCTCGGATCGACTCAGTTCTTAATGCTGACCAAGAATATACGAGTAAATCTATACTATAAATTTGTAGAAAAAAATGTGTGTGTAAGGGGCTATCTCCGCCACGCGTGCACCAAATTGCTTGGCTTTTTTTTTTAAATGATCGCTAGAGTATGTGGCTTGGTTTTTATAAACCAATATTTGTACTTTTCCATAAATAAAAATTTTATTTGAACGCCTATTTCATTTCATTTGGTCTAGCAGCGTAGCGCGCGGGTTGGCTAGTACTTTAAATGTTCGGAAATGCTACCTTCTTTCAAATATACCCGAATACCCTTTGAGTAAAGAATATACAAATAATTGTAGAGTATAAAAATGTATGAAATGCGACTTGAATATCTGTTCTCCTTTGCAGACTGGCGCTGGCGTGGCCCAGAAGTATCCCGTGATGGTTTACATCCATGGAGGAGAGTTCATTCGGGGCGCCTCCAACCTGTTCCAGGGCCACATACTGGCCTCCTTCTACGACGTGGTCGTGGTAACGCTCAACTATCGACTGGGAGCCCTGGGCTTCCTCTCGACTGGCGACGAGAACTCGCCCGGCAACTACGGCATTCTGGATCAGGCAATGGCCCTGCGGTGGGTCCACGACAACATCGAGTTCTTCAACGGGGATCGTGACTCGATTACGCTGTTCGGTCCGGGAGCCGGCGGAGCCTCGGCAGGGCTCCTGATGGTCGCCCCGCAGACGCGGAACTTGGTGAAGCGAGTGATTGCTCAGTCGGGCTCGGCGCTGGCCGACTGGGCGCTGATCCAGGACAAGTACAGGGCCCAGAACACGAGCCGAGTGCTGGGCCAGCTGCTCGGCTGCTCCATTGAGTCGTCGTGGAAGCTGGTGAACTGTCTGCGCACCGGACGCAGCTTCTACGAGCTGGGCAACGCGGAGTTCTCGCCGCAGGTCGGCAGCTTCCCCTGGGGCCCAGTGCTGGACCACAACTTCACGCTGCCCGGCGACGACTGGTACGAGGGCTGGCGGGAGAAGGACTGGCGCTTCCTCACCCAGACCCCGGAGACTCTGATACGTGCCGGCAAATTCAATCGGAATATCCAGTACATGACGGGGGTGACCACGCAGGAGGCGGCCTTCCTTGTGGCCCAGAACGAGTCGCTGGGGCCGTACTACGAGCTGGACGGACGCTTCTTCGAGCAGAAGATACGGGAGCACGTCTTCCGCTACAACTACACCCTGAACCCGCTCGGCGTGTACGAGGCCATCAAGTACATGTACACGTTCTGGCCGGATCCCAACAACAACACCATCATCCGGGACCAGTACATCAACATGCTGAGCGACCTCTACTACCGGGCGCCGGTGGATCAGATGGTAAAGCTGCTGCTCGAGCAGAAGGTTCCCGTGTTCATGTATGTCCTGAACACCACGGTGGAGGCCCTGAATCTGCCGCAGTGGCGCAAGTATCCCCATGACACGGAGCGCTACTTCCTCACCGGTGCCCCGTTCATGGACACCGAGTTCTTCCCCAAGAAGGAGCACCTGCAGCGGAACATGTGGACCGACAACGACCGCAACATGAGCCACTTCTTCATGCAGACCTATTCGAACTTTGCCAGATACGGGTAGGCATCAGGAGCGCACTCTTCCCGTGCCTTTCACCACCATTCCTTTTTCTTTCCTTTCGCAGCAATCCGACGCCCCAGCAGGTGCTGGGCATGCACTTCCAGCGCGCCTACCAGGGCGAGATCCGCTACCTGAACATCAACACCACCTTCAACTCGTCCATTCTGCTCAACTACCGGCAGACGGAGTGCGCCTTCTGGACGCAGTACTTGCCGACAGTCATCGGGGTCCTGGTTCCCACGTACCCGCCCACCACGGAGTACTGGTGGGAGCCGAAGGAGCCGCTGCAAATAGCCTTCTGGAGCATGTCGGTCACCTGTTTCTTCCTCATCGTACTCGTGGTCATCTGCTGCATCATGTGGCGCAACGCCAAGCGGTAGGTGGAGCATTGAATTACCCCAGAAGCAGCTGCTAATGGCCAACCCAAATCATCATCCATCTAGGCAATCGGACCGCTTCTACGACGAGGATGTGTTCATTAATGGCGAGGGTCTGGAGCCCGAGCCGGATCCCAGGGGCGTGGACAATGCCCACATGGTGACCAACCACCATGCCATGCGCTCGAGGGACAACATCTACGAGTACCGGGACTCGCCCTCGTCCAAGACCTTGGCCAGCAAGGCGCACACGGACACCACGTCCCTGCGCTCGCCCAGCTCCCTGGCCACCACCCAGAAGTCGGGCAGTCAGGCGTCCCTGAAGTCGGGCATCTCCCTCAAGGAGACCAACGGCAGCCTGGTCAAGTCCGAGCGTGCGGCCACGCCGCGTTCCCACACCAACGGAACGACAGCCAAGGCGGGGCCCGTCGAGGAGAAGCGTCTGCTGCATCCCCTCTCCAGCACGCCAGTGCCGCAGCTGCAGTCGGAGCCCACGAAGAGAGCGCCTGCCAGCGTCTCCGGCAGCAGTCGGAGCACCACGCCTGTGCCCTCGGCCCGGACCACCACCACGACGGCCACCCTGTCCTCGCAGCCAGCGGTTCAGCCCCGACGCACCCAGCTGGTGGAGGGCGTGCCCCAGACCTCCGTCTAAGAAACGGCTCTCTAAGCGCGGGATGCGCTTAGGGAGTAAATCGAACCATCCAACCAACCGAGAAGCCTTTTGTTGACCAAGGGAACGCCAGAAGAAGTAGGTCAAGCAGATAGATTTCCTCTCCCATTTATGTTTATTAAACATACCTCTTTGTTTTTCCAGAATTTCCTTGGAGCTAAGTAACTTTTTGTGTAACATTTCGATTTAGTTTTTATAATTTATATCTAATTTATTTATAATTTTCTATTTAAACAGATCTTTGAGATCTCAGTTTCACGTTGAGTTTAGTTTGTAGTTTTAGTTTTTGTTTGTTTAACGAGTATCTACTTTTTTTGTAAGTTCGATAACCCAACGAATACAAATCCATATCAATGACATTCCATAGCCTTACAATTGGCCCCTAAGTGTATATAAATTTAGTTAGAATTAAGAACAGGCTATATTTAAGCTCTCTAGCTAAAGAACTTGAAGATTCCGATGGAATCTTTTCATTTTTATCAGTTATCATAGGCTATATTGTGCAGCTGATCAAAAGAGATCTACTCGGGACAAATCTGACATTCCCACTCAATCTTGTTGGGTCTGAAGCACCCTTCAGTGGCGTCTATAAGTAATTCGAACTACATTGTAATCCATGATAGCACAAATAAATTTTCCTTACCTGAACTTTCAGCTAAAACTCATTAAAATGTTAAGTTATTTGGAACAAATCTTGTTCGTATATCACTGTTCTGTCCGTAACCATATACTCGTGTAAGTCCATCAATTGTAAGTCCAAGAGCAACACCTAAAGTGCCTTCATTCCTTGTGCTTGTCTTTAATGGACTCCCCAACCCCATCCCCATCCCCTGCCCTGCCACCCTTGTGTGCCTTCCACATACTACATATATACGTATCTGTATTAAGTTTTAGTTGTAGGTTTTGTATATGTTTTATGTGTCGCATATAAGCCAACCAATGACCATACAACTTCAGAGTGAACCGTCCAATAGTTTTATGTTTTCATATACATCGTGTACATGTTTATTGTGTGTGTATATAGTGTCTAGATCCATTACATGATCGAAAGCGTAATCTATAATCTATAATTTACATTCTATGTGTGTTTAATTAAGTTTAGTTCATTTTATTGTATTGTATTTGTCCTCAAATAAAATAATATACCATACACATGCTCGTATAAATATTATTATATTCAATGTGGTTTTTGGATCAAAGTATTCAGGGAAAAGTCAATTTAACAATCCTTTTAAGGGAGTTGCAAACATTCATTAAATTCATTTTGAGGAGTCATATATGATCCGTAAAACTCATCGTATTTCTTGAAATAAACGCATTCCTTTGAACATTCCTAAACTTATACATTTTCTGATACATATAAGTGACTTAGAATTCTATCCCATAATGGAAATTAAATATTTCTTTTCAATTTTCTGCCTGTGACTCCAATACGCGTATTATAAATATAGCATATAGTACATGTCGGCTCCTAGTAAACCCCTAGTGGCTGGGTTAACGCTGGGATTAGTTTAATTATCTACATCAAAAGGTAGGGAAATCTAAACGTTATGTGTACATTCTTATAGGTAGAGCGAGGCGGCAAAGACAATGTCGCGCTTGAGCAGTCGAATACCCTCCGAGAACTTGTTCTCCAGGTCCGTGTTGCCGATGGTCTTGGAGGCCTGGCACATTTGCCGCAGCAGCTCCTCCAGGCGGCGCATGCAGCGGATGATGGAGCCCTCGAAGATGTCGGTCATTTTGCAGACGGCCAGGAAGCTGGAGCCCTTGCACCAGGCCAGCACCACGTCCATGAGGAAGGGCTTGAACTTGTCCACGTAGCTGTCCGCGTCCAGCTCCAGCTTGCACTCGGACGACACCTTGGCAATGCGTCGCGCCAGATCCTGCATGGAGCGCAGCGGTCCCGACAGCTCCGTGGCACTCTTGGGCGCCTCTTGGGACTTCTCGTCGCAGACGAAGCACGAGAGCAGGGCCACCGCCTGGGGAGCGGTCAGATCGTTGAAGACACCATTGAAGATCATCTCGGTCATGAGCAGCTCATCGGCCGAGCTCAGCTCGCAGGCCACGCGGCCCTTGAACTCGATAACGTCGCCCGGCTTGCAGTAGCCCATCCGGCGGAGCACGCGCTTGCGGTGCTTCAGCTCCTCCATCTGCAGCAGGCTGCGGGCGGCCTTCAGCTCCGCCTTGATGGCCGTCAGCTGCGCCTGCAGCTTCACCTTGTCCTGGTAGCGCTTGTGGATGCGCCCCAGCTCGGCCGAATTGTGCAGCGGATGCTCCTCGAGGCGCGACTCGAACTGGGCAATGGCGTCGACAATGTCGCGGAACTCGCGGTCCTTGATGTTCATGTCGTCGATGGGATTCAGCACAGGCGGTCCCAGGGGGAACCGCTTCTTGGCCTCCTGGATGGTCTTCAGGACGGCGCGCCGGTTGTCCGCGCTGCGCAAGTCGTTGGGGAAGTACACTCGAATCGAGCTGATCTGTGTGATGAGCGTGTGGGCCACCGGGACGACCTCCATGCAGCCGCGCTCGTTGGGCTGGCAGGGCTCGGTGTCGCCGGACTTGGCGGCGGCCTCGCTCACGTGCAGCAGGACATCGATGGTGACGCTGGGCTCGCTCTTGAGGGGGTTCTTGCGGCTCTGGTCGTGCTTCTTGAAGTTCAGGACAATGCCCCAGTCGTACTCCTGGGCGCCGGCCGACACCTTGACCAGTCTGCCGGGCTGCAGGAAGGGCAGCAGGTACTGGGGTCGCGTCAGCCACTGGCGGAACTGTTTGCCATGGGTCTCCAGCTGCTCGCGGATGTGGTGATAGGAGGCGATGTTGTGCTCGTCTTTGATGCTCAGCTTGTTCAGCTCGAGGGTCTTCTGCTCCACCTGGTCGTGGAGGGCGGGCAGGGCGGCCTGGTTCTGGAACTGATAGAAGCTCCGCTCCAGCATGTACTCCGGATTGATCTCCTCCACGCGCAGCAGGTTCAGCACCATGTTGTATGTCAGGTGGAAGGCCGAGTTGATGGGATCGGCCTTGCCCTGGACAATGTCCCGGCCCACGGCCGGCGACACCTTCTCGTCGATCATCAGGATGACAATGCCCTTGTCGTCCAGGCCACGACGACCGGCACGACCCGCCATCTGGATGTACTCCCCGGAGCTGATCCAGCGGAAGTCCTTGCCATCGAACTTCCGGGGAGCGGTGAAGAGCACCGTCCTGGCCGGCATGTTCAGGCCCATGGCGAACGTTTCGGTGGCAAAGAGCGCCTTGATGAGGCCCTCGCCGAACAGAATCTCAATGGTCTCCTTCAGGATGGGCAGCAGGCCGCCGTGATGGATGCCAATGCCTCGACGCAGCAGCGGCAGAACGTTCTCCACCTGCGGCAGGCGGCGATCCTCGTCGGAGAGCACGTCCATGGCATTGTTGAAGACCTCGTCCACGAGCTTCTTCTCGTCGGCCGTGTTGAAGTCCAGTTTGGCCATCTGCATGGCAAAGATCTCGCAGTCCTTCTTGCTGAACGAGAAAATGATCACCGGGGCAAAGTTGCGCTCCATGATCATCTTGACGATCTTGAAGATGTTCGTCTGTCCCGAATTGTGGCCCTTGATGCCGCCCTTGCGTCCCTTCTGATCGCCCTTGGCAGCCTCCCCTAAAAAAAAAAAGAATGATTTTATTTTTCAGAGGGCAATCCTTGACGAATAGTACGTACCCGCGTTGGCCAGCACCGCCATGGCTGTGGTGAAGTTATCCTCCTTGAACTGCCCCTTCTCGTCGACAATCAGATGGATGCCGTCGCCCCCGGCGGGGAAGATGTAGTGCTGCAGCGGCGTGGGACGGTAGTCCGTGTAGACCACGTGGCAGGGCTGCTTGTGCAGGTGACAGACCCACTCGGCGAACTGCCGGGCATTCGGGATGGTGGCCGAGAGGAAGACGTAGCGCACGTTGTCCGGCAGCAGGATGAGCGTCTCCTCCCAGACCACGCCGCGCTCCTTGTCGCGCATGTAGTGGATCTCGTCGAAGACCACCCAGCCCACCTCGCGCATGATCTCGCTGCCGCGGTACAGCATGTTCCTGAGGATCTCGGTGGTCATGATGAGGCACGAGGCCGAGGGATTGATGGTCACGTCGCCGGTGACCAGGCCGACGTCCTTGAACTCGTCGGTGAACTCCCGGAACTTCTGGTTGGACAGGGCCTTGATGGGCGTCGTGTAGATGACTCTCTGTTTGGCGGCCAGGGACTTGGCGATGGCGTACTCCGCCACCACGGTCTTGCCCGCCGAGGTGTGGGCCGAGACCAGGACGCTCTGTGAGTTGTCGATACAGAGGATGGCCTGGCGCTGGAAGGGGTCCAGCACGAAGGGGTACTCCTTGGCCGGAATGCCGGTAAACGGTTGCAGCGGTATGTACTCCTGGTCGGGGTGGGCGGCCACCTCGTGGGTGCACGACTCCGGCGCCTCCAGCAGGTGTGTGACGATGCGTGTGCGCAGGACCTCCAGAGTGCCGCAATCTTCTACATCCAAAGGCACCTCCTCCACATCCTCCTCCTCCTCAGCATCCTCGTCCTTCTTGCTGGCACCTTCCACCTCTTTCTTCAAGCGCTTGGTGGCTTCCTCCTCAGCCAACTCCCCCTGCTGCTGCTCTTGCTGCTGCTCCTCGTGCTTTTCATCATTGGAAGCGTCGTCGGCCGTACGCTTGGGGGCCTTTTTGGCGGCTTTGTCTGTGGCTGGCTCCGCCTTGCTGGGACCTGGAGTGGGCGGCACCAGGCTCTCCGGCGGCACTTCGTTAAAGCAGTCGAATAACTCGTCAATGTCCATGCTGGATTTTCGTTTTTTTAATAAAAAAATAGATCGCACGCCGCAAAAACATGTGAAGCCACCAGTGTGACCGCGCGATAACGATAAGAAATACCATCTGGCTCAAAAATAAATACTATTAAATACCATTTCAGTTTCTAAAAATACTGTTTAAATACCACTCATTAAAAAAATATAAAAAATATAAATCATATTTTTCCAAAATATTTAATTACTTTACAAACTTACAAATATAATTCATAAATTAAAACAGCCTTTTTTGTCCATCGTTTCTTGTTAACTTACAAATTATAATCAGCCTTTCCATATCTTGTTTTTGATAGTTTCAATTCAACTAAAGTTCATGACATTATATTCATAACAATCCGCAATATATTCATGGCAAATACCATTAGGTCGTTCAGAAATACCCGTATATACCATGAAAAAATAAAATACTTTTTGCCCAATTTTGGCATAAAAAATACAATAATGTATTTAAAATCCCATAAACGGTCACCCTGTTTCCAACACCAGTCGAGAAACAGCTGTTCGTTTGGCACTTTAGGCAATTTTTAGTCGGTTTCGTCTGGTTAGACCGGTCACACTCTCTCAATATTTTCACGATTTGCGCTGGTTTCTTTATATTTAACGAATTTGCGCTTTTAAAGCTAGATAAAACTACACAAAATGGTTGCTGGCGGAGCTTCGGATACGGGCGGCGTCAAGCCGATGGCCATTGCAGGCCGCATGGTCCGCGAGCGCGAGCGCCTGATTGGAATGACCCCCGACGAGCGGGCCTGGCGCAAACAGTGGCTGAAGGACCAGGAGTTGCACCACGGCGCCCGCAAGGTGCCCGCCCTAGAGCTAGAGCTGAACAATCCCATCAAGCGCTTCTACCGGGCCCCCCTGGACAAGGTCTGCAGCGTTCTAACCCCGGCCCTGGTGAGTAAAAGTCGCCCTGGCATCGTCGTCGTCGCATTATGTAATCGCACGGATCGGCACATTTTCTCCTGTTCTTTGGCGTTTTAAGTGATTCCTGTTCTGCTTTTAGGGCTTCCAACGCGCCTACACGATACGCTACTGGACTGGCAAGGCTCTGCTGGCTCTCACGGGCATCTATGCCGGCGCCTACTACTTCAAGTACAATCAGAATGTGAGTATTTCGCGGGGAATCCCCCTGATTAGTGGAAGGAATGGTCTGGGCCACCTAGTAGAAGGATAGTCCCAGCAGATTCGATGGCTTATCTGCTCTCTGCTTGTATCCCTCTAAAGCTCGATTGAGGAATCTTTTCTCCAGCCTTCTGCTGACGCAGCAGTCGAAACCTCTGACCATTCATTCAGCAATGATTGCTACCACAAACCTCTCACATTTCCCCATCTGTTCCCATTTCCTTGCAGGATTGGACCCGCAAGGGGGGCTGGCGTGTGATTTCATCGCGCAAGTCCTGCGTTCCCGGCGACGAGGGCTATCCCCGTGTGTCGGACCGCTCGGCGCCCGCCGATTATGCAGCTCGCGGCTTCAAGCAGTCGCCTGTGTAGGCTGGAGAGCGTCTTGGTGATTTTTCCTAGGTTTGAAACGTTAATTAATGATAGCAAAACAAATACCGCAATAAACGTGGAAACAAAATGTAAGAGAGAGAGAAAGGGAGTGGCAGAGTTTTGTCATTGCGGCGGTGCTGAGGAAGACGTTTTTCTGCTGCGTTGGGGGTTTTCTTTTCTTTGTTGGCATTACCTGAAAAAAAACGCTGCGGAAGCAGATTGCAGCTGTGCTGATTCGGTTGGAGCTGGGCTATTGGCCGTTTTCTTTTAGTTGAGTTTTCGAGCGCGAGCTGGCAGCCAGGTGCGGCCAAAATGCAAATAAATAGTAACATATAATCAAGTTTATGTGGAATAAACACAAGACGGCATTCAAAATGTTTGGCATTACATGAAAGACACTGCTTCAAATAAAATTCAAACCCCATACCACTTTCGCGCGATTTTGAATTTGTGCGCGCTTGAAAATTCCCCGCAGGGTAACACTGTCCGCCCCGATAACACACGAGTGAAATGTAAAGTGTACAAATTATAAATAAAGCAATAATTCAAGTAAAGTGCAATTTTAAATACTTCATATTACATTTAAAACTATTAAATATATTCAAGTTAAGTGAAAACTGCAAAAAAGTGCTAGTAAAATGGAAAATAGTTGGCCCGTTTTTGAATTCGCGCGCGCAAAAATTCCCGAACGACACAATCGTTGGCCTGTTATCGGACAGTGCTACGATTGTGTCCTCTCTAGCGGCGCAGCTAGCTTATTTTTCTTGCTCGGCTGCGACGCTCACGTCGCTAATAAAATAATTTGATTTGATAATTTTGAAATTGAATTTGAAGTTGTGAACAATTCTGTGTGTTCTGCCGCAGCGAATCTTGGCTCGCATTTGGAACAAATTGAAGGAAATCCTCCAAAACTGTCGAGGAAACTGTCTTGCTGGCTCCCCACTGGTGTGCTGCTGCTGTGCGTGTGTTGTATGTGTGTGTCTGTGGCGGTGTGTGCAATTTTTTTCATCATCCAATCCGCGTGTGTTTTGTGTGTGTGCCCCCGAGGAACGGAACGCGTGGCCCAGCCCGAGGACAATACCAGCCGCAAGCCCCCAGTGGAGCATTAGACCAGACCAGACCGCCAGACCACGTCTTTGCAGCCGTAGGAACAGGTGAGTGTGGTGCTTGTGATCTGCCTGCCACCTGGCAGCCGCAGCGCAGCGCACCGAGCTGAGCGGCCGCAGGTGCAATCCCCGAGCACCCCCAAAATATATGACCCCAAACTTCAGTTCGGCCTCGGTTCTGCTCTCTTTTTCGCAATTCCATCTCCTACAAGATTCCGTTGCTTTTAACATTTTTCTTGTTCATTATTCTACAAAAAAAAAAAAGAAAAAAAACGTCGACGTCTCTGCTCACGTTTTTGACTTTTTTTCTTTTGCCTCTGCCAACGTCGTTCGCCGCTCTCTCTCGCTCTGGAAGAGACTCCTCTCAGCTGTCAGTGCTGTCAGCAGCGGCGAGGCGACGTCGCGTTCCCGCGCGCGGGAAATCGCCAACTTTGATTGTTGGTATTTTCTCCAATTTTGCAATGATTTTGATTATTTTTAAGGAATCTGATTCTGGATGTTTTCCCCCTTTGAATGCGTTTAAGAAAGTGGGGGGTTTCATTCAGATTGTGTGCGTAAACTGCGCTCAAAGTTGGTGCCAAAAACGATCAAATGGTAATCGATGGCAACAACAAAGTCGCAGCGGTTTGTTTGGATCTCAATTGGCGTTGCCACCCAGTTGATAAAACTTGCTGAGTGAGTCGTTGATTTGCATTCGGTTTCTTAAAATGAATAAAAATCGATCAACTTGGGTTATTTGAATGCATGTTTTTGCTTTTTTTCAAAGGCATTTAATGATTCAACTGATAAATGCTAAATTCATTGGCTTAATATGTGTATTTCTTATAAATTTCAAGAAATATTGTTGCACAAAAATTTTTTTTTTCTATTTTGTATATTGCACTTATAAATTGACTATTTGCACTTGGAAAAACTATTAAAAAGGGAACAAATTTATTTAAATTTGCCTAAATATCCGTCCTTTTTTGGACTTGCTGGCATCCCACTCAGCTGTTCTCGACATCCAGCTGATTGCCACATACCGATAGTGAGAGAGAGAGAGAGACGAGACACACACGCACACTGCCATGTGAAGACCTGAAACAGGCTGCCCTGCCTCGGCCCCCTTTCTGCCCCTGGCAACTGGCACGGCATCCATTTCCAGCTTCTCCAATTCCCTTCCATTCAATAAAATGCTGCCACCAGCGGAGTGGAGTGGAGTCTCTCTTTCTCTTTCTGTTTCTCAGCCACAGCCACAGTCACATTCCTTTGTGCGGCTGCTTCGCGCGGGAGATTCTCTCTTTCTCTCTGGTTCTCTTCCAAATGTCAGTTGAGCCACCAGCAACAACAAGCTCTTGCGCCGTGTGGTTGTTGCATTTTTTGGCGCTTCGGATCAGCTTGTTTTGGCGCGTTCCTCTTGCACACTCGCCGCAGTCGCTGCTGCTGTTGCTGCCGCTGCTTCTGTCGCTGCCCTGCTCTCTCTCTAGCTCTCTCTGAGTCGCTGCTGTCGCTGTAGTGTAGCCGTTCCACCAATTCGGGTGCCTTTGCCTGATCACACTGTGGCCGGCGTGACGACGACGACGTAGAAAATTTTCGATTCTCGAGTGTGCACGTTCAGAAAACCCTTTTCAAATGTCAATTTCCTTGGGAAAACTCCTGAAACCGTTTTCCCCATTTGCCTCATCGACTGCCGCGGCCGGAGAAGGTAAAAATATTGCACAATTTCCTCGATAAAGTCGTGCAAAAAGCGAAAGAAAAAAGTTCGAATAAAATATATGACGCGCGTGCGAGTGTGCGTGTGTGACAAGTGTGTGTGGTGTGTGGTGTGTGGGGGGGGACAGAATCGGTAAAGATCCGACCAAAGTGTGTGTGCTGCTGAACGGTTTGATGGGCGGGAGGGCGGCAAAGAGGTGTGGTGTGGTGTATGTGCGGCGGCGGTGGCTGTCGTCGTGTCTTTGCATTTTTTTTTTTCTGCTACAAATACAACAAATCAAAAGTCGAAAAGTGCCGAAAAATGTGATATCAGAAATTGAGCAGCCGCCACATATTGCCGTGTGGGGGAAATGTTGCAGATTTTTAAATAGTATCTAAATAGAATTTTAATGGATGAAAAGTGTCAAGTGTCCCATAAGACTGATATGTATGCCAATTGGAACTACCCAGAATGCGTGTGTGTGTGTGTGTGTTTGTGTGCAATGCAATGGGGACCCTCGACTATCAATGAGGTCTTCAGATCCATCCTTATTATTATCCTTGGCCGGATTTGTGTCCATCTAGGATCCAGATCAGTGAACTTTTGCTGCAATTGGAAACAGTTACGGGCAGATGCTGCGCCTCAGCCTCACCGCAGGTCTGGGTCCCCCCTTTCTCAAATTATGCCACGGGCGATCCCCTTTCTAATCTCTCACTTGGAGTTCCCGCTCGAATTGCACTTTTTCCCGCCATTCGCATAGATTTTGGGCGGTAAAAACAAAAGTGCGCCAGCCAAACGCCTAATTCGCGCCACTTTGTATTTCTCCATTCTTTGGCGCTTTCCGTCCCCCCGCTCTCTCTCACACACACACACATAGACACCTCTAGAAATGCGCTCCCACTGAGAGAGAGAGAGAGTGTGTGTCGTCGCTCTCCCTGCACACACACGCACACCAAGAAACGCGCTCTTCCGTTTTATTCATTCCAATCAGAACAACGAGTTGGCGGTCGCTGTCGACGCGGGCAGTGGCGCTGCAGAGCGTCGGCCGCCAAGCGGACATCGACGCCGACTGCGCTGGCGGGAAAAGTTGAAAACTTGACGAAAACGAAGCAACAGAGCAACAGAGCAGGCAAAGCAAGCCAGAAGAATGAGTAATAAAGCGTTCGAGGCGAATCAGTGGAAAAGGGAGAAGACGGAGAAGCAGTAGAAGCAGTAGAGAGGGCCGAAGCAAACACAAGACAAAGAATTATGTCAAAAGTGGCGCAAAAAAAATAACATGTATCTTTGGTAGTAACTCTATGTACATACACACGACAGAAAGAGAGAGAACGGCCGAGAGGGAGCGAGTGGAGGTGCCCAGAATGGAGTTCATTGATATTTATGTCTGCTTTGCTCTATTGCTTCTTCCCCCTCTGCACTGCTCTGCTCTGCTGTCCCCTACTCCACTCCACTCCACTCCACTCCTCTCCACTTACCTGCTACAATTTCTTTACTCTTTACTCTTTGTTTTTTTGTTTGCTGTTCGACTTTCTTCTCTTTCTTTTTCGCGCTTTTTTGCATTCGCTGTTTTGGGTGTTTTTTTTAATTTCAGCGGAGCTTTTTGCGTATTTGCTTTTTAGCATTTTGCTCTTTGAAACTTGATGAATTTGGGGGTCGGGGGTGTGGCTGGGGGCACGGGAGGTGGCACTTGTCGATGGGGTGGATTTCTGTATACATCAGAGATCTCTGGATGCCGTCCAAAGGTGCTACGTTTGGATTATGTTATGATCGGACTGGAATTTGGTTTTTAGCTGCCTCGATCACGCAAGGGGATGCAGGGGCATTGGGAGCTGATATTAGAGGGCGGAATTCCATTGTCACTCTGAAAGATACTTCCAGGAATCTCTTAGAACCCTTCCAGGACTAAGGGTCTCTCTATTTACTCATCAAATGCCATTTGGAAGCACTCTTCAACACCTTTGCCCATTTTTGGAGATTATCCAACACTTTTTCCACTCAAGTGCTTCCCGCCTACTCCTTCCAGCAGAGCGGCATCCAATCAAAGGAACTCTACTTAAAACAAGAAAGGCAAAAAAGCAGAATCTCATTTGTTATATTTTCTCATCAGACATGCACACATCCATCCCCCTATAGATATCACCTGTGCCCATATTAACCCGAATTCCTGGTAAAATACCAAAAATATTTCTCAATTACAAGTGCGGAATGTTTCACAAATATTACACGGACTATAATATCCTATCCTGTCCTGTCCTGACCTCCTCCTCCAGCCGGAATGGAATCCAACGATGAGTTGTGAGTAGTACCTTTGGGCCTCCAGCATATATGGCCTGGCCATAGGCATTTCCCATTGTCTATAACCATACATTTTTGTGGCTGTTGTTGTTGTTGTGCTTATCGAAATATATGCCGCATTTTTGTCGCTTCGGAGGAGCAGCCTCAGACGAAATCGAAGCTGGAGAGACAGAGAGAGAGGAATCAGAAGACAGAGTGCGGAGGAGAAGCCGTACGAGAGGGAAGAATCAACAATGATAAACAGTTTCCAGTTATTCCCAGACAAACAAAGGATAGTCCCAGGGACTTGGGCAGAAGGAGGACGAGGAGGAGGGTAGGGGGGGGCGACAGGACGCTGGCCACTTGAGCCGGCAATGGGCATCCTTTTAGACGCTGCTAAATATAAACTAAATAATCAATTGAGCGCGTCTCGTTGTCCTAACGGCTACTTCAAGGCCGTCAATTCCTGGAACTGGAACGGCGCTGGGTCCCCGTCCAGGTCCAGGTCCAGGTCCATTGAAGAACTTTGATTCTGTCGGCGCTCTCTTTCCAGTGCACTGGACTCCCTCTCTCCCTCTCTCTCGCTCTCTTTCTGTCTCTGTGGATCTGGCTCGTCTCTACTTTACTTTCACACGCCGTTGCCCTGGCGGCGCTCTACAGACGTCGACATATACATACAAACATTCATAAGCAGGCGCAGGGATAGGCACAGGGACGGGGACAGGGACAGGCACAGGCACAGGAGAGGGCACAGCCGAACGAAGACCGAGCCCAGAGTCTCGGAGTGGAGTCGAAGGCGAAGAAGTCTGAGACGACGATCGACTTTCCTGTTTTTATTTTTTATACTTTTTGCGGCACTTGGAGTTCGTTCGTTCCAACTAATTGCAAGACCAAGATGTAGCCAAACCGCAACAAAAGCAACAACACGAGAAGTAGAAGGAGATGGAGAGGGGGGTGGAAGTGGAAAGGGAAATGGAAGGAGGAGGAGTAGCATTGGCATTGACAACAGACAGACACACACACACAAACACACAGACAGATGAATGTGCATTTATCTCGAGTATCTCTGGAATGTATCTCGTCCCAAAATGCATCTCTCGCACACACACAGGCACACACAGACACACAGGCACGCACTCGGCCAAAAAAGGACGCACAAAAATTGCAGGCCCCAGACGACGGCGACTCAAGAGGCCTCTCGGATATCTCGAGACCTGTTTTTCAGTATTATATATGTACATACATACCAACATATTTACCTAAATATTGTATATATTTTCGTATATATTTTTTGCGCTCTCCTTTGCGCATTTTGCGCATTCCTCTTCGTTTCATTGCCTCCTCTCCAGTTGCATTGCAGTTTCGTATGTATGTATGTATGTGTGTATCTATGTGTCTGTGTCTCGTCTCTGAGCATTTGTTGTTGTTCCATTTCCTTGTGGGAAACATTTCCACGCAGACAAACAAGAGGAATCTCTGGAACATCTTTGGAACATAGAACAGTAGATAGTTTTCCAGTTAAATCCGTTCGCGTTTTGTTTGAATGACCTTGGAACGCCGACTGCGACCCCGATCCCGACAACGACGTTTACTCAAGCATCGGCTCTCTAATTAGGCTCTGTCCAGAGCCACTGAGGCTGAGACTGAGACCGAGACCGAGAGGAAGGAAGCCCCTGCTCTATCCACAACATTATTCATATTTGTATACCTGTAACACCGCCGCGGATTTCTCCTTAACTCCAGCGATCCCAGGACGCAGTCTCCTTTTCGCTTAATCTTCATTAGGCGCATCGAGAATCGGGGAATCTGAAATGTCTTGGGAGAGTGTTCTACGTGTACTGTGTGTGTGGGCAGTCCTTGCAATTAGTTAGTCATTTATTAATGCTAGTCGCAGGACAGAGATCGGGGAATAGCTTATAATAAAGTCATTTATTTCAGGGGGGATTGGGGAATAGGTATCCCCTGTCAACAGTTTGGTAAATCCATGAGATACAATCTCGTGTGTTGTAGGTTATTAATACGATCTTGTGATATCTGATGTCGAATTTACTTTACAAATCTACTAATCGAAGGCTATTAATCTTCAAGATACTGTATGTGGTCAGATCCTGAGTAATTCGTGCAAATATTTGTTGTTTTTGATCTGAAGGAATATGTTTTTAAATAGATCTATATCTTTGAACTAAAATTCTGATTTCTCTGATCATATTTTGATCTTAAAAGATTCGTTAGAATTTCTTTGGTATCTACAATCTTTAAACTCCATCCCTTTTCCTTACAATATCCTTAATACATTTTGTTCCATTTAATCCATATGAGATCATCGTTAGATCACACAAACTAATTTAGCAAATGCTTTTCCTGGTATTGCCTTAGGTAAAACAGAACCAATCCATGAGCCAAGAGGGTTGAAGATCTGTGAAGGGAAGAACAGAAGAGTCCCAGGACAAGAAAGCCAATTAATTAGAAGGCATATCCGCAATTAGTGTGAAAATGATGGTTGAATGGAAAGCAAAAGCAAAATATTGTGCATGAGAAAACTCGGGGAAAAAGTAGCCCAAAAGAACGGCAAAAAGTGAGGAAAACAGAGAATGTATTGCATAAGAACACAATACGGGAAAATGGGCGAAAGAAAGTCGCAAGAAAGCATTCGGATATGGGGTAGGAAATAGGTGTCGGAACTGAATGGCAGACCGAAGGGAGGAGGTCCATAAATCGTGGCGAATATAACGCCAGGCGGCCCATATGTCACGCAGTCGAATGAAAAGAATATAAAAAGAAGGAAAAGGAAAATAAATGAGGGGAGAAAGGAACAAGGAAACGCGACAGGATACAATTAGCGAGGGGGAAGTCAATTGAAGTTACAGCACAGCATTGCAGAGACACAAAACACAAACACAAAGAAGGATGGAATCCTTTAAGGGGGAAGAACTCTATCAACAGCTGCCAGTGCGACCTCTCCACTCGGTTCACCTGCCCGCATCACCATCGCCATCATTATCAGCCAAGAAAAGCGGCAACAGCAACAGAAAACGGCAGAAGGCCAGCTACCAACTCTAGCCACAACAGGTGCATCGATATCAATAGACAGGGAGACAGAGGCGAGGCTCCTCCTCGATATAATTAAGCGTTGTAAAACCACTAGAAAATGCCAGTTGACGTTGCGCATGCGCCGTCCGAAGAAGCACCTGACACCGCCGCAACAGGAAGGGCCACAGTAGGAGGGGGGGCTAGACTAGGGGCAGAGGGCAGCTGAGCTCCGGGCATCAATCGAGACTCGTGGAAATTCTATTAGGAAAACACAATACAAAGCATAAAACTGACCATCTACCTGCCCAAAGATGATCCAATCCACGGCACCCCAAAGTATTCTGTAATTTGAATATCTTCAACACATTAAAAAATATTTACTCTGCTGTATGCTAAAAGCGAAAATTTCGTATATTGTTTTTCGAGAAAAACTCACGTAAACAAATTTGTTTTGGGTTTTCGAGACGAGTAGGCAACTCCTCGACCACATGCTGTGTGTGCTGCTGGTCTCCTCTCTCCTCTCTCTCTCTTAGAGGATCATATGTTGTCGGATAGATAGTGCGGGACTAGCTGTTGATAGTCCTTTTTGTCAAGTCGTAAAAAAAACTCAAGAAAACACGAAACATGTGATGGGCATCGTGTCCTCCTCATGTCCTCATGTTGCCTTTTCCAAAAGGTGGAAGGAGCCCAAAATTAATACTTTATGTTCTTTTATTTGATTTTTGAGATATTTTAATTATTTTGTTCTTTATTTTTCTCACTTTCAGTTCCTCTTTTAAATATTTAAATAATTCCAACACAAAATACTGCCTCCGACGAGCCAGTCTTCACACAAGATTCAGAATTCCTTACCTCAACGGCTTCTCGAGGCCGTACAATTATGGGTTTATATGACAAGAGGTAAGTGTTCGATTTGTGTTTCGAATATTTGTAAATGATTGAAGTTTCTTAAATAATAAAGAAAAGAATACATTGTTCGTGTAATGTACATTTATTAGCGGATCAATTCTCTTTCAGGCTATAGATACTATCAATAAAGAAAAAATATTTTTAACATTATATTTCAAACTACAAACTGTTTTAGTTTTGGGTTGTTACGGTTTTAATTGATTTTTGGGCACTAACCAACACTGGCTCTAACCGGTCTACAAATGAATTATCCAACCCTGCTCTATCCTAACCAACACTGGTTTCGAACTTCATCAACTGCTTCTTCAACATAATTTCTCTCGAACAACCTGCATACCTTTTTCCTTGACTTCCTCTCCATACATTTCCTTTTCCCATCAAACGTTTTTCGTGACTTCCATTTCCCCTGGAGTAACCAAAACTAATTAACACCCCACATGAAGACCAAAGAAGAGCTACATCCCCATCTCTAATATCAAACGAAACGAGCGACTCTCCGAGCGACTTCCTGTGGCGACTGCGACAGCTACAGAAGCCTCTTACTTCCTTTTTACCACTAACTATCCTGGTAGCCAGCAGCACTCCAGTCTCTCTTTAATTCGTTTTACCAAAATGATGTTTATCTAATAGCATTTTCGTAATTATAAAGTGACAGAGCCCTGGAATGGTTATGCCTGAATACCCCCCGATATGGGCCCGCAGGAGCACTGTTTCCACTGTTCCTACTGTTCTTACTGTTCCTCTACTCCTCCTGGATCCCAAGTGCGATAATCTAAAATGCATTTTCACTGTCGATTCCCAAAAGTTCTCCAAAAAGGACCGAACCCGAACAGATGGTTTGTAGGTGTTAAAGTCGAGACCGAGCGTTCCATTGCGTTCCGTTGATAACCAAGTGCCGTCGCTGCATTCCTCTACACTCGGCATTCCTTTACAGGACACTACACGATGTCCTGCGTGTGATTAGTAAATAATTGCGCGCGAAAATGTCATTAGAAAAGTGTTTAGTTGTGGGACGGTTGGGTTTTGTTGAGGGTTGCACCCAGACCCGAGCTAGGGCCCCTGCCAGGGGGTTGTACATGCTGATAATGTTGTCATAGCGCACACTTTCTGCGGCTTTTTCCGTCATTGCGACAGTCAGTCATGTGTCCTGGCCAACACCAGGAAGGACAGAAATTAATTGAGTTTAATATGTCTGACCCTCCATTCTGATGTTGGGTGGGTGCCTTCGCCTGCGCATGACCGTAATTGCATAATTGCCTAGTCATTTGCTCATGTCAGATGCGTCCCTCGCTACATCATCACCCAGGCCTCCCCCTTTTGCGGGGCGATCATTCCGATCACTTAAGTGATAGTCCATTTTATGGACATATTTCGTAGTCCGCAGTCAGGTCAACATTTGTGCCACATAATTATGGGTATTTGTTGCGAAACTATAACGGAATTTGTCAAAATGTCGCTCTTTGAGGTTATGATGTGCGGCGGAACAGAAAGCATTGCATACTTTTGAGGGTAGCTGTATCTCTGAAGAGGTTAGGGTCGGAAAAGTATGCGAAAACGTCTCGATAGGGGTCTAGTAATGGTCGTAATGTATTTCTCTACATTTCAGGACCAATCTAGAATGGAAGACAAAATGCTAGGCTATCAGCCGAAGAGTGGCACTACTTGTGCCGAAGTGAGGTTTTCCAACACGCACAGTTGATTTATGGTTCCACAGTATAAGGATTCTCCGAACTAACCGAACTAAAGCATATATTCCTACCGCTCACACTGCCTGATTTTCCCATAAGGTTTTTACTGAATTAACGTGAGCGATCAAATAAAATCTTAAAAAGTCATATTCTTAATTATTATTTTTGCGATATCCAAAGCCAAGAAAATAATAGTTGTTAATAGTTTTAGTTTAGACGATTGCTTAGTTCTTTTCAGCTTAGTTCCAATTTTCCTTGTAACATTTTTCTCTCTTGCATCATTCGTATCGCGCGTCATGCAGCATCGCCCTTCGGTTACTACTTTTGGTGTTTTAGAATTTTTTCAAAGTTTCCAAAATCAAAACAGAATCAAAATACAGTTTCTATAACTCTTATCCTTCCCGGATCTCTCTGTACAACTTTCTGGTCTAAATGTTCCTTCTAAGAGGCCTAAAACGTTTCAAATTCATCATCGGGAATGTGTTTCAAAACAAATTTATAGCATCAACAACAACAAATTGGTTGCCCCATGCCCCTCGCAGCTTGATATAATTTATCATGTGAGAAAGATCGATCCTTTGATACGATTCCCAATGCCAAGATCCACTTAATATGCATTGGACAAATATTCCTGGAATACGTACGGCCTTACGGTGTTTTCCTCTTATCATCTCCGACTGGCGGCACGGCACGGCACCCCAAGATAGTGCCTTTACCGTACCCCCAGCTGCCATTCGCGCTACCTACAGCAGAAAGCAGAGGGCAGAAACAAGATTTCAAGCCACGCTGCAAAAGGGAAAGGGATCGGAAACTTTCACCGAGAAATGACAAATTTCAGTGTGAACCTTTAACCAGAGAGATCCGAGAACCCTGACCCCGTGAAACCCACCAACAGAATGAAGGAGAGGAAGGATGGATGGTTAAAAAACTACTATACACATTGGGTTGGGTGTACTGTGTGCACGTACACTCCATTAGTCCTTCTTCCTTTCTCCACACTCTCCCAGAGAGCGAGAGAGAGAAGCGACATTTCTCGCCATAACTCATTTTTAAGCGATTCCATTTCCTCGTAATTTACTACGAGATTACTTTTTCTTGTTCATTAAACCATTAAACGCGATCGATAGTGGAGGGCCAGGCCAGCCTTGACAAGGATCAAAACAGGCAGCCTCAGCCTCAGCCTCAGACTTGGTCTCAATCGCAATCGCAATCCTCTGGCCAAGGAGAAATGGCTTAAGCATTTGAATTTATGTGCAGCAGCCCTTTTTTTCCCGTATTCAGCTGTATTCAAGATTCCCCTTTCACAGATTCCTTCGGATGAACCCCGACCTCGACACCTTTTGTCGGTCGGTTTGGTTAGGTCTCAAGGGTTAGATTTCGTTTTTTGCTCCTTTGCTCAAATTGCAAAAATTCGCGCAACGAATTGCTTGAAGTGCAGTTCCTTACTTCTTTTTTTACACTTGAGAGGCAAGAGATCCGAGAGGAACATCTGCCCATCGGGGGCAGGGGAAACCGAACTGAAAGGAGGGAAATTCTATGCCCAGCCTCTTGCATTATGCATAATGTGCATGCAAATTTGCCAAAATTGCTCAATAATCTTGAGCAAGGAAAAGGGTCCACTCCCAGAGAGGAAAGGCTTTCTTTTCCCCGTGAACGCGCCCTCGATCCCATTTTCCAGTTCCCTCGATCAGTCATCTCGATTTCAATTTCCCGGATGTTAAATATTAATGTATCCGTTGGGTGCCTCAATCTCGTGTCTAGCATCTCGATTCGGCGGAGGCCGTGTCAAAATTCAATGAATTTATGTTTCGTTTGTATCTATTTTAGAGAGAACGAACGCCCCTATGCCCTGCCCCTGCCCTGTGCGTTTTGCTCTCGGCAGCGCATATTGAATTTCTCTTTCTATTTTGCGAAAATCAAAAGAAATTCTCGACTAATCCCCAAAAAGAGCGGGGTAGGGGGGCACAGTGATCCGGGATTGTGTGAATATGTGGCATGAGAGTCGGTAAAGTAAATAAAAATAAAACATTTCCATATAGTTTTGTCTCGATATCCATTTTTTTAATTTTTAAAACCTAATAATTGTTAAACAATTTTCGTGTATTATTTATTATCTTATATAAGAAAATGTCCGTGTGAAAAAATCACCACAAAGTCTGATTTATTATATCAATTAACTAAGAAAATAACGAAACAAATGCCATAAATAAATTTAAAAATTTATTAAAGTATTTATTAAAAACGAGCACGTGATCGTTTGCTTAAAAGCGGTAAAAATTAAAAAATAAAATGTTTAATTTATAAAAAAATTTTTGGGTAAAATCAAAATTATTTTTAAGAGACATAAATGCAAAAAATAAATCAAAAAAATCAAAAGATTTCGCTGAAATTGTCATTTAAATTATTTATTTTGTATTTGCATCTCTTATATCGTAATTATTTTGTTATTTAAATGAAAATTCTCATAAATTAACCCAGAAGACGCTTAAAATACTGCAGAAATACTCAGTAAAAATACTCAGTCAACCATTTCTGGTTTATTTAGGCAATCTATTCCACATGCAAGAAAATGTTGAATAAATGTACTTTTTTCGCCCATCGTTGTACCACTGTCATAATTTCTCTTTCTCCTACTTTCTCGCATTTGCAGTGTTTCTACTACCAGCAGCACTGAGCCAAATGGAAGCGTAGTCAGAGCCGGCACCAGCGCCAGCAGCACCGAGGAAGCCGCCAGCAGCAGCAACATTGTCGTCGTCGTCAACAGCAGCAGTTGCAGCAGCAGCCCAGCTCCTCCGTCATCCCCACCAGCAATAGCAGAAGAACCAGCGGCCTCGTCCTCGTCCTTGGCAGCAGCAGCAGCAGCCCCCTTTATAGCACAGAAAGAACTCCCTGGAACGGATGTGGAGATGTGCTCTTGTGATAATCAGAACCTTGCAGCATCGACAGCCAATGCAACAACTTCCAATGGCATTAAACGTAAACGGCGTTTAAGCAGCAGCGACTCCAATGATGATGCAAAGGTGAGCCACCCATTCCCCCACTCCCTCACTCCCCCCTCCCACCAACCCACCTCCCGCACAAAATATATAGACTATTATTGTGTGTCTCTCCGGGTACTCGCCTGAGATAAGTCTTATGAATGAAGTTGCATTATCAGAGCACATGTGACCTCGTTGATTGGCGCAATCTTATCAAGGAAATGCCCCGCGCGAGTGAGGGAGAGCCAGCAGCCAATGAATGACCTAAACGATCTTGGAATCTGTGTACGATGATCGAGCTAATTTGATCTGTATAGTGGATCTGTCTAGTGGATCTGTCTAGTGGATCTGTCTAATGGATCTGTATGGGTTTTTGTTTTCCTAGTTTTGATTTTATTCGAAATTGATTTGATGTTCTTTTCATTCATTGATCTATGGACTATGGATCTTTGCTGAGCAAGAGCTAGTCAATGATCTTTGATTTAAGTATTTATAAATGAAGAAAAATAATTTACTGACGATATACAAGGGTGGATCATTTAAACTACAGAAACATATATGTTTTATAAGGACGAATTTATTATTATTATATAATGCCATTTATGGAAAGGCACATCCCTGGCTTTCAGACTGAAATATCGAATAATTATCAAAATATCTGATAAAAAAACACCTTGAGAAAAATTATTATTTGAAAGCGAAACGAAAATCGGATAATTGATGGACCAATGAGACAAAATAAAGAGGTAAAAAGAGAAGTATGGCTAACCCAGATACCACCTCTCGTATATATCCTTTTCTGTGGATTAAACGAATATCAATATCCATTGCAATTACTGATGGTTATTGACAGACTAAACTTGACTATCTCTTTGGGAAATCCTCATCGATTAACTTTCTTTTGTTGCAAAAGAAACGGCTCTTGGAGCAACCCATCCACATTTAATTATTGTCTGAATTGTTTTCATTGATCTTCGTTTATTTTTCGAAAATCAATTCAAATGTCTATCTGCCGTTTTCGTATGTTTGGTAAACGATCTTTTATTTGTTATTTGTCCTTTTGAGAGTGTAGTAGCCCTTTCATGGCTTCCGATGCTGCTGCTGCTGCTGCCGACGATCCTCATTCCTCATTAGATCTCTAGCCAAATAAGCCTTTGGGCACGTAGTCGGCTCCTCCTGGACACACACACGCACACGCACAATACCAAGATGAGCCCAAAAATAAACGCTACTTATGCGGAAAAAGGCTCATTTGGCATCCTTGCTAGAAGTCAGATCTCTGTGCCTTGGCTCTCAAGTAGCTGCAATCAAAGCCAATTGAACAATGGCTTCTCTCTGGTTCGGGTCTCCCGGCGTCTCCTGCCAGCTCCTGGCAGCTGTGTTGGTGCAAAGGATTTTTGAGAAGGAAGGAGCATGGCAGGAGCAACAACAGCAGCAGCAGCAGCTCCTCGACGTGCAATGAACTTGCAGAAATCGAGTTTGGGTTGTTTTTTGCACTGTTTCCCGGCCGTTTGCCTTCCTGCCAAACAAACAACAAATGTCATTTTATCCAGGGAAAAAACTAAGGCAATGCCTGGCCCCCTTCAAGCTGTAAGGGAATTCCGAGGGGTCTCCTGCCACTAGTATGCTGAGCATATGCACGAAAGGACAAAGGACAGCGACGTTGCGCATGCGCGCACACCTTGAGCAGCGTCACTCGCTCTCCTTCTCTCTCTCTCTCTGTCTGTGGATCACCAGGGGTGGTTTGCCAAGGAGAGAACCGACCTTAAAGTCAAGGCGGCGCGCAAACGGCCGTTAGGGCCGTAGGAAGTATTTGAAATTGCGATAGTTATAGGTTATAGCTTGAGGCGCAGCAACTAGATCAAGACGATGGGTAAGGAAGGATGGGTAGCGGAATGGGTACCGGAATGGGACAGAGAGCTAACCACAAACACGAATGTGAGCCGGCACAGCGAACGAGTGAGCCGTGGAGGGGTTCGGCAGCAACGCCTTATCCTTTTCAAGGATCACTGGGCTGGTTGGCTGCCAAGTTTTTCCCATTTCTCCTGCCTGGCTCCTTGCCGCTTCCCTAATTAAATATTCATCGAGACGACATTTGCTGCAGAAGATGTTACCGTTCCATAAAAAGTGGTCGGTCGGGTCGGGGCGCTCGTTGCATTTTGCTACCCCGTCTAGGGACATTATCCTTATGCAAATGCGTGTCCCGCTACCGATCCGGGACTCCTGTCTGCTCATTAGATTTCCGTTAAACTTTTATGCAAATCATCTTGCTCCTAGTCCTACTCCTTCTCCTTCTGTTCCTGCTCCTGCTCCTGTCGGATGTCATCTGCGTTTGGGATATATGTATGTAGCCCTGCATTGGAATTCCCTGAAATATTATACAATATTTGTTTTGCTGCTGGCAAAAGGATAAAAATTACGGTATTATTTTACCAATTTGTCAGTGTAATGTAAACCCTTTTTTCTTCCTTTCCACCTCTTCTGCTCGAGGCATGAAATCGCTGAAAGTTTCCTTCTTTCTTTTCTTTTTTTGGGAAAACTTCATTGTTTCTTTTCACCGAAACAAGACGGGAGGAAGGGGAGGGCAGTTGTTTGCTGTGTTTGGGATAGGGTTGAGGCTGAGGTTTGCCTGGGATGCAATCAAGTGCAGGGCTTGATTTCTGTCAAGTCAGTTTCCCGGGCATTGTGGGAAATTGATTTCAAGTTTTCCCCAGGCTCACATCAGATTGCATCCCGCCATGGGATGGATTCCACGGACTCCTCTCGTGTTCTCTGTAATTCGAAGTTTCCTCTAATTTTAAAGCGGATTTCACTTAGCTAACGGGTAAACAAGAGTTGACAGGATCGTTTGGGATGCTTTCTGTAATGATCTGTGTGTTTGGGATGACAGATACCATCCGTCTGATAAGGAAACCAGTTTGAGCTTAAGACAGTTGATAGATACATCAGCTATCTACGTTATCAATGATCTAGAAAACAAAAAGTATAAATAGATTCAAAAATGATTTTGGAAATTCACATTTAGAGGATTCTTAGCGGCCTGCAAGCTGCGACAAGGAGAGGCATTCTGAGGCTCAGAGCCGACTGCCGTTCTGTTGTAGATCTCTACATACTCTCTTGGGGTACGTGCGATCCTAGCATATCAGATTAGTACCAAAATCGAACTATTACCATAAAGAAAACCTAATAAACCCAATATGCCATACCTTCAATGGCTCGAGAGAGCTGTAAACAACATTCACATAATTCTCCTTTCCCTCGAAAGCTTCTTGAGGTAACTATGTCCTTCCCTAAGACATTTATCATTCCATGTTTTCGTATTCAAAATTCATTTGGCGGTTTATCCTTTGTCCACTTACGCTCCGATCCTGCCCGTCCGCCAGAGGGCTATGCTTTAATTTACTTTCGTCATGGATCTAACCAATTGCATGATTAATTACAGTCCGTCTGTCCGAAGGGTTTCCTCTCCCTCTCAGGCTCATGTTTCCGCAGACTTGATGAAGATTTTCCTGCCAAGTCACGGGCAGGACAACCGCGAAAGGATTGTGTTGGATTAACCCCCTTCCCCGTGGACACTGACCAGAGGTCAGTTTTTGGTTTGCTTGGAAATATGAGTGTTTGTTATTGTCCTTCTGGGACATGTAGCCTCTCGTCTGGCATGTTGTTTGCATATCATTTATTACATGAAGAGCACGAGCAGTGGACAGTCCCCGAGCTAATTTGGAATCTAGAATAATGATCATTAGGAGGGAAGTAATTTGTCAAAGAAAGAAAACAAGAAACGGAAGAACGATTTAACATTTTTTAGAGAAGCTTTAAAACAGTAGGCAAAAAAAACATACATGCGTGTGCATGATTGAGCGAATGCTGCAAAAGGCAAAAATTAAACAACATTCATTGCGTGTGCCTGACACCGCACATTGATGCTCTCCAGCTTCTCTGATAAGAGTTCCCAGAAATCGGAAATTATCTCCAACCTAAAATATTCTCTTTGTAAAATATTAACAATTTTCAAAGAGCCATTGAAGATCGAAAAGGAAAAAAAACTAAATTAAATATTATCAAAAAGGTCTTGGGGGAGAAGTGAAAAGAAAGAAGGTAAAAATAATAAAACGAAACAACAATGCTGCATATTACACGGCGAAGTTACACCTGGCCCTGGTCCTGGCCCAGGGACGGGGGGAGGGGCAGACCCACGCCAATGGTAAAACGATCGACGCGACGCAGCGAAAAAAAAACTAAAGGTGTTTCGGTTTCGAGCAGACGGCAGACGAAAGATTACGACACATAAGCGCAGGAGCAGGACTTTGTAGTGTAAGAGGGAGAGCACAGCACAGAGGGCGACTCAGAGAGCGAGAGAGAGTGAGAAGCAGCAGCAGGAGAGTAAGAGCCACACAATGGGGCATTGAAGGATATTGAGGTTGACGACTGCGACGAGGACGACGTTGTCGCATAACAATTGCTTTTCTTGACTGTTTTGTATATGTGTACCCATAACTGCTAGAAGATGTGGACAACGATTGTGGAATTGCATCATCTGCTCCTGCTGCTCCTGCTGCTCCCTCCCAGTGATATTTCGAGTGATGTTTTGGGTGCCTTTGGCAGCCAGAGATCATCATCAACTGACATCAACTGCAATCGCAGTCACAGGAACAGGAACAGTAACAGGGACAGCTGCTACCATCGTCGTTGACTACTAGTCTTTGGGCAGAGGAGAAATCCTTGAATCGGCTTAAGGGCAACAACCCAGTTTAACCCTTGTTAAACTTAAGACGCAACCCTCTCTTGCCAGATTGGTCCAGATTCGGTTCCAGCCCACATTACAGTTCACTAATTTCTCACACATCATGTCATAAAGTTCCCAAAGATGAGAAAATGCCTATGCTCTATCCACGCTTGACCAGATCCCGATCCCCCTCCCCCCTGGCAGATGCAATGTCCACGTACCAAAAGGAACAGAACGGAACAGAACGCAACGGAACGGAATGTTATGTCCATTGTCTGTGGGATTGTCCATTGGCATTTCTTATGCCATTGCACGCTTTGATTTTAATTACATTGCATCTGGGGTTCCTTGACATGTGTCCATTTCCATTACCATTTCCATTTCCATTTCCATTTGCGATTGCCATTCTCCCTCTCCCTCTATCGCTCTTCTCTTACCTAAATCATCTCTACCTTCGGAAGAGGGTTGCTTGCTGTTCGTTACGTTACTGCAGTTCCTCCACAAAGAATAAGAAATTAAATTTGTCATGCGTCTTGGACCTTCCTGCCTGTCGTCTGATGCAAAAAAAATAAATGTATCTTCCTACAGAGAGAGGGGAGGGGATCGTGTCGTGGAAGGAAGGAAGGAAGGCAAACCTACTCAAACAATTAAAAGTGTCACATAAATATCGTAAAATTCCCTCATTTTTACGCAACAAATTATGTGAAAATCTTTAATGAGCCAGCCAAGAGGGAGGATCGAGGGTCTGCAGGGGCTGTAACAATAGTTAAGCTTTTACGATGTGTGAGATTGCCAGTGATATGCCAGAAAATCCCCAGTTTGATTTCTGCACAAATCTGATCAAAGGAATCACAGGAAAGATCAATTTCAGTCGTAAACTCGGGAAATTCCCTTCAAGAAAAACTATTTTGTTGCTTTTCCAATCATGGGGATCATAGGCTACACAAATATGCAAATCAATGACTGGATCTTGACTTTCGAGAGCGATCTTTAGAGGTTTAAAGTGTACTTTAAGCTTTTCCATTATTAGATATGCTCCTACAATCCTGCCCGAAGTCCTTCCATTCTTTCATAGATTTATATGGACTTTCTGATCTTGGCTTCTGTGTTCCATCAGCTGCCGATGAGAACAATGGTCAAGGATCCTTCTTGCTGCTGTAATCTTATGACTCACGAGGGATTCTGTGCGTTTCTGTGGTTCCCATTCGCCTTGCTCTACATTCGACTTTCGCAACGCCCCACAGGATCTGTCCCTGCAGCCGCTGATAATGATAAAAGATAAATTACCAGAGAAATAGCTATAGAAGCAGCTCCCAAGATTTAAAAGATTTCTGCGCTGCAGCCGCTCTGGCAGCTCGAGCCAAAGACGGACATAAATTATATAAGTACTCTCTGTAGATGCCTCTGTGTGTGTGTGTGTGTGTGTGTCTGTCTAGGTAGTGATTTTTCCAACGTCTTCGTCTACCTGGACACACACGGAGGAATTGTTGACAAAAATAATTGTAGAAAGGATCAGGCACAGCCGTGCCGTCAGTGGGATTTGTTGTTGGGCTGATAAACACCCAGAGGCGAAAAATGCACTGCAAAAACAACAGACAGGCAAAGGCCAGGACCCAGGCCCCACGGAATGAACGAACGAACCGAACGTCTCAAAGAAATGGCCAGATCTCCGGAAAGGAACTACCCTTAAAGCGGTAGAGCAGGAGCCAGGCACAGGCCCTGGCCCTGTAGAGCAAGAGAGAGGGCAGGCTGCTTGCCAGCCTTTTCTTTTACCACCGTTCACCGTTGTTGCAACGTTGTCGGGAAAGCAACCCCTATTTCCAGGCCGTTGCATTCGTTGAGCAGGATAACGACGATCAACGATCGGCGCGGCGTTCGGGGATCGGCGATCTGGAACGAGGGACGTCGAGCTCAGTTGCACAGCGCCAGTCAACGCGTTTGGTACACACACGATCCGCTCAATCCGGCTCGGCTCTCATCTCGGATCGACCAGAAGAACAAAGACTATCTATACTCGTACTACCAATAAAAATAATTAAATAAAAAATGATACGCTGCTAGAAGAGGAGGAGAAGCAGAGACTGAGACTTGGAACGAGACCAAAAAAGAAATACTGTGTATTTCGAGTGCAAAAAACTAATTTAATAACCGGATCTGGCCCAGAGATCACCTCACCAGCCAGTCAACCAACCAACCAACCAACCAACAACAAAATAAACCAACCAACAAATTGTTTCCAATGTTATAACACGAAATTTATTTGCACTTTTACACATACCAAAGAATCAACCGAACAACCGAACAACCGAAATTTCAACCAAAGACTGCCACCAGAATCGAGAATCATCAAAGCAAGAAGTGCAATAACAATTTTTGTATATTGATTATATAAAAAAAAAAAGCAACACAAAAAGAAAAGAAAACCAAAAGAAATTTAAACAAAACCAACACGAAACGCTCCCACGAGATCCCAAGCAAAAGAAGAGAAACCCAAACCAAAACCAAAAGTGTTATTGTTATACCTCTATACGAACGTCTATCTATCCGGTATCCTTTATCCTTTATCCTGTGTCCTTTTGTGTGCTGTGCCGCCTACACTGCCCTTCACGGTTTCTGGCTAACATTTTGTGCGGGTGTACCCGGTCGGTCCATCTATCAAGGATTAAGAATTTTGACAGGCGTGCCCACATAAATTCTGCTGCACCGCTTCGCCGCCGCACCGCCGCCTGATCTGATCCTCCTTTGCTAATTATATTCGAGACACGTTTCTAATTCCACCGCCATCCGTCTGTGTGTGTGTGTGTGAGTGTGTGCGCGTGTGATCCACTTACTGACTCCTGAATATCCTCTCCATTGTCGTTCATGTTATTATGAAGTTGGAACAGAAGCGCAAATTCATTGAAATGGTAACGATTGTTTTTTGATTATTTTAACATTAGTTTAGATTTCTGTAAAATATGAGAACAGAGCTAGCAATTTAAGGAGGAGTTCTTCGAAGAATTCGTGTAAGAATTCGGAGAATATATCGCATTCAAAGTGTACTTAGAGCTGGTCCTTGCCTTGGACTATAATTTCTACTGTTTAATTGAATCATTCCATTCTAATAGAAATATTTTTGCGTGCTTTGCTTTTTTTTAGGATCCCGAACTCGGCTTTGAGCCACCATCGGCCAAGCGGCAACAGCGTCTGCCTGCCATCTATGGCAGCGATCAGGGCAGCAATCTCTCCTCGGTGGCCTCTTCGGTGTACACCTCCCCTGGCCAGAGCACCCAGGAGCTGCTGAGCATACGCAGCTCGCCGGCCGATGAGCTGCCGGAGGCCTCGCACAGTCCGCTCCCCGACAGCCCCGACAGTCCGCCCAGTCCGGATCGGGGCACGGCCAAGCAGGCGCCCGTTGTAGTGCGCTACGCAGCGGACCCGGTCAGCAGTAACAGTCTGGCAGCAGTGACAGGGCAGCAGAATCAGGAGGACGATGATTTGCTGGACGACAGCTGCGAGGAGTATTCGTACGACGAGGAGGACGATCTGGAGGAGGAGGAGGACGAGGAGATTAACTCGTCGACCATTTCGCCAGCCTCCTCGGGCTCCAACCCGCCAATGACGGTCTATGTGGCCAACACCCCCCAGCTGACGCTAAACAACATCATCAAGGACATGTCACAGCTCGAAGAGTACTCGGGCCTGAACTGCATGTCGCCGGCGGTGGAGAGCTCGCTGCGTCAGTGCCCCCTGCCGGCCCTGGCCTGGGCCAATGCGGCAGATGTGTGGAAGCTGATGTGCCATCGGGACGAGCAGGATTCGCGTCTGCGCAGCACCACCATGCTGGAGCAGCACCCGGGCCTGCAGCCGCGCATGCGGGCCATTCTTCTGGACTGGCTGATCGAGGTCTGCGAGGTGTACAAGCTGCACCGGGAGACCTTCTATCTGGCCGTTGACTACCTCGATCGCTATCTGCACGTGGCCCACAAGGTGCTGAAGACGCACCTGCAGCTGATTGGCATCACCTGTCTGTTTGTGGCCGCCAAGGTGGAGGAGATCTACCCGCCGAAGATCGGCGAGTTTGCCTACGTCACCGACGGCGCCTGCACCGAGAGGGACATCCGGCAGCACGAGAAGATCCTGCTGCAGGCCCTCGACTGGGACATCAGCCCCATCACCATCACCGGCTGGCTGGGCGTCTACATGCAGCTGAATGTGAACAACCGCACCCCGGCCTCGTTCTCGCAGATCGGCAAACAGAAAGCCACCGAGAAGGCGGCCGATGATGCCTTCATCTATCCCCAGTTCTCGGGCTTCGAGTTCGTCCAGACCTCGCAGCTGCTGGATCTGTGCACCCTCGACGTGGCCATGGCCAACTATCCGTATTCGGTGCTGGCTGCGGCCGCCATTAGTCATACATTTAGTCGGTAAGTTTTCGAGCAGCTCGTCCTCTGAGTAGAGATTGGCATTTCCTAACTTGGTTTCCCTCTTCTGCACTACAGTGAGACGGCCCTCCGTTGCTCTGGCCTGGACTGGCAGGTGATCCAGCCCTGTGCTCGCTGGATGGAGCCCTTCTTCCAGGTGATCTCCAAGAAGGCCGCCTACCTGCAGGTGAATGAGCAGAACGAACAGGTCAGCAACAAGTTCGGACTGGGCCATGTCTGTCCCAACATCGTCACCGACGATTCGCACATCATTCAGACGCACACCACCACGATGGACATGTATGTAAGTATCTCTCAAGAAGGCGTTGAAAAGAGTCTATTAGGGTTTATCAGGGACAGTTGCTTATCTGGAAACGTTTGCTTACTTTTTTGCAGGACGAATTGCTGATGGTCCAGGATGCGCTCCACGCTATGCGAGTCCGGACCCAGGCCTCGCCGGCCACAGCGCTGCGCGCCCCGGAGAGTGTGCTCACGCCGCCCGCCTCTAGTCACAAGCCGGACGAGGAGCTTGGCGATGAGGATGAGCCGTCGGCGAACAGCAGAAGCAGTAGTGGCATAAAGAGCGGCAGCGGCAGCGGAATCAGTAGCTCCACTTCTTGTCACGCGGCCCATCGCGAGAACATTGCCACAGCTGGCAGCATAATGGCTGAGAACAGCAGAGGCAATCGCTGAGAGATCCAGCGGATGCATCAAGCACACACCACGCCCGCCCAAACAGATTTTACGTTAAGTGTTTCTTATAATTAAATTATTTATGTTAAGTGAAAAGTTATTAGTTGCCTAATTCCTATGCTAAAAAATATTTAATTTCAAATTTTGCAAGCGCCCTCCCTCCCCCCTCTTTTTTGTTTCTTCGGCTTGATATTTTTTTCGAACAGTTTAATATTTAAATATGTGTATTTATCCAAAATCAGAAATATAATCTTAAATGTACACTCCCAACCATCTACAGATACAGATATGCATATAAAGAGAGCATATAGAGCATAGATCGTAGAGTACACGAGGAAAACTGAATAGATCCTTAGATTCTAACACTAATATACCTGCTGAAAGGGAGGCAAACCGCAAGCCGAAAGCCGAAAGCTTACTATACGCACAAATGAAACAATAAGAATCGGAAACTGGAAACTATATACATATATATTTCATGTATGAGTAAATTGTTGACAATCGATCAGATCATGTCCAGCAGATATCCAGTCAGAGTCGTACACTAATCAATCACCAATCATCAAGCTAAAGATTAACGAAACTAAACTGACGGAAAAAGCGATGGCAGGAAGCGCAAATCACTTGACTAATCAACTAAAACTAGTATATAAGTTGAGGGAAGTGCCAGAACATATGCAGATGTTGCAACTAAACCGACTAATGCTAAGCCCTGCATTTCCATTCAACGATTAACCCCACTAACAATGAATCAAGCAAAGACACAAACACAAAGACAACAAGTCCACAGCTGACATGGAGTGACAAAGAGTAATGGCATAATTGAAGCATACAACATACATACAAGAGTACTCATATGTATGTATATCCTGAATCCCTGAATTGAACGCAGACTACAGAAAGAACAATTGTTAAGAATACCTTATATACCTTACCCCTTACATGAGTGCACATGTAATGCAACATTTTTTAATTTAGACTAATTTGCCATAATTTGCTAAGCAAATGAATCCTGTATATAAAGAAGAAAACACACACGCACACGCACTCGCAAAAGGCGTGTACCGACAAAAAGCTAACTGAAACGCATATAGTATATTATTATATAAGTGTAGCATTTCTATATACGACGGCTACGATATGTTTTGTATATTGAAAAGGCAAAAGTGTCCCGCTAGAAAATTATTATTAGTTGGATAGTCTAGGCATAGATAACATTAAGTGTTCATACAATTAAGGATGGAATGAAAACAGAAAAACCACAAAAACAACGACTAAAAGAAAAGAAACAAACACAAAAAAAATTGTATCTATTTATGTTTTATTTGTAGTTCTTAAAGGCAATATTCATTTGATTTTAAACAATTTCACAAGTACGCTTATACCCCATTGATTCAATGTCAATAAACAATCCATACCGGAATACACCTAAATAAACTATGAAAGTCATGTTGAATTCAACGGATAAATAAAATATTTTTTGTAAATACTAATAAATTCAGTGTTCTGCGATTTTATTTGGGATATCCACTCGAACGGCAGTGACATTTCAACCTGCAGCGGGATAGCATATTAAGAATTTTCCTGTCACTTCGCTCTTTCTTGCAAATATCCAACAAGTACAGCTGTAATAAGTCACTCGTCAAGTCCGTTTTGGCCTACTATTGATATCCCTCCAGGGGATTTCTGGAATACTTACTTTGTTGGTCTGGACTACCTCAACATCGACTATTTGGATCTTGCAACTAACATAAGCTTCCAAGTTTATTTCTGCAAGTTAATTTGAAAGAGTTTATTCATATAATCAGGCGATTAAATATCTTAGCATAAAAACACGTAATGTACCTATTTGGCAATAGACTTGCTAGTTCTAATCTCGTTCACCGAGTTCTCTGAATATTAATATGGGAAAACGCAAAGCACCCAAATTGATTTCGACCAAAGCATTCGCATACATCATTTCGTCAGTACATGAATGACCGAAAAAGATTTGTATCTTTCCTCGCTGTTGGCTCTGTTCGCTCACCCAGGTACGAACACTGTTCATCAAGCTCACATAATCTTTCCTCAGTGATGTTTCTAAATTGAGGACTTTTAGCTGTGGAAGACCCTTCAAGAGGTCCAGAAGTTGGTCATTCGTTATAATTGGAATAAAAAGGGTAAGGTATTGAAGCTTCTTCAGCTTTATTAAGTCTTCCAAAGGGACGGTGGCGCAGGTTACACCGAGTTCCTTGAGTGTTGAGATGTTGGTAAGACGCCTAATCTGTGCGTCCGACAATTGGGGCCCATCTATGACAAGACTTTCCAGAGGAGACCCCTTTTTGTTGATCAATCCCTCGATGAACGAGTCGCGAACAGAACAATGTTGTATCCCCATCTGCAAATGTTGCAGCCGGGGCAACTGGCCGACCGGCGCATAGTGCTCTGTCGTTTCAGAGTCGCCCCATAGTCCGCACAAGGACAGACGTTCCAGCTGCTGGCAGTTCATCATCAGACTTTCAAAGTTGTTCTTACTGTTGAAAGTAATATCTCCAAATTTAAGACACCGTAATTGCTTCATCGTTTGACAGCAATGTATCAAGGTCTGAACATGGAACTCTTCAGCATCGACAGCCATATCCAGAAATTCTAGCTTATCAAGAAAATGCAAGTTTCTTCCACTATAGCTCTCAGAGCAGAACTTCAGTTTCCTTAGACACTTGAACTGCCTGAGATTGTGTACGAAATCCGAACAACAGTCATCTTCCAATATCAGACAGACTTCCAAATTTTTGACTTTTGTCAGGGTGAATAAATCGTTCCATCCGTCCCTGGTTTCTATGAAATTCATTTTCAAATTTTCGAGATTCGTACAGTGGCTCCGCAGGAGAGAAAGTAGCTGGTCGCCTGTCGAGCTGGGATAACATTCGCCCTCATAGCTAACCAGATGCTCACCAACGATCGGCAACAGTTGTTTGAGATTTTCGTCGCCAATACGATTCCTCAACAATTCATTGATATGTTTGTACCGATGGCTCGCGTATCTCTTGTACATCTCTCCAATGCCCAGGATCGAGGAAGCTAAGCTTAGCTGGTCTCCCACGTCCAAGTAATCCAATACGACTCTCCAGCAATCCTCGTTTAAAGCGAAAACAGTTGTACGGGACGTTCTCCCTTTGGCTTCCTTTGCATTGGGTGCGTCATTGGTGCCAGAGGCTTTGATTCCATCTGCATTTCGCTCTCTATTTTCCATACCAGAAGCCTGTTCACTCATTTTGCTTCTTGAGTTATGTTTCGGAAAATATCAACCTTCACGTGTGGTTGTATTTATGGATGGGAAGTCTCACTGGAAAAGGAATTGGTTATTCACCAATGCGTATATGTTTGTATATGTCTATTACCTTCGTTCAATCAATTGCACAATGCTAGCTGCCTCGTTCTCCTAAAGCCTGGACAACTGCGTGATATTCAGCCCCTCCACCTTCAGATCGAATGTAGTCCGAGATTAGTTTTAGTTTAGTTTTCGCTTAGTGCAGCGCATTTTGCTGGGCGCACTTACCAATATCAATACAATACAGGCTTGTGTGTTTGTACTCGAACCAGCGTCGGCGTGGAGTGTGAAATTATTATGCTGCAAACTAGTCTTTTCCAAATAGTTTCGAGCTTGAGGGCCAGAACAGATTTAATCCAATTTCTTTAAAAGAAATGAAGAGAGAATTGTACTACTAGAATTGAATTTCGAAGGAAAAGGCCCTATCGATAGTTTCAGCCAAATTTTGTCAGAAAACATCGATAGTATCGATAGTAACAGTAGGGGTACTCATATTATTTGTTTGAAATCAAGAAACAAACAAGGTAAGGATGTTTCGAATAAAATTTTTCAGAGTATTGTCACAATGTGTTGCCGAAGAACTCTGTTTTGTCGAAACCAATTCAGCCAATGCAGATGCGCCAAGTAATTCAACAAAAACGTGTCGGCTCTTAAGCCTAGTACTCAGATCCACTGTTTTGTGTCAGTTAAAAATTAAAATTTTGTACGAAAGCAAGCTTTGTTTTGTTGCACTTACATTTTAAATTAGATGGTTCCACGAATCCGAAAAGTGTATTTGCCCTGACCAATTTTTTCCGAGTCAAATTTGAGGTAGGGTTACAAAAAAATTATTTATAAAGAAGTCACAAGCTAAATTGCCCTGGTAATGGTGTCAAATTTATCTCAATGGACCAGTAAGTCATCTATTTTTTCCTTTAGGCCTGTCTCCAGCACTGCGGAAAATTGCTGCCAGGAATCTGCTATTTATATCGTTTGTGTGGAACGTAACTGAAGCAGTGTGACCAAGTACCTAAAAAAAGGTTGGCTGCTTCTTTTCCGTAATCCGCCAAAGCCATGACCTTGCTTCGACTGCTATTATTAAAGCAATCTTCTCCTTACGTTGAAAATTTGCATCTCTCTTTTTGGTTTTGCTCCCAATTTTTGACTCCATCTTTCACATTCACTTCAGTAATAATAGGCACATATATTTTACTGGCGGGAATACCAGCTGATCTCTGAGTCCACAATCGTGTCGATAGGCTAACTGTCGATAAGAATCTGTGGATTTCGTTCAGCTTGCTGGATACTGAGGCCAGTAAAACGCAACCGAAAAATTCCTGGCCCAGTTTTTTTTATATGGAGTTTGGCAGTAATTTTTCGTCTCCGCGGTGCTGGATACTAGCCTTATACCAGGGAATGAGTATGTGCTTGGAAGGCCACTGAAATTTGATTTGTTCCTTCTGGCTATACTAATGATCCGATCTGAAACAAACTCGTCTCGGTTTGATATCACAAGAGCTTGGATAGAAAGTTTGGTTGATCTAGCTCTTATAGTCTCTGAGATCTAGGCGTCAAATATTCGATCAGGCATAGCGCCCACCCCGGTGTGTGAGAGAGAGCGAGAGGGAAAGATGCATTTCGAAATGGTTTTCTTCATAGTGGCTATATTTATGATCCAATCTGATCCAGATTCAACACTCTGATAGATATGCTCATTCTCTATGATTCTGCGTTTTTAGTTTTCTCGTATCTTTAAAATTGTGCATGCCACAGATTTTCGTCCTTTGAGTGGGCGGTAGGGGGCGGGGCGAAATTTTGAAATACGCTTGTAACAGTGCGATAGGACAGGAGTCTGGATACGAAATAAGGTTGCTCTAGTTTTTGCAGTCTCTGAGCTATAGGCACTAATTAAGACAGACGGACGGACGGACGGACAGACAGACATAGCTATATCGACTAGGCTATTGATGCTGATCAAGAATATATATACTTTATGGGGTCGGAAACGATTCCTTCTGGGTGTTACACACATCCATTTTTTCAACAAATCTAATATACCCCTATACTCTTCGAGTACCGGGTATAAAAAAAAAGTTTTATTGCAGATATCGTATTTATCCTAATGAAAAATCTAGTCGGATTTAGTTTTTTTAACGCGGTGTCTGATTCGTCATTGAAATTTGTCTGAAAAATTGATACAAATATACCGCAGTCGAAGAAATTTATAATTCCACAAAAGTGCCATTACCACCAAATTTAAAGTATGACTGGCGCAATGAACGTACTCCGATTTAGGCTGGATATACTTAATTTATGCCTGAAAACATTAGAGGAGGTGAGCGTTAGCAGCAATAACAACGAAGTCCTGCAACACAAACTTAAACAACGCGCCACAAATATGCCATGAATCTATCGGCTGCTATCGAGTATTCGATATCGCTACTGACGCAACCTGGCTGTCATGAAAAAATGTTGAGGCAGCCCAAAAGTATGGCATGCTTTACATATTATGTCACCATAGTGAAAAATTCAAATGGACTTTTGTAATGCAGAACAAATTCCATATTCAATTTATGTTCTCTTCAGATTTGTTCTAAATAACTATTCTGTATAAATCTGTTATCGCATAAAAATATCTAAACATATAAAGTATCAAAAAATTCTCGATAGTTCGATATAGATTTTACGTCCCTAGTAAAAGCACTTAAAGAGCACGTTTAGTTAGGCGCGAGAGCCTGGCGAGAGTGGATGCGTTCTATGTAAAGCACGGCCCATACAGCGCGAAGTGAACACCCAGTACAGGGGAAAAACAACAGAAGCCAAGCGCGACGTCTAAAAAAATAAACCCCTCAAAGAGTAGCGAGAATACAGAGAAATTTTTGACGTGCAAAACAAAAGCAGAGCTAACGGTGGGCCAACGGAAAGTGCAACGAGAGAAAAGTGAGCGAAAAGTAACAGGCATAAACTTGCTCGCACCGTGGGCAGCGCTTGTGCCAATATTTCAGTGTTGTAAAGCAGGGCAGCGTTGAGAAGGAGAGGAGCAAATGTGTTGGAAATCAACAAAAGCAATTCGAAAATCTCTGTACACCACAAATTCGTAAAATCCAAAAGTTGGAAAAAATTCTACACAGATATATGCATGTGCGTGCATATATACATACGTATAGTATATGTATATATATATATGTGTGTGTAGTGGTACAATATTTGTGAGCGCCAAAAAGCCGAAGAGACGAAGCCGCGCAGCCATATAAATCGTCGCTCCCTCTCGCGCGACGGTCTCCAGTTCGAAAGTCCACGTCCTCCTCGGTCGCGTAGTAAAAACTCTCGTAGCTTGCGCGTTTGTGTGCCCGTGTGTGTGTTAGTGTGTGTGGATTGTCGGCATATCCTTGCGGGGCTCTCGCTGCGCCTCGCTGCACATAACCCCCGGACACCATCCCGCTATAGGCGTTGCGTTTAAGGATTTTGTTTTTGGTCAAGTTTTTCGTACTCAGCTTCGAAATTGCGAATTTGGCGCGCATAAGGAGCATCAAGTAAGTGGGAGAGCAAGAGAGAGAGAGAGAGAGCGAGAGAGAGCGAGAGAGAGGAAGAGAGTTGGGGGACAACTCTCGGCTGGCTCTCATTATACTGTCGTTGATTGCACAATAAAATGGGCAAAACAAAATCAGAAAAACAAGAGATTTTCGGCGAAATTCTCATAAATTGGATAAAGTTTCAATAGGAAGCAAAATACATCAAATGTTCGGTGCGCGTGAGTGTGTGTTCTGTGTGTGTGTTTCTGCCAGCATGGGAGTGTATGTAAGCTCTTTGTTTGCGCGCCCAAAAAGTATGCTATGCCGTTTTACTATTTACTACTACGCACGCTCCCCCACACACTCACACTCGCACACACACACTGCCACACGCACAAACATCCATACACACCCACGCATATACATGGCACATAATAACGGCTTAGCGTGTACTACGGCCACGCAGCTTACGCAGCTGCGTTAAATCTCAAGGCTTGACCATACCTCGTAGCCTTTGACCTCCCTCCGCATCCCTGGTGTTCGGCCACTGCAGCTTTTTAAGCTGTTTGCCCACATAAATATATGTATGTACATATTTATATGTACATACATCGAGAGAGTTTATGTGTGTATATAAAAGTGCTGCCAAGGCAATCTTTATTATCCTTTCATTCTTCGGTTTTCTGGCTCTGGTTCTGGTTCGTCCTTCAACTATTTGCATCTTGTTGCTCTACCCCTCGCAGCAGCCGCCCGGCTAATTGATGTTCCTGCAGTACTTGGAATGCACTCCCTCTTGGCTTGTCCCCCAAAAACTTGAAGCCGCCCACAGGATTTACTTTTACGATTGCGACTTCAGTCTTGTTTTGGGTCATGATGGCCCTATGATGTCAATGATGAATGGAAAGTACTCGAAATCTTTGGAATATGTTTCACATTTGGCACAAAAGTTATCCACGATTTTTATGCAGAGATATGCAGCCGTAAACCAATCAATCCAATGGTTTGATTGTTAAGAGAGTTACTTAATGCATTTCATCCATTATTTGTGTCCGTTGGATGCTGCAAAACTCAGAGTCAACTTGTAAAAAATGGCAAAAAGTCTGTCAATAAATATAATCATAAATATGGCATTACAACATATCAAAATTGTAACATGCTTAGACAGAATCACACACATGCACAAACATCTTTGGCTGTTAAAAAGTTTTGTACGCGGCCCATTGAAATTTTCACAGGCACATTAATTTCATTACGAAAAGTCCCAAGGCCATATTGCTGCTCTGTTCACTGCTCCCTGCTCCCTGCTCGCCTGCTACCTATCCTGTTCCTCTCCTGCTGTTGTGAGCCAAACAAAACCAAAAAGCCAGGCCAAACATAAAAAGGCAAAAAGCAAACAGAACGGAAGGGGGGCAAACAGGAGCAGCAATAGAGGTGGGACCGAGGGGTGTGACGGTTGCCTTGTGGAAATGGAAAAAAGAGCGGCAGGAGCTAGCGATATATGCGATATAATAAATCTTTTGTATAACACGCAAAACTTTATGAACGTGCGCCAACTATAAAACTTTCACTTTCCAACAATGCTTTCCCTCGGCCTGATGGCTGCCTGACGTATCCACACGCTGCACATGCCTTTATTTTTATTATAACTATTATGCTGTTTCCTTCCTTTCCTCCCGATATCCTTACGAAACATGGCCGCTTCCATTGGTTATACGTGCCTCGGAGTGAGCGTTGACCCATTGAACGAAATCGGATAGTGCCAATAGGCATATAGAGCACTAGATAGGGTAGATAGGGTATATTTCATACGAGCATGCTAATATATGGTATTAATATTATAATTTGTATAATCTTCACAAAATCTAACAAATATAACCATATCGGTATGTCTGTCTCTGTGAAAATACACAATCTGTGGTATATAAAATGTTCAAAGATATGTCACATTTAATTATAAATATGTCAAGAAATTATACAAATATTTTGTTTAAATAAATACCTACCCATCGAGCAAAATCCTTTGTAGTTAGGCAGACATATGTTCCATAGTTCTAGACGTTAACGTTATCCATATTCGCGATCGAAATATATCAATCTGCATGTTTGAAAATATCATTGATACATTTTTCAGCTGTTCAAAACTAATATCATGTTCATGCAAAATCGATATAATATTAATCGAAATTTATCAATTAAAAGAAGATTATTTTTTGCTACGAAAATTAAATGAATTTAAATTACAATATTCTCTGGGTACACTAGCTCAAGATACATATTCGAAAGCGAAGACTTATCCGTATGCTTTTCTGGTGGATTATTCTAATTATCAGATGACAAAATATTAGTTTGATATATAGATATCCCTATGCGAAGACGTGAAGTGCACTTAGAACTTATTTTGCATTGAATATTTATTCAAATATGATTTCTTCAGATTTAGTGCTAGTATTAGGTACGAGTAAAATTCATTAAATTCATTTGAATGAATATCTAATTTCGATTGCTCTCCAGAAGTAACTTTTTAAACTCTCCCCCTCCGTTTTCCATTTAGGGGCATGTGTAGGTGTGTGTGAATGTGAAGAAGGATGTGGTTGATGCATTATGAATAAGTTGCATACTTTCGGGAGCTTGGACTGAAGCAACTGACTGCTGCTGCTCCCTCCCCCTGCTGCTGCTTCTCTTTCTGTGAGCGGTGCTGGCGCATCCGGTGCGTGGCTGCCGCTCCATTTCTGTCAAAGTTTTTGACGTTGAGGCAGAGCAGCGGAAAAGGCGAAGGCGGGCAGAAAATTACACTGAAAGCGTGTGAAATCGTGCTATACATACATACTGTATATGTATGTACATGTGTATATATTTAGTTAGATATGTTGGTATATGAGGAATACGCATATGTATGTGTATGTGTGTGTGTCTGTTCGGTAGTGCGTATCGGCCACAATAAATTGTCTTTATTTCATGCGGATGCGGCTGCGGCGGCTGAGGAATGAGGAATGAGGGGAGAAGGTGGTATTGGGGCCAAGTTGGGAAGTTATGTGTTGGGGCCCAGGCAAAGGCTTGCGCCATGTTTAATGAAAATTATTACGCGATATCCTTGGGGACACACACCACACACACACACAGACACACTGCTACAGGGGAGGATGTATGGCTATGTGCGCTTTTTAAGGGGGTGGCATGCCCATACAAAAAAATAACCATTACCCGCTGAGGGAGTCCGACTGAATGAGCCGCCTTCCCCCACTGCGCATGTGCCTCAGACCTCAGACCTCAGCGAAACGAGTTCGAGTTCGAGTTCGAAAGCATCCCATCCCGAAGTTATCCTCTTACATACGTGTGAGCTATGTTTATGCGTCTGTCCCTGTGTGAGTGTGTGTGTGCATGAGAGAGGGTGAGCTCAATGGGAATGGGAGTGGGAGTGGGCGAAAACGCATTTCTAGGTCAAACCCACATGAAGCCAGAGAACGAGAACCTGCCCGCGGGCCCCATGCCAGACCATTATCGTGGAAACGTGTACGAAACACATATTTCTGGTTTGTTTGAGAGCCGAGCCAAGCCGGAAAGAGAAACTTTTCGAAATGCGATTGAAAATTGGTTTTCTTTCTTTTTGATATAAAACAAAAGTTGCGAATATATATACATATGTTTAATATAACTTTTGGGGGAACAATTTCGTGCGGATTTTTTAAAATTAAATGTTTAATGTGCAATGGCACATCTACATCCCCACCAGAACTCTTCCAAATAAGTACCTATAAAAAAGGATTGAGAAAGAGGTTTTCCTTGAAGAGATTCGAACCATTATGGTGCATATAACACACTTAAGAGTATGCATGGGAGTGATTATTATATAGACTGAAGATTACATAGAAGATGGGAATGAAGTGGTAATCGGATAAATTTTCGTAGCGCTTTACAATCATATAAATATTCTGTTACACGAAAAAAAACCTTTAAAACTTGTACTTAATTAAAACTTTATTTTTTGTTTCTTTACAGGGACCCAAACATATCGCACCACCAGCTCAATTAACACTTGTCCCCAAAAAAAACTAATAAAAGTTCGTGGCAAAAATGTTGAACATATCCGGCAAAAGCAATACAAACTTTTGGGAACATAAAATGTTCGACTTCCACGCGCTCAAACCAAGTAAATGAAACCGAATTGAAAAAAAAAAAACGTAGTCGCATTAAATAACTGATTATAAATAAATTGTAAACAGAAAACTTGAAATTTATTGGATTGAATGAAATCAGTTGCGCAGCGGCGCGAATATCCAGTGAAGTGTCAATAAAAGAAACAAAAAATTCAGCAATTAAAAGTGGAAACAAAATTGGAATTGGCTGGACTGTTCTGTGGCTTATATCGCATGTGGGCGCACGGGGCACGTGGAAACTGAATAGTTATACATTTTTGGATACTGAAAAATCAATTGAAAGTGGCCGCCCCGAAACCGAAACCTAAACCTAAACCTAAACCGAGACCAGAGATTCAATCGTGAACAGACCAAAAATGGAGAGCAAACACTGGAGTTGCTTTGTGGCCATTGTGCTGGGCGTGTTGATATTCAAAATGCACATATTTGTTGCGCTCGGCGATCAGGATGAGGATATACCCCACAACGAGTAAGTCCTGCCCATCATCCGCATCCACATCCACATCCACATCTGACAGGCTGCAACCAGCATCAGCATCAGAATCAGAATCAGCATTTTCAATTATGCATTTGCCAAACATTCTGCCAATTTCCTCTCGCAGGAAATTAATTGTAAATTTGTTTATTCTACACGAAATGGTCCAGGGAATAATTTACCAACAATTCGACAAACAAACTGCTGAAACACTAATGCTAATTGTTATTGTTTTTCGTTGCTATTTTCCGTATCAACTGTGGGAAAATGTGCCTGTTTAGTTCTCCGTTGAATGGAAAAACTAAACATTTCCAAATGTTGAGAGCAATAAAGAGCGCGCTGTGTATGTGATGGCAGATTAGCATAAACAGAAATTGCGAATTACTAATAATAATCGGCAGATTAGATTATCTTTCTGCTCATTGAAATATTTACCAATAATCTATACAATCATAATTATTACCTGAAATTTACACAAGGTTGGGTTGCGGTTGGTTCTTTTAAGTTCAAGCACCAGTATATTTTGAATAGCAAAGTAAACAGCTTTTCCAGTAATAAAGAGCAATATGTAGGTGCCCAATTTGAGGGATTCGGTATTATTCAGCTCGAACAACTTCCATTGAGAAGAATATTCATTGCAAATTGGCAAAGATCAAATCAACGTTTAATTTATATCAGCTCAAAATCGGTTTCACAATGCCCCATCAATTTTTAGTACAATAATTATTTAGCATATAACTTTTTCCATGCCTCAACAGTTTTTTATGTGTCCGAAAATCTTTTGTGTGCAAAACTTTGGCCATTCGTTTGCATTTATAGGCCAATTTATTTATGATTATTACTTTGTTTACCACACACAGATTGGCAGAGAACGTAACGCTCTGCCTCCTAATAGGCATAGTTTTCCGGCCCGAGTGTAAAGTGCGACGACCAACATATTGGGGCAAATGTCAAAGCGATTGGCAGTCTCATTTAAAATGCGCATAAATGGAAAATAATGACTGGTTCGTTGCCATCGAAGAAAGAGGCAGGCTCGTATTAAGTATACGCAGGGTGGGCGCCAGAAGATACGAGCATGGCGGAGTTTGGATAGTTTTGTCTGATGGCATGTGATGTGCCGTCGAGATACTTTTGTGCTTGCACGAGTGTGCGTATCTAATGGATACATAATAGGATTTTGCAATTAGCGTTCGAGAGGACGAGAGCTGCACGTGTGTGTGTGTGTGCATGTGTAGAAAGGAAAAGCAGCACACGTAACCGCAGCGCTCACTTGGCTAATTAACCCAAAACCAACTGCCATTTGCAGGCAAGGACAACTGGCGTCCGTCCGATGGCAATGTGAACGTAGATGGGCATGGGCATGTGGATGGGAGCGGGAGCGGGAGCGGAACCGGAACAGAGACCACTAAGTGATTTTTTCTTCTTGTTGCTGTTGTATCTAATGTCTAATGTCACTTTTATTTATTGAAATTAGTTTTGGCATTCGGCTTTTGTGTGAGCGTTCTTTCTTGTTCATTGTTGTTTCTGCATTTTTCCTGATAGAAATTCTGTTCGCAGAACCTCAGCTTTAAGGGCAGCTATCCCCAGTAATGCTGTCATTTATATTGGTTGCCTTTCTTGAATTTATGGCAACCGTCTCTTCCAGGTCCTCAAACGGACTATGCGTATATATCCATCAAGATGATTTAGTCAACATTTTAGTTCGCTCTCGTACTCCACGGATTTCCCTCAGATCCCTTTCCCCTTCGGCTTGACATGTTGCGGCACATGGGAGAAAATGAATTTAATTCATTTGAAACATAAAGTTTTTCTTTCGTTCGTTCCTTGCTTTCTTTCGGCTTCACACTCTTTCGCTTCGCTTCGTTCCGTTCCGCTCCGTTCCGTTTCCTTCCCTTTCCTCCCATGTTGCCAGTTGCTTTATGTCACTGCAGAAATTCAATTAAATTTATTTCAACTTTTGCTGCCGGGCTACAAAAACAACAAGTCGAGCCTTAGGGGTCCTGCTTTGACGATTATGTTTTGGCATGGGCTGATGACGCTGCTGACGATGAAGCTGGTCCTGCTCCCGAATGCGACTCTGATGCGACTAGTGGTGGTGGTCCTGCTCTTGGGCTCTGGGCCCATCGCCTTTCGTGTAACTGACCCAAATCTCTTTTCATATAAAGTAGGAGCATTCGAAAGCGTTGTTTTGCTCGTTGCTGGCTTTTCCTTTTGGCCGGCCTTCATCCATTCAACGGGTTTTCTTAGGCCGTCCACATTTTCAGCTCTCAATAGCCCCCTCAGCCCTTAGCCCTCCCTCTCACTTTCTCGGCCTCTTGCTGCCTGTCCCTGTGCCCGTTCCCATTCACTGCCTCATTTTCAGTTGCAGTTGCAGTGGCAGCCATCGCCATTTTAATGCATGCCCCGTTTGCTTAAGCACTTCCCTTCTCGTCCTGCAAGTAGTTGCATTGACAGCATCGTCCCGGGGCTCCTTCGGCTCCTGCTGCTCCCGCTGCTCCTCCTGGTCAACAAAGAACCACTTCCCCGACTTCCCTGACTGTGGGTCACGTGCCATGGCCAGAACTTTAAGGCCAAAAGAAAAGGGACAGCTTGCGTCAAAGAGGATGTTACATGATTCGTTTTTCGGACAGCCTGCGGATGACCGATTGATTTAAGAGCCAACAGCGATTCGATATAAAATAAGCACTCATTTCTGGGGACTTTAGATCAATGTAGCCCAAGCATTATATACAACTTGTTCTATTTAATATATCGGTCGTAAGCCAAAACAAAATTTTGAATCCATAAATGGATAGAGCGCTTGTGACGAAAGGACTGGCGACTCTGGGGAAACCTGCAACACCGCAGGAGATCGCGGAGCAAATAAGAAAGATGTTCCACACGCCTGCATATACATTCACAGTCCTCGCGACCCTAAAGAGATTCGAACCTATGGGATTTTTCAAGAGAGAGGGTGAACTCTATTCGGTACCCCCTGAGGTCTTGAGTATAGTTAAGGGCGATTGTGGAGTCGACGAAAAGCCAGAGATCCAGCGTTCTGAGGAACGGGAAGAAGATGTGGTCTACGGTGCGCCTCCCATTCATCCTTCGCAGTCGCTAAGGCACCCATACCTCTACCAATATAAATAACTAAACGATTTGACCGTGCAGTTCCGCTTATCAAAGCCATCGATTAGATCTTTATAAATGTATATTTTTTTGAAATGGCAATCGTTAAGAGTATATGTAGTTATATTTCCATAGCCACTTTTGTCCAATAATTCAATTAAAAAATACACGTCTTTTTCTGATCCACAGGGTTTCAATTCGATTTTAATTTATATGACAGTATTACATATTCAATAGTGTTTAGTTCGCCTCAAAAGATGCAGAGACTCGCACCACACACCACCTCGAAATTAAACATAAAAAACTGTACACAGATTTTCACAGGAATCTAGACAGCTAATCTGCAAAGGAGTTGCCATAGAGTGGCTATATCATATATTTTTACCAGTACAACTGTATCTGACAGAAATGCTTGACATGTAAAGAAGTAAATTGAATAATGTCTCAATCCATTTAAATCCTTGAATATTCCTTCCTGTGAGCTTTCTGGGGGCTCTCTTCTTGTCTCCGTATAATTTTGCTTGTCAGATTTCCAAAGTGTAGTGCTTCGTGCTACTCCACTTTTTTTGCGGAAGTCGTTTCCTTTTTTATGTGTTGTTGGGGCTGCAAGTGGCGCAATTGCTGCTTAAAACAATTTTTGCATTTGACACATTGCGGAGTGGGATGGGGGGCGGTCTGTGTGTGGCGTGGCATATCTAATTACGAGACGGATTAAGCGAACAAATAAAACAAAATCAACAGGGACGAGCAAACAGCACAAACAGAGCACTAACTACTTATGACAAACGACTGTGAAAGTGCATTAAGCGGCAGCTGGAACAGAAGCAGAAGCAGAAAAAGCAGAAAGACCACCGGGAACAGAAGTGACGTCTGGCGTATCATTTTGGTTTTTGTTCCCCACCGATCCGACCGCCCCACACCCACTATGTACGAGAACTCGTACAGCCAAGGGGATTTTGAATTAGCGCGGAACACGACAAATTAATTTATACATTCGGTAGAGGTTGGAGATACGAATGGGGAAGGGCTGCGATTAAACATCCTTTTTGGTTTCATGGATATAAAACAATTGTACGATTAATTTAATGTAGGTGCATTTTAAACAGAATTTGATCACTTATACCCAGAAGTCATTGCTCTCAAATGATCATCCTATCTCTCAGAGCTCTTTGATATCGAATTGAGTCGTAAGAAAATTAGTACTGCATAAAGGGGTGATCGAGCTGAAACAGTATTCTGAATTAGTTGTTTGAAAATACCCCTATAAGGTCAAACTTATAGATGTATTATTTATTATTCTACAGAAAAAAGGTAGTTTAATTATATTTCACGGTAATGGTACTGGTAATGTTTCTACGGTTCGATGGATCGGTGTGGATTTCATATTCTAGGACTTGCCTATTAGCTTATCGTTTTTAATCCATTTTTTGTAGAAAGACTCTAGCGGACGCGGCCCAATTGGACGATTACAGGCCTGCATTAAGTTCATCGGCAGCAGTAGATCTCCGGTCAAGTCTCCGGAGAGCAATATAATAGCCCCACCAAATAGTCTCGAAATACCTCGTAAATTCTTCATCGTTTAATCAACTGCCTCCAAAGCTCGTTTATGAGCCATCGTGCATACATCCCAAATAATGATATGTCATTCTCGCATTAGTTACGCTGTCGCCGAATTCTTTGGGATTGTGCACGTTGGCTGGTCAACCGGGAGAAGATTTATCGGAACCTTCAAAGCGACCGGGTGTGGCAGCAATTCCAGAGGATGCAACAGCCAACATTCCAAATCTTGACCGAATTGTTGCCAGAATCAACGAAACGACTAATGTCTTTCCCGACCCACCCGTTCAATTTGTATTTAGATAAAGATTTGCGACCGATAGCTGTAGATGTTTTTACCTCGTTTTCTTCGATCGTAGCATTCAGCTTGCTTCGTACTGTTCTATTTGATCACTTTTTTTGGAACTTAAGAGCCCCATCAGGTCCTTGATATGTTCGTTTTTGTCTGCAACTTCTTGGTGTTTCATCTGGAGTTTTTCGTCTTTCAGCTTGATCTGATCATCTTTGGTTTTTAAGTGCATCGCCAATTAGTATATTTCGTTTTCATTTCATTGTTGGTATCGACTGCTACTTTCAACTGGTTCAAATGGTCGATTAGGGGCCTTAAAACTGAAAAACAATGTCCACTGCACTGCTCCGGGATGGTCACTTCCTGCCTCAAATGTGTTTTTTTTTCCGTCTCCACTGGCGAGGCAGGATTTCCCTTGCAGCAAAAGCCAAAGGATGAACACCACAAAGTCAGAGATCCTCATTTTCCCCTTGACTCTCGCACTGTCGATGCAAAACCAAACTGAGTGGAATGGATCCAATAAACATCTATAAATACATAAATAATTCATTTTGTTTGTACGCACAATTAAATACATATATGGTATTCCTGGATCTGATAAAAACGTCCCTGCCCCCTTGGTGTGATCTCAAGCTATCAGCTCAGTGTATTATTCACTGTATTCTGTACTCTCTGTATCCGTTGTATTGCGTTTATATTTATTATAATATCGGCATCTTTGACTCATGCAATCCATAAAAAAGCAATTATGGTTGTTTTTATGGTTTAGTTGTTGTTGAAGCATTAAATCGAACCCAAATACTTCGTAGCTGCAGCCTACCGTCTCGAAGATATTGGGCCTTCAAATTCAAATTTGATCATTTTTCGCGGTATTTTTTTCCAAAATTTCGTCTTTATAAACTCAGGAAAGAGTCTAAAAAAGAGTATTTCTTTGGCTGAATTTTTGGTTTTAGATAGGTACATTGATTAGGCTTCGCTTAAGGTATCCGACTGGTTACAACAATTTTTCTGGGTAATAGGCCCAAAATAGAAAAGTTTTCTTTGAGTTGCGATATAAAAAGGCCCACGGCCATGGGGGAAGCCATTAGATTACAGCAGAAAGAAGCACCACCACTATGAGGACGGGACAACTGGCAGGGGGACTCCTGGCTGAGAGTCTGTGGATTTGGATGACGAATGCGGCAACCAGCCCCACCACAGCCCCCACCACAACATCGAGCGCGACGACAGCCACAACGACGATGACGACTACAAACATTTGATTTCATAATTTGGAATATAAGAATTATAGCTCTTACGATCCCTGGAAAAAAGTCTTTGGATTTTTTCGACATTTCATTGTGTCATAAGACAACCAATTCTGTTGAAAGATTTAAAGGGTGTTAGTTGTTTTTTAAGTGTACATTTAGAAAATATTATTAATAACTACTTAATCGTGATATTTTCAATAAAAAAAGGAGCCAATTTTACTATTGATACATAGAGAGACAATTCAGGTGTTCAAGCTATGTCCGTGATGAAGATATCATCTTTTGTTGGATCTTATTGAGAGATTTTTATATAGAGAAGAATTAAATGGGGACTTTGCATCGATCGCCCTTGTGGTATCTAACCAAATAATTGAAATACAGGTCCTGTTCCTATTGCCCTTGTGACTATGTAACCAAATCCCCGTTCATATAGAAAAGGTGGATTCTAAAGCGTTGTTTTGCTCTTACTCGCTTTTCCTTTTGGCCGGCCTTCGTCCATTTAACGGGTTTTCTTAGGCCGTCCACATTTTCAGCTCTCAATAACCCCCTCAGCCCTCCCTCTTACTAGTTCGGCCTCTCGCTGCCTGTCCCTGTGCCCGTTCCCATTCACTGCCTCATTTTCAGTTGCAGTTGCAGGGGCAGCCATCGCCATTTTAATGCATGCCCCGTTTGCTTAAGCACTTCCCTTCTCGTCCTGCAAGTAGTTGCATTGACAGCATCGTCCCGGGGCTCCTTCGGCTCCTGCTGCTCCCGCTGCTCCTCCTGGTCAACAAAGAACCACTTCCCCGACTTCCCTGACTGTGGGTCACGTGCCATGGCCAGATCTTTAAGGCCAAAAGAAAAGGGACGGCTTGTGTCAAAGCGAATGTTACTTGAATGATTCGTTTTTCGGACAGCCTGCTGATGACCGATTGATTTAAGAGTCAGAAACGATTTGATGGAAAATAAACCCGGATCTATAGGAAGATCAATGTAGCCCAAGCATTATACACAACTTCTTTCATTTAATATATAGTATTATTGTTAAGTAGTAAAATGCCTAACCAAATGATAACGTTGAATTCAAAAAAGGATATGGCGCTTGTGGCGAAAGGACTGGCGACTCTGGGGAAACCTGCAACACCGAAGGAGATCGCTGGGCAAATTAGAAAGGTGTTCCAAATGCCTGCATACTCATTCACAGTCCTCGCGACCCTAAAGAAATTCGAACCTATGGGATATTTCAAGAAGGAGGGTGAACTCTATTCGGTGCCCCCTGAGGTCTTCAGTATAGTTAAGGGCGATTGTGGAGACGACGCAGAGCCAGTGATCCAGCGTTTTGAGAAACCGGAAGAAGATGTGGTCTACGGTGTGCCTCCCATTGATCCTTCGCAGTCGCTACAGCACCCATACCTCTACCAATTCAACTAAACGATTTGACCGTAGAGTTCCATTTATCCAACCCATCGATTACATCTTATTAACATCCAAATTATGCAAACCTTATAAATCTCTTTGTCAAAATTAGAAACCACCATAAATATACGAAACAAATGTTGGCAAATAATTTACCAGTTTCTGATTCAATTTAATTTTATTTTACAATAGAATTCAAGCGTAAAATAATACTTGGTAATGAAGGATCGTATAACCATCATTTGAGGAATATATAATTGAATATTATAGCGAGTGAAATTAAGGGCATTGAAAAGTTGTAAGCTGTGAAAATATTTCAACGGGCTGGACTGTTCTGTGAGTGCATTTTCAGGCTGGATTTCAGTTCAGTAGATGGCAGTGTAAAGGAAAAGCTGCCTGCTGGCTGCCGCCTGCTGCATGCTGCTTTAAGAACACTCGCACACAGTGAAAGCGCATTGATGTGAGTCCTTGTGATTGCGCATTCAAGTCTGCCAGAGGAGCACTGAAGAGCCCCGAAGAGCCCTGAAGAGCCCTGCTCGAGCAGGGGCACGGGCTGGAAAGAAACTCATTTCAATTTCAATGATGCAAAACTGCAAAAACCTATTGACCTACTCCATGGGACATCTACTACAACTACGACGACCCAGGTGTCTGTCTGTCCAGCTGTCTGTCTATCTATCTATCTGTCTGTAGTGCCTACCTGCCTCGGCATAAACTTGCAGCAAGAAAAGTGAAAAGCGGCAAAGAAAAACAAGGCGGAGAAGAACGGCAAGAAATGCAACGGAACGAAACGAAACTAGTTCGATGGCTTCAGGTGTATATGGTGCTTGAGCATGACATACGTGGCTGGTTCGTGCTCAAAAGGATGCCACAGAATAGGAAGTCACTGGGACCACACCTGAGCTCTCCTGCTCCTGCCCCTGCCCCTGCCCCTGCCCACCCCCACATCGACATGGTTATAGCCATTGTCAAGTTTCTGGCCGAGCGGAGCAAAGAAATGGCTAGAACAAAATGTAACTTTTTATTTTGCTGGCCACAAGCACGAGAAGCAGTCTCAGAAAGAGCTCTACTTCAGGCCGAGAAGATGACGTTGATGGCCTTTCATTGCTGTTTTCTCCTTTACCCATCGTCCCGATTCTCAATGCTCGTTCTCCCTGGCACTGCGAGTCTCTTAGCCTGGATTTTATGCCATATCTATGTACGGGTATGTCTGTGCCTTGCCATTGTTCTCCCCTTCGGTGTGTGTGTGACTACGAGTACACGTTTTCTACGTGAGCTGCATTTGCGTTTCTGGCATTGATAGTGGCACCAAACTGGCTCAAAGTGGTGGACCTTGCTGCCTATACGACTGACATTTTTCAAGGCGAAGCTCCGAGTGCTTCAATGCTCTCTCTATGGAATCTTAAGAAATATTTGAAAAGTTATACCAATGAGAGCTTATACCATCCCCCTCCATTTGACAATATATTTTCATAAATTAATTTTATGAACGCGATTTAATTATTAGGGCTTTGACTTTGTTCGGGAATCCTTTTGGAAAAAGCCCTTTTATGAGAGGTTGAGGGTGGATTTTGATGGATTGTGGTTCTTTCTGTTTACATTCACAGAATCTTAGCTTTCAGCTCTCAGGATTAGTGGTATTCTTGCTCTAGAAGAACCTTCAATATTTGTGGAAAATTTAAGACACCATTCAGCCCAATAAATGCATATCTTCCGCCGCTGTAGCTTACACGTGCATAAACTCTCATTTAATTACCAGCACTTGATCGCACCGCCTTTCGTTCTTCTTGTTGCTGCTGACCACTTTTGTGAGCCATCAGGCACCGGTCAACGGCCATCGGCCCTCGGCCATCGGCCATCAGCCATCAGCATTATCCAATTTCAATCGCTTTGTCGGCCACTTTATTTCGCTTCATTGTTTGCAAGTGCGCTTCATAGCTGCGGGCGAGTGTGGCACGACTGTTGCCCTTCCTCTTTGGAGTTTCCGCTTATAATACCATTTTCATATAATTTAAATTCATTTTTTGGCATCGCCTGTGCCATAAAACTTTGTCTGTAGCCGCCTGCCTGCCAGGCTGCCGGGCTGCCGGGCGGCCAGGCTGCAGTTGCATTTGCCTCCCCGAACGCCTCTCTGGGGCTGGGTCTGAGCGTGGGTCTGGGTCTGGGTCTGGGTCCTTGTCTTTCTCTTCAGCCATACCATATAAACATGCGCTTATTTTGTATCTAGATAGCGAAGCGTTGTCCTCCGCTGTTGCTTCCTTCCCTCGCCGCCGGCTGAACATAATCAACATTGCGTATACGCAGCGCTGCTGCGTTGCGGTTGGGCTGCTTCCTCTTCACAGTCTCTGTCCGTCCTGTCCTCTGTCCTGCTCTCCATATTGATATTGCAGATAATGCCATAAAATTGTGCAAATATTTTTGGGAGCATTATTTTGCATGGTCTTTGCTCTGGCTCTGCTTGACTTTGTTTTCGCCTGTTTCTTTTTTTGTAATATTTCATTTTTGTTATATCAACGCCTCAACTTGCTCGTTGGCCCGACTTGAGTCTGGTCTCCGATTTCATGTCCTGTTCCTTTATTTTAAATTTGCTGTTCTGTTGCCTCGATCCAGCCCAGTCCTCCCCATGGTCCCGGCTAAAGGTCCGGGTCCTTGGCTTGTTTTATGAGCCCTCGTTGTGCTGCTTTTGTTTTGCTTTTGACTTTCGCGTTTAGATTATAAATGTTTGGCAAATGTTTTCACAATAGTTGGCTGTTGGTCCTGGCGTTATCCCTCGACCCTTGAGAGTTCCATCATCGCCCTCCCTTTCTCTCTCCCCTGTAATGAGTTTTGCCGCCGTCTTCGGGGCCTCCCAAGTGAGTTGGGCTTGAGTTGGGTCTGGGCCCGAATCTTTTTGTTGTAGTCTCCTTCTTTTGTGTGGGAATTTGCTTACTCGCATAATACATTGGGCATAATGATGGCAATGATTATGCGTGCTGGCCAGCCGGCAATTTATTGCTTAATGAAAGATTTGTGTGCATTTACGCAATTAGCTGGAAATAATGTATGCGCAATTGAAAATCGATTTAAATTGATTTTTAATCGGCCACATGTCCATCTATATCATGGGTTTTTTTGGCAGTGTTTGTGTGTATTTTTTGCTCCAAAATGTTCTAGAATAAATTAAGTATACGCTGCAGAACACACAAGTTTTAATTATATACAGATATATGATTTGTAATCCATTTCTCGTCATTCTCTTGCAGGGTTCGCAATTGGGCCTTGAAGTTCGGCGTTGATCTATGGGAATTCGGACGGCAATTTACCAAAATGAACGAGATCAAAAATGTAAGTAATTACCCCCAAAAGATATAGCCATATGTCTAGACCAAGAAAAGACATACATATGTTTAGGATAATGCCAATAAATGGATACAGCAAATGGCATTTGTTAATGGTATTGGCCATGTCTGGCGGTTTAGCCGAAACAAATACACTTAAGCTCTTTGGGCACTTAGTTCAAGTTATCGATAAGAGAGCAGAGCATTTCTGGATAAATGCTTAGACGATGGCAAGGCTTCGGAGAGGCTTAACCAGCAAATGCCTCAATTTTTCGTGTTTCCCTCTGACGTTCCCCGTATTCGGCTCCGTTTTCCAGCTATTTGTTGTTGGCCCTAATGCAATTTAAACACAAATAAGGCTAATTGAGGAGGCACTGCCAGCAGTGGGGGTGTACCAGCAAGCAGGGGGCTGGGGCTGGCTGGCTGGCTGGCTGGGTGGATGGGTGGGTGGGTGTCAGTTGCGTAAGTATGTGACTGCGTGCTATCTATGTTAATAAGCATGGCTGTGTTTGGCTTTGGTTGACTGCGTGGTCTGCGGTGGCGGAGGGCGGATGGTGAGTGGTGAGTGGTGAATGGTGGATAGGTCTCCTCCTCAGGCAGTCGCGTATTTTTGCGTTTAATCAGACGTGCATGAGTTAGTGGGTTGCCTTTATTATGTGTGTGTGTGTGTGTGTGTGTGTGTGTGTGTGTGTGTGCGAGAGTAGTATAGTACATCTACATGTATGTACAGATTTACATACTTGCAGGAAACTTTCTCATTTGTGGGTTTGTGATGAACATACCCTGGAAGACAGAGGTCTAATTAATTTTCTCTTTGTTTTTCTTGTATCTTGAGATCTATTGTATTACAAATATTTGAGCATCTTGCTTGTAATAAATAAATACACTGAAATAAATGCACTTTAAAGGCACTTTGATATTGAGTTGCCATCTCTGAATTACTTGTAGTTTGCTTAAAATATAGTAATGCAGATCCATAATTAAACATCGCTGATAGTACAATTCATAGAATAATTCACTTACTGACTGCTTCCCACGAACTCCCTGCTAGGGTATAAATATCAGCAAAAGTAGTCATAAGACAGAGACAGAGGGACACCGAGAGAGAGAGAGAGAGAGAGCGAAATAGGGTGAGAGAAAAGAGGGTGAGAGTGCGAGGACGAAACAAAAGAGAAAAGGAAGATACTGGGGCCGAGCCCCAACCCCAACCCCAACCCGAACCCGTGCCACATCCACATCCACATCCCCAGTCAGAGTAAGAGTCAGAGGCAGTGGCAGAGTCGGAGGCAGCTAAAATGCAAATAAATTTGCTGGCTGTGACTGTCATTGAGTCTGTAATTGTCAAGTGCCGTGTTGCTGTTGCTTTGCTCTCACTTGTTGTTGCTGTGGGTGTTGTTGTGTGTGTGGGTGTATGCGTGCATGGGTGTGTGTGTTATCATTGCCTTTGTAGTGTTGGGTTGGGTCGGGTGGGTGGTGGGGGCTTCTGCTGTCGCTGACAATGTTTGTTTGTGTTAATTTAAAGCGCACGTCGCAGCACAGCGACAAAAAATGAGAACCTACGCCCAGATTGAATTAAATATCAAGTATACGCGACGTGGTGCGTCCTCTGTGCGGATGGGCATCGCTGCGAGTGAACGGAATTGTTGTGAAATGGCCTTGTATGATTGTGTGTGTGTGTGTGTGTGTATCTGTGCTTTATAAACACAATGTCGTAGCAGTGACTGTGTGTGTGACTGTGTGTGTATGAAAGAATGCTTATCTGTCCCTCTGTCTGTCTGTCTGTTTGCCTGTGTGCGGGTATCCCTTGTTAACGCCTTCAACCTTCTATGGTTCTGTTGCCAGCGAAGGCTAATAAATTGTGTGCATTATAAAATTATTGGCATGCCAAAAAAATGAGCATAATATTAAAGGATTCCGCATTGACATGGGATGTGGGCTGGCAAGTGTTTCAGGTTGAATGATTGGGAGTGGGAGATCCGGGACATCCGTGAGGCCGATTAAAGATGGTCTGAGGGTTTTTTATTCTTACTCTTATAGCTCTGGCTTTCCACTAAAACAATTTCTATAATATCTTAGAAGACAAATCGAAAAGTTTGCCTTGGAAAGCTTCTCTGCTACTATTTCCTCAATGTTGTAAAATCAACTATTTTCCACTTTTATAACCAAACTTTGGGGCATCGCAACAGACAGCGACAGACTCGTTGACCCACAAATTGCATCCACGGCTTGGCTATCTCGAAAGTACTATAGTTCCCGAATGGAAACTATTGACAGGCTCCTGGCTCTTGCGACCGTATTAATTCAATTAGGGCTCTTCTCCTTTTCTTGTTGCTTCTTTCGCTGACACAATTTTGTTGCTCCATCGACTTGACAGTTGTCCTTCAAAAAATGTTTTGCAATATAATAAAAAGCTATGAAAAAAAGAAAAGAAAAGAAAAGAGAAGGGAAGCAAAATTAAAAAGGAAAGCAAGCAATGTTGTGGGTGTGGGAGTCTCTTGCTCCTGCTTATCCTCCCCCTTTCCTCTTCCTCGCTTTTTCTGCTTTTCTCGTATTTTCCTGCTGCTTTTTGTTTGTTGTTTTGTTTAGCTACTTTCTGCTCGGCATTTTAAAGTAGCATAATAAAATGTAAAACAAATGCAGCGCACACGTTCAGTTATGCGAAAGGCGTCGCAGGACAACAGCAACAGCAACAACAACAACAACAAAAACTCTCTAAAGACAAAATGGCTGCCACCATCGGAAGCGGTGGGGGGCGGGACAGAGTGAGAGAACGAGAGGCGGTGAATGTGTGTGTGTGTGTGTGCCTGGAATGCCTGTGCGTGGCGCATATTCATTTATTTTATTTTTCTTTTGCCTTGGGCCTGGCAACGTTTAGCGCTGACTAGCTTAAAAAATACATATATCTACCTAAGCCATGAATTGTTTTCTTGAGACAGATACAGCATACAGCACGGCGTACAGCGTACAGCGTACAGTCAGACAAGACTGAATAGTCTGAGGTCTAAGATGGAGTGCTCTCAATTAATTCGAATTCAAATTTTAAATAAAATGTTTGCTACCAATAGGCAATGTCTATCCATAGCCCTTAAAAGCAGAGAAATAGCGGCGGGAATCTCTAAGTCAACAGTGATCGTCCTTATTAGGAGGCTAGCTGGAGGTGGTGTCCCGGTGGTACTCTGAATCAATGCTCAATATCGATTAATTTGGGGCTAGTAGAATCGGCTGTCATGCTGACGTTACAATAAGCCCCCAACCTTACGGGTAACAGAGACAGACTCCATCGACAACATGACAGTACACAAAGTGTTACACATTTGCTTAGTCCAAATGACAGGAGTTCCCTCGCCCTCGCCCTCGCCCTCACCCTCAACCACACTCGCACTCGCTCTTTCTGTCTCTGTCTCTGTCCCTGTCCCTCTCTCTTTCTATCTCTTTCTCTTTCGCTGGTTTCGTTGTGGGGCGCACTCGCACGACTGTGACGCCATTATGGCAAATGATGATGTGTACCTAACGATGATGCAGATGACGATGATGAAGTCGAGCTGTTGTGATCATTATCAGGCATCTCTCTCTCTCTCTCTTCTCTCTTCTCTCTTGGCTACTTGCAGTGAAATATGGGTCAAATTCAAGTCGAAATTGCAAAACAGAAATGGCTGCGCATTTCTTCGAGATGCCTTCGCCCTCGCCCTCCCTTTCTTTTTCGCTCTCTCTGCTCTTAGCATGCAAATAAATTTAAGCATGCTCTCATTTTGCACGTAATACAGAACTTTTTAACTGCAAAAAATGAAAAGAAAATTCAACAAAATAGGAAAACAAGCGCGTGCTCTCTGTTTTCTTCCGCTCAACCTTCGCCCTGGCTTCTGCGTTCACCTCCATTTCATTTTCTTGGCCAGTTCGTAATGTAAGTGGCTTGCAAATTACTGTACGAGTATTATTCCCCGCATCTTCCAGCTTTTCCTGCACTTGTACTTGGCATTCGCAGTAGAACAGTAAACCAACTCTAAGACGAGTTCATAAGAAGTGAAAAGTAAAAGTCTAAATCAATTTGGGAGAATACTCTATAATAGTTTTATGGGCATACAATAATGGTTCAACATTTGTTTGTCCCTGCGAATCTTTTTCAGCGTCTTCACGTTCTGCAGTTGATTCATAAATATATCTAGTGGGATATCTAAAATATAACCCATCCAAGCTTCCGAGAGTTATGCATGCCTAGTAGTTCGGTTCCGCACTCAGCAGATCAAGAAGTTTAATGTAAAATATCAATAAACGAGCAGAATATTACCACATTCTACATTGGTGACCCCGACGGTGTCATGGTGTTTCTGCAACAGCTCATCTGAAATTGCTCGAACTATTTTTATGAAATCTTTCTGTATATTTAGTGTGTTTCCGAATAGATTATTAACTGTTTTTCACCTTCACACCACCACCAAAAATATTTTATTCGATATTTTAGTACGATCCGAATATGGAATATTCCGCTCATCCGAAAGTGCTGGGTGGTGCTATGGATGATGAATGTCCGCATTGTCATGGGGTCGAATTCAAACATTAGTCATATGGTATGTCTTGCGCATCGGGAAAAGTGAAAATACCAGAAATTGGAGCACCACCAGAACCATTGAACGGCTTTCTTAGCAGCACGGATCCAGATTCAAACCTGCTACTGAAGTCCATTCGCGCATTCCTTCTTCATTATTGTATTAAGCCATTATGGTCATCTCTGAATTTATTTCCATTTCTCACTTAATTTAATATGCCTTCAAAGCAGAAGAAAACCCCTAGAAGCCTTCAGCATGGAATTTATGTACATTTTTTCTTTATTTTTATCAAATGGTATTTTAATGTCGGTACAGACAATGAACATTTACAAAACGTCTTTCACAGAAAATACACATTAAACAAAATATCTGGGAAAAATTATAATTTGTTCCCAATTTTTAAAATTTGTCCCAATCAAAATTTTAGCAACGGAAGTATGCGAGTATGCAGTATGTATCTGGGTATGAATGAGGATATTATGGGATAGTATTACTGTGTATTATCCGAAGCATCCGACGACCTTCAGGTGCAGCGCGCTGTGCAGCAACACGACGGTTAGTGTATCGTCGAGCAGGCATAATCTGGAAGACAGAAATAAGTTCAGAAACACTTTTATTGTTAAGAGCATTATCGCTTACCTTTAGCTTTTGTCGGCAGAAATTTTGGAAATTTGTAAATTTTATTGAAATTCTTTGAAATTTTTTTGTATTTTTTTCCAGTACGTTCTGTTCACTATAACACGTCTAATATGAGTGAGGAAACTCTCACAAGTTATTACACAAATATATCACAAATTCTTACATTAGCACAGCCTGCCTTGACTCATTTGTTTAATACTCAGAGTACTAGAAAAGGTCTGAATCAGTATTTTTTTAGCTACTATAAAGTGCAAAGCAGGCATTCCAGAATTTCGTAATATCGTATATTTATACCCGGTACTCGAAGAGTAAAGGGGTATATTAGATTTGTGCAAAAAATTAATGTGTGTAACACCCAGAAGGAAGCGTTTCCGACCCCATAAAGTATATATATTCTTGATCAGCATCAATAGCCGAGTCGATATAGCTATGTCTGTCTGTCCGTCCGTCTGTCCGTCTGTCCGTCTTCATTAGCGCCTATAGCTCAAAGACCATAAAAGCTAGAGGAACACTATTTTGTATCCAGACTCCTGTCCTATCGCACTGTTACAAGTGTATTTCAAAATTTCGCCCCGCCCCCTTCCGCCCACTCCAAGGACGAAAATCTGTGGCATGCACAATTTTAAAGATACGAGAAAACTAAAAACGCAGAATCGTAGAGAATGACAATATCTATCAGAGTGTTGAATCTGGATCAGATCGACTCATAAATATAGCCACAATGAAGAAAACAATTTCGAAATGCATCGTTCCCTCTCGCTCTCTCTCACACACAGGGGTAGGCGCTATGCCTGATCGAATTTTTTGACGCCTAGTTCTCAGAGACTATAAGAGCTAGAACCACCAAACTTTCTATCCAAGCTCCTGTGATATCAAACCGAGACGAGTTTGTTTTAAAATTTGGCCACGCCCCCTTCCGCCCCCACAAAAGATGAAAATCTACAATTTTGAAGATACGGGAAAACCAAAAACGCAGAATCATAGAAAATTACTATATCTATCAGAGTATTGAATTTGGATCAGATCGGATCATAAATATAGTCAGAAGGAACAAATGAAATTTCAGTGGCCTTCCAAGCGCAGACTGATTCCCTCTCTCTCTCGCACATAGCCGTGTATGTATATGTAGGAAGTAGATAAAAACATGTAGAAATGGCAGATGTTAAAAATGTATGTTAACCAATATGGAAACATCTAATAGATCAAAATCTCCGAAAAGCTTCGACTTAAATTGTTTTTTTTGGCTAAAATTTAATTTTTTCCTTTTGCGAACATGTAATAAATTACAACAAGCTCACATACATATATACTGACTGAGTACCGGGTATAAAGTAGAGCCGCGGCGCAGACGCGGCTCATAACGTTCCCCCTCGTTAATAATATATTAAGGGGTATACCGGAAGTTTCTAGAGTTGGATCTACGTAACAGGTGACCTTTGATATCCTGGGAAATCTCGTTAAAGCCATTTCTACTACACTACTCTCCAGTCTACTATCAGAAATTGAGACACCACCAGCTAGTCGGCTAGTTTCGATATAGGTATGTTTTAGGAAGTATTCATCGGTGCTCTCCATAGACCCGATTGGAATGGATTTTCTGGTTTTGCATCGGAGACTCAAATGACTTTTATGTGCTTTCTTAGCTGACTTGTGAAAATCATCTGTTAGCAAATCATCAAGTGGATTTTTCATTTCTTAAACTACAAAATGTCCTATAGTCTCATGCCAGAAGAGCTCCATCTTCCGATTCCACTCGAGCAATACAAAAATATGTAATCTTTTAGACGAGCCCCTTCCATTGTTTTGGTTTTTGTTTTGTGTCTAGGCAATTATAATTTTTCGAAGTCTACAAACTAAAATGCAGATTGTCGGTCATTTGTTTGGGCAAGTGGTAGGCCACTCCTGCACCTACCTCTACCCCTACCCGTCCCTACTCCTACTCGTACTCCTACTCCTTCTGCAGAAACCAACTCCGAGTCCACGCTCTGCTTCTGCTCCATTTCCCGGGCCCGGTGACAAATACAAAGGCCTTGTTAGAGGCCAAAGCCCATTGGGCTTACGGTCTGCGGCGGCAGGGGGCGCGGCGGCAGGGGCGACAGATCGAGTTGGTTTTGTGTGTTTGGCTAACTAAGTGTGTGGCGAACAGTGTTGCGGACTGTAAAGAGAGACTAATCGTAAATCAAGGCGTCGACTCGCCGACGCACTTGAGTGCGGGCGGAGCTCCCGAAATGGCCAAGGGCAGCTCCACTCCTTCATGGGGCTACTCTGCATCCACTGGCTTTTGTGCGGTCCAAAATGCATTCGGGCTGCAGACCCCCACACCCAGCACCATCCATGCTTCGCCTCTGATGAAGGTGGAACTTTATATATACATATAAATGTGTGTGTATGTGTGTATATCCCTGTATGAGTGCGAGTATATATTCAGCCAGTGCTTGTCTATGCAAATATTTGAGTCTGTCGCTGTCGTTTGGTGGCGAAAATGCGAGCATGACATACAGCTGCCGGAGCAAACAAATGTTAAGTGAGGGCTGGGCTGGGCTGGGCTGGGCTGGCACTGGCCCTGGCCCTGGATGGGAGTGCGACCGGATGTTGGGGTCTATCCTTAATTAAAGTATAAAGCAAATTAAATATTTAATTTGATAAAATCCTCAGAGGGTGCATCCATTACATGGAAGTGGAAAACTAAAGTTGATTTTACTCAACTCCTCTTCCTCTATGAAGCAGAATCCCATGGGAAACCGAAATTATGCACAAAGACATATCCGGAAAACTTGCGGAAAATATTTTCAAAATTTGGTAATGCTCCAAACAAAGTTTGATGGGACTTCATTGAGTAATTACCAGTAAAAGTATTAAATCAAGTTACACCACGAAATCAATTTGATATTTTTGTATACTGTGGTATGGGAGGGCTTAGAAATATTTTGGATTTTGGATGAAGTTTGGCAACACGGCCTCCGCATGCTATCCACTCGACAAAGAAGCCTCTCCATAAGGCAATTAGAGCTGGCAGAAAAGCCCTCCTCCGTCCTTTCAGAAAGCCATCAAAACTAACTAACTTTTTTACCTAGCAATTAAAACATGAAAAACATGCTAATTAAAACTTAAATGCAGCTTTCTTGATGCGAAAAAAATTGGAGAAAGTCCACGGCGAGAAGGAAAGCCAACAAACTGCAGCAGAGGGCAAAAACTATTAACTTTAATATTGGAAAATGGCGGGCCGGGCCGGGCTGGGCATGGCGCCTGCAAAAGTGAGCAGAAATCTTGCGATGCGGAGAAATTTGCAAAAGAAATCTCCGCCTGACTGCACATGGAAACATGCGCGTTGATGCGAGACATTGTTTCCCTTCCCCGAAGTATGCCGACAGGAGAGGATGGGCGCACCAGAAGGGTGCCAGCGACATCTTCATTAAAATCTAATTAGCGCATTGCCAGCCCAGACCCGACCCGACCCGACCAGGCTAGAGAACAGAGAGACCTGGGCTTTCCCTGGCTCTTGAGCACATAATCAGTCAGCCGGGAGCAGGCCAGGAGCAGGCCGGGAGCAGGCCGGGAGCAGGCCAGGGGCGAAGTCAAGCTACCTAGCATTTGAGCTACACTTGGAGCAACGCGCTCGAGCTGCCTGCATTCCGCCCAGGGGATACGTTTTCATTTTGTGAAGCAATGTCAGTTGCTTCGCAAAAATGTCATTCAAATGGCAGACAATATTATGTGGCTCCTAGGAGACATGGATAGCGTTCGTTCTTCTTATCCAATCTTGACGCATTTCTTGGCTTAGTGCTGAGCTGTTTCTCTCAGTGCATCAGGTGGATGATGCCGCAGCTGGTGCTGCTGGAGCTGGAGCTGGAGTTGCTCCTGCATGCGTAAGCTGCTTAACTTGTGCCGGAATTCAACAGGAGCAGAAGCCACGGGCAGCAAAGCTCAGGAATGCTCCGTGCAGTCTCCGTGCATCTCATCTGAACCCCTGATCCCATCCTCCCGAGCTGTCCTTGCTCCACTTAAAGTTTTGCGCCAGCTGCATACGCACCCAGCGAGAGGATGGTAGGAGGGAGAGGCAGAGCGACCAGGACGAGCCGGTCCGCCTTAGGGCTTCGCCTTGCGCAACATTTTCGAATTCCAGAGTCAACCGCAAAATGAAAAACTTTCTATGGCTGCTGCTGCTGCTGCTGCAACTGCTCTCCCTCTTCGAGTCCTGGCCATATTGTATACATATTGTATGTAGTTCTCTGCACCTCCCTCGCCCACTCATACGCCCCCTCCCCTCACCCAGTAGGACACTCACACACACACGCGCGTGTCCTTCAGGCGTGCATTGCATTTCGATGTTGCTCTCGTGGAAATTGCTTTATAAAATGTTGCCATCGCATAAAAGTTGTGTGAGGTTTTTGTGGGCGTGGCCGCTACCACTGGTGCCCCCTTCCACTCCACTCCACTCCGCCATGGCTAGCGTCTTGGGGCCTCCGCTTTCTTGTTCCACTATAATACGTATACGTAATTTTTATTTTATTTCTCAAATTTCCCTCATTGATTCTTTTTTATGCTGCGGCTTGTTGCTTGACATGCTTTTAATTTTCAATGCCTTTTCTTCGCCCCACTGCTGCGCCCCTCTGCTCGATTTTTTCCTATTTTTTTAACCATCGACTATTATTGTTTTGATTTGGCAATAGTTTGCTAATGGATTTCCAGATGCTATAAATCATTTTCGTGGGAAAACTTTATCGGAGCGTGTCTGTTGCAAGGGTTGGGCGGGGTGGGGTGAGTGAGGGAAATTGTTTGCCCAATTTAAAAGTTGGAAAGTGAAGCGTAAATAATTCCCTTACCGAGGAAATATAATGCATATTTCTGGAGATCCTCTTTTAATCGTTTCAAAAGTCTTTGTAGCACTTAATACAATTAAAACCCAGCACGTACTTAGAAGTACAGAGATTACACATTTTTTGAATTAAAATATTCCCATTGTCTTTATTTTGGGTTAGAAACTTGGGACTTGTAATCTCCCAACTTCGGAGCACAGAGAATCGCCATTCCGAAATCGATTTCCTGCAGTTTTGTACGTCATAATCAATTGCGTTAGCATTTCGAATCACTTCCAATTCCAATGGCTTTTCAGTCAGGCAAGCTGAACTCCTTAGCCACAAGAAAGCCAATTGCCAACTTCCATTTGGCTAATATCCTGAGCGGTCTGAGGCGGCTACTGTCTTGGCCCAATCGTGCCGCATGGGCGGAAATGTGTGTAAGCCAAATGCAGCAGCAGACATAATTTGGGCGTTTTAAATCCTCGTGTAGAATTTATAATGCTCAATGGATTACAACTTGGACAGGGACGGAGATTCCTAGAAGGACAGAGAGTGAGGCCATCTCTTGCGAGAGTAATACTTTCTTTTTTGCAAACTTTCCTCTGTGTCCGTGTCTGCGTCTGCGTCTGGGTATGTGTGTGTGACATTTTCTTTAGCCAACTAATGAATGCCTCAAAGAGTTTTCTCCTTGCAGTTTTAGTTTTGCGGCCAGGCCCACACACAGAGCTACTCGTAAAAGGCAAATGGAACATGGGAGCATTTTGGCTCAAGCCACAAATATTTGCACGGTCCCTGGGGTGGGTAGCGGCAGAGGCAGAGGCAGTGGCAGTGGCACACCCTCACAGACATACAGCAAAGGGAATACACAGAAAAAAACCTGAAACTATTTCGATTGCAAGAAATGCAAGAAGGAAATGATTTAAACAGGCAATCGGGTTTCCTTAAAAACATTCATCTGTACCAAATACTAATTTTAAGTATTGCCATCTAATTTATTCCCAATGTGGGAGAGCTCGCATCTGCTGAGTAGTCATTAATGGGGGCCTAGCCCTCGTACTTTGTGTTTCAGTGTACTTCTATTCCCGAGCAGCTTTGAAGGCGTCTCAGTTTCTCCACTGCTGCTGCTGCTGCTGCTGCTGCTTCTGCTGCTGCTGCTGCTTCTGCTGCTGGCACTGAATCAGTTAAGAAAAGTTTTCTAATTAATTCGCCGGAGACATGTACAGAGACACTCACACTCACACTCAGGCTCTCCCTCTCCCTCTCTCTCTCGGGGATGCAGCGTTGACGGTTACAAATGCGATGGGCAAAAATATAATTTTACTGACAGTTTGTTTGATAAGTGACAATTTGAAATGGGCTTGCAAATGGGTCGATCTGAGAGGGCTTGTTCGTGTGTGTGTGTGTATGTGTGTGTGTGTGTGTGTGTGCGTGTGTCGTGGGGCGTGGCCCTGGCTCGACCTAACTTCATTTCGGAATCGCTAATTTGTGGCAGTTAAATGCATAAAAAAGTCATAAAATGCATTTGCCTTGCCCCCGCCGTCTAAGGTTTTGCTACTCGTATACATTTTTTGCTCGCCTGCTTCCTGCCGCCTCCGCCATTGTTCGATTATGATTATGGGACTTCTCCGAGGAAAAAGAAAAGAAAACTCATCAGAATTTTCCATTAAAACAAATGACAACACGTTCAATGGCAGAATCATTATAATGGAAGGAGGACTCTCCATTTGGCGTGGGTGTGTGCCTCAGTGTGTGAGGGAAGGCAAAATCAAAGCGAAATGTTGCAGCCATTAACTTGGCCACTAAATGAGAGTTCCCGTTACCATCTCCAACTAGAATTTGTGCGTGTCTCTCCCTCTCTCTCCCTCTCTCTCTGTACAGCTATAAGAAGTTGGGTAAGAATAGGGATAAATGCAATGGAATGTGAAATTTAATTAGACTCATTTGGCAGGGTAGCAAGAGCTTGGGAAGACGGAGGGTAAAGGAGGGAAAGCGGTGATAACCATAGAAGATGTAGATGGAACCAATCAGAGGTAGTGCTCCATATCCATTTACCCTCTGAGGTGATAGGCTATACTATCCTTCTACTACTACATTATATCATACATATAAAATGTATATTAAATTTAATACTATACATATATCAGAAACCTGACATTTAATCAGTTAACAATCTTCTTTTTGGATGGCTGCTATGGAATAGGCTGCTATCCGGCTTGCAATCCTTAGTTCTCATCTGTGAGAAATTATTCTTAATTCCCTGCTGTTTATTTCATTTATTTTCATTTAACAAAATGTGGTTTTATTTAATAGAATCAATTTAATTCCATCGCTAATGCCAACACATTTCCTCGTCCTCCAGCCTCGTTCCATGCCTTCTGGCTCGCTCAACTCTTTTTAGCAAGTATCCTAATTGCCTGAAACAGAGAGAAAGAGAGCGGGGGAGGGGGGGAGAGCCGCAAGCCCGGCGCACAGCCAATGAAAATCTAATTAAATTAATAAGATGCATTAAAATCAATTTAATATCAATTTAGGAGTTGCCTGCGGCCATGGCAACCGCCCCCATCCATTTTCGAAGCCCTTGCCGAAGTAGATCAGAGTTTTATGTTGGACAATAACCAAAGGGCCAAAGCGCCAAAGTTTTATAGCCCTTTAACCTTTTTTGTGTACTGAACCGAGGGCCATCGGTTTTATAGTTGATGGCAGTAAAATGTACTGAGAATACGTATCGTATTTGGAAATTATATTTGCTTTTCCGCTTGTCCATTTGCAGCGCTTCAAGGACAACGACATCGAGGTGAAGCGCAAGGACGGCATCATCCTGCTGCGTGAACTGGCTGCCGAGGTTAAGAACTTTATGGACTTCAAGCGCAACGCTGTCATGGTAAGTGGATCCGATCCCCTGCCCCGATTCCGATTCCGATTCCGAAACCGAATCCGATTCCCTTCGCCGCTCTGCTCTCCTTTTGATGTGCCTACAATTGACAAGTGGCTCAATCGCTGAATGCTCAGGGGGCAGGCAGCAGGGCACTCCCGAATTTAAGGAGGACACTAAAAAACACACAGCAAAACAATCACAAGGGGACGAGACAGGACAACGGGTCTGCGGCCTGACCGGTGGGACGAATACGGGGGCAGGACTCCGGCGTAAAGTGGAAAACAATAAATTGCCGTGGGGCAAGTCTCATTGCGGTGATGTTGTAGCTCGCGAATGGGGATGGCCGCGTGGGGGGGACTCCGAGCCAGCGGGGGAGAAAGGAGCCGAACAAGAGGTCGTCGCCAAATTGAAATTAAAGTGCGCCCAGCCACAGCCACAAGCAGAAGTTTTTGATGGCGCCCGCAGCTGCTGCGAGTGCGTGCGTTGTCCCACGTCCAAGTGCTGCTTCTGGCCAAGCACTTTCCTCGCCTCGCCTCGTCTCGCCACTCCTCCTCTTCTCTCACTCTCCATCTCTGCGGTGTTGTGGTCCTGGTCGCGGATACTGCTGACTGCTGCTCACTCTCTTTGCGGCTTGCCAGTGTCCCCTGTCCTCTGTCCCCTGTCCCTCCGTCCCGTCGTATCAATAGACCTCGTTTACCGTGGGAATAATGTGCAGCAGGCGGTGGGTTGTTTGTGCGCAATCACCAAGGGATCCGACCTTCTAATCAGCTTTCCCCTCAGCTACGGAATGCTAATGCCATGCTTCGGCTTAGGTCTAACTGAAAATAGCGAATAAGGAAAACATCTCTTTATTCATAAACTGGTGACTTTATAATTAACATTTCGTTTCGTCACCGTTCGATACAGATTCTAAACGACCGTTGCCGTTGCGAAAGGTTCCCCTCGTTCCACCAGGAGCAGTAGTAGTCTCGGACGATCCTTTAGCACCTCGAACGGTCTTACCCTCAGTTTTCAAGCCGAATAAAGCAAAATCTTCGCTGGAAACCGATTCGTCCGCAATTTTCAGATCAATCCATTCACGGAAGAGGGCGACATTCGTGTAGATACCCGGAATGTTCTCCTCTCCACAGTCAATGCCCCAGTTGACGATGCCAGCCTGTTCATATCGGTTTTCATCGTTGGCCAGAGGACAGACCAATGCGGCTCCGTCATCGCCCGTACACGCGTCCTTGCCTCGTTCGCCGCCTGCACAAAGGAAGCTAGAGTGGATCTCGAAGTAAGGGCCCAGGATGGTTCGTCTCAGTTGCAGTTGGCACACTTCGCGACCCACCACGGGCACCACGGGCATTCGTTGTTCCAGCACCCAGATATGAATCATCCGACTTGAGCAGAGCCACCATCCAGGGGAATTCACCCACCTGAGCCACATCCGCTGCGTCCGTCATGGTGAAGTGAAGACCCTTTTTGTTTCGGTGTCCACATTCGTTCGGAGCGGCAACCACACTCTCGACAATGGGGGTAATAACCTGAAAGAGTCAGCCAATGATACTCACAATGATACCAAGCTGATCGCTGTAGGCTCTACAGAACGCCCCAGCTTCGGATCGATCACTGAAATGATCTCGTGGACATACCTTATCTGAGATGGAGCAGCAGACTTCGGTGGTCTTGCAGCCCTCATTGCCGTCTAGCAACGAACGGTAGGAGAACAGGGTCCGTCCATCCGTGATGACTGCTCCGTTGTCGCACAGAATTCGCGGCACACATTCCTTGTTCTTGGATCTGCCACAGTTCTTCCCAAGAACTCCGCTTGCGGCCAACACCAGAAAAAATAAAGGAACTAGAACCTCGATTCGTGACATTGCTCGCCACGGTTTCAGAAGAGTACTGATCGACCAGAGCCTTTGCTCTCGCATTTATGGAACTCAGTACTCAAAGTATGCTGATAAGACTTGTCGCTGTCGTCTGATTGCACCCTACGATTTATTCATTTATTTTTTATTTATTTATTTAAAATTATTTGGAATTGAAGGAAATAAACTTTTCTAAAAGGAAACTTCCGAGAAAAGTTATAAAGTTCAGGACCAGCTGAATTTTGGGCTACTGTAAAGCTACACTTATAACAGATACCGGAGGGCAGGAGGGCTATGCTCTGAAACGGTATTCGGGTGATTGCTACTCGATATGCGCAGCCTTCATTGATCACACTGGTACAAAAATACTCTTACAAATTTTAGTGATCCTAGAAAACTAATTTCGCCGCCACATATAATCAGTTTATGTAATAATAGTTCCTTTGAAGCTGTAGTTGTACATTTACATATGTATATGCTACTTAGACAAAGTGATTATATGTATACAGTTTCAAATATGTATTTATAAATATGTATGTATAAATTAATATTGTCACGCTTTTACGATTCGTGTTTCAGATTGAGGAATGGACACAGTGAGTTATTTGGAAGTTTTGGAAGGCTTTATTTTCAAGGGAATTTACCTGTTGTTCCAAGGAACTACGAGCCAAGACTGGCTCTTTGCAGTAAATGCTACGACAACCAAATAGTCGATCTACTAATGCCCATTCTTTACACTGTCCCTCCGCTTAAGCTTGTTCGTCCCAAACAATTTCCGAGTCTCCTTGGTATTGCCCCAGTCTACAGAGAAGTTGGTTGTCTTCGTTTATCTTCGGTTGTCTTCGGTTGTCTTCGGTTGTCTTCGGTTGTCTCTCCTTTGAATGCGATACACCACATCATTGATCATATCGGGCTTTCGTCCTGTGACTCATTAGTTGGATGGGACTTCTTATAAATTTGTGAATTTCGTTCAACTGGTCACTTCTATCAGCATCAGAGACTTGTTTGGACGTTGACGTGCAATGACTGCACCATCAAGTGGACCATGAGACACCAGCCAAATGCTGTTACGCGCGAATCCCAGGCCGAAACGCAGCCCTTGTTGCATTAAAAGTTGGGGGTATCTGTCCACTCATCTTCAGGAAGATATAGAACATTTTCTATATTCAGAATCACAAGGACGACGCACAGTGCGGCACAAGGGAAAGAATTTTATGATCTCTTTGGATGATAATTTTAGACAATCGGATTTTTGATTTTTAGGAGATATGATCACTCAAAGCGTAAAATTGTTTCAGTGTGCAAATATTGTTTCAGGCAAAAAAGGCTGTCGCAGTTTTTAAATCCCTTATAAAATCAGATCATGGATGCGACCATTTTGAAATTATACCAGGTTGTCCACCAACTCTCCTTCGGGTCCTATTCATACTCTTAAATTTGACACAGATTCCATTCATCACTCACACACATGCAATCACAACGAAGCTTGCTGTGCTATTTGCCGCTACTGAGCAAAATAAGACCCGAAAAGAGAGCGCGTGACGAGAGCGGACCAGCTTGTACATATGGATATGAGTACAGATAAATGTACAAGTACGCATGCGTCTGAGCTTCTAATCAGCATCCCACTTTCCCACTTATCAGCTACAGAATACTAATGTCTTAGGTCTCACGTCAAAATGAAACGAGGGGGAACGTTGTGAGCCGCGTCTACGGCCGCGGCTCTACTTTATACCCGCTACTCAGTCAGTATATATGTATGTGAGCTTGTTGTAATTTATTACATGTTCGCAAAAGGAAGAAATTTAATTTTAGTCAAAAAAGAAAAAAAAATTAAGTCGAACCTTTTCGGAGATTTATCTATTTATGTTCTATCTATTTCTATATATATCTATATCTATCTATTAGATGTTTTCATATTTGTTTACATACATTTTTTACATCTGCCATTTCTACAAACTCGTCTCGGTTTGATATCACAGGAGCTTGGATAGAAAGTTTGGTGGTTCTAGCTCTTATAGTCTCTGAGAACTAGGCGTCAAAAAATTCGATCAGGCATAGCGCCTATCCTGTGAGAGAGAGCGAGAGGGAACGATGCATTTCGAAATGGTTTTCTTCATTGTGGCTATATTTATTATCCGATCTGATCCAGATTCAACACTCTGATAGATAAGGTCAGTGTCTATGATTCTGCGTTCTTAGTTTTCTCGTATCTTTAAAATTGTGCATGCCACAGGTTTTCGTCCTTGGAGTGGGCGGTATTTGGGCAAAATTTTGAAATACGCTTGTAACAGTGCGATAGGACAGGAGTCTGGATACAAAATAAGGTTGCTCTAGCTTTTACAGTCTCTGAGCTATAGGCACTAATGAAGACGGACGGACGGACAGACAGACATAGCTATATCGACTCGGCTATTGATGCTGATCAAGACTATATATACTTTATGGGGTCGGAAACGCTTCCTTCTGGGTGTTACACACATCCATTTTTTCAACAAATCTAATATACCCCTTTACTCTTCGAGTACCGGGTATAAAAATGCGAATGACGAAATACATTTCTTTATTCATAAAGTGGTGACTTTATATTTAACATAACAATGAATCATCAAGCTTACAGAGCGTTTTACTTGGGATCCATTGCTTGTTTTTTAGAGTGGTTGGATCTAGGATTCATCTCACCATGTGAAGAGGTTGAAGACTCGTTTTTGTAAGATAAATAGAGTTTATACATGGACGAAAATATGCAATGTTGGGAACCCCGACAACCCGTTGAACCCCCGCTTGATAAACCCTCTCTACTGCCGCTACCTATTGATCCACCAGATCCTCCAGAGGTCCAGGAGTCTTGTTAACCGTCGGAGCCACCAGCAGGACGGCTAACACCACCGTTCGACACAGACTTAGAACCGTCAGTAGTAGTACAAAACACAGAACTTGCCGTAGAAGATCCAACCATTCGTCGGTACCAGGCACAGATCTTAGCGGCTAAAACCGTGGAAGGGTTATCAAAATTACCGCTGGAAACCGATTTTTCCGCAATTTTCAGATCAATCCATTCACGGAAGAGGGCGACATTCGTGTAGATACCCGGAATGTTCTCCTCTCCGCAGTGAATGCCCCAGTTGACGATGCCAGCCTGTTCATATCGGTTTTTATCGTTGGCCAGAGGACAGACCAATGCGGCTCCGCCATCGCCCGTACACGCGTCCTTGCCTCGTTCGCCGCCTGCACAGAGGAGGCTAGAGTGGATCTCGAAGTAAGGGCCCAGGACGGTTCGTCTCAGTTGCAGTTGGCACACTTCGCGACCCACCACGGGCACCTCAACCTTCTTCAATATATTCATGTAGGAGGAGGAATTAAACGTCTTCTTGCCCCAGCCGCTGACAAGGCATCTGCTGTGGTCGAAACTCCTGTTCGCACTTGGCAGGCACGCGGGACTGATGTGGGCCTGTGTCTTTATGGGCGTACTCAGGAAGAGCAGTGCCAGATTGCTCGTACCCGTCGATTCATCGAAGTCCGGATGGCTTTCGATGAGCCTTACATCGACGTTCACATGCCGATACAATTCAGTCTCAATTTTGAAGTCCCATTCACCAGCCCTGACGTGAATCTCTCCTGGCTGGAGCTTTGTCACGATGTGGGCAGCTGTAAGGACTACGTCGGATCCAATCAATGTTCCAGCACCCAGATATGAATCATCCGACTTGAGCAGAGCCACCATCCAGGGGAATTCACCCACCTGGGCCACATCCGCTGCGTCCGTCATGGTGAAGTGAAGACCCTTTTTGTTTCGGTGTCCACATTCGTTCGGAGCGGCAACCACACTCTCGACAATGGGGGTAATAACCTGAAAGAGTCAGCCAATGATACTCACAATGATACCAAGCTGATCGCTGTAGGCTCTACAGAACGCCCCAGCTTCGGATCGATCACTGAAATGATCTCGTGGACATACCTTATCTGAGATGGAGCAGCAGACTTCGGTGGTCTTGCAGCCCTCATTACCGTCTAGCAACGAACGGTAGGAGAACAGGGTCCGTCCATCCGTGATGACTGCTCCGTTGTCGCACAGAATTCGCGGCACACATTCCTTGTTCTTGGATCTGCCACAATTCTTCCCAAGAACTCCGCTTGCGGCCGACACCAGAAAAAATAAAGCAGCTAGAACCTCGATTCGTGACATTGCTCGCCACGGTTTCAGAAGAGTACTGATCGACCAGAGCCTTTGCTCTCGCATTTATGGCACTCAGTATTCAAAGTATGCTGATAAGACTTGTGGCGTAGTCTGAGACATTTGCAAAAAAAACCTCCAAGAAGACATTCTAAAGTTTAAGAAATCAACTGAATTTAATGTTTTAGATGTAGCACATTTTGAATCGCTTTTCTGGTTTGTTTTCCGCAGAGACTAATTTGATAGAGATTTTTTTGGTGGCATTTGCGACCGCTTTCGACCCACTGTTTGAGGCTATAAATGCCAATGGCTCTTCCACTCAAGCGATTTGCTGTTTTTCTGGCGCAGCATTTTGATTGATTGTTCGGCCAAAGTGTCTCCTTAGCTCATTTCCCCCTCTCTATCCCCTATCATCATTCATCTGGCGGAAAGTTTTGCTCCCTCTCCCTCTCGCGAATGGTAAATTGTTTCGTATGCCCTACTGCGTCCATATCTCGCATTAATTTAATTCCATTTAATTTAATTATGAAATTATTTACAACTTGAGTGGGAGAATCGAGCAAACAACACGTACAGTCATCATTAATAAGGCCCAGCATAACAATTAAACGTTATAATCAACGCATGAGGGCAGATTTAATGCGAGGCGTGGCCCTGGTCCTGGGCCTGGTCCGGGTCCCGATCCCGGTCCTAGCCGTGTTGCCAAGTGCGTGGATATACATAAATAATTTTTTATGATTTCCGCAAAATATCGATTAAATTTGTTTTGTATGCGTATTTTTTGTGTGTTTCGTTTGGTTTGTTTGTTTTTGCAAACGGTTTCTTGCGGACAACACGCTCACATATGCCATACGAGAAAAGCACAGAGCATACGCAGATGCTGTCCCTTGGGCTCGCTGCCGCTACTGCTGCTGTCCTCTGCTGTCCTCTGCTGTCCTCTCCTCCCATCTGCTGGCCGGAAGTTTTTGGCCCTGACGCAAAACGCATACGAAGCACCATTAATTAAAAATCAACCCACATGAACAGCAACAGCAACAACAGCGACAGACGTGGCAACATCAAAAACAGCCAACAACAAAATCAGCGACTGGCCAGACAACAACAGGAAGAAGGCAGCAAAAAAAAAGGAAGAAAAAAACATACCCAAAAGAGCCAAGCCGGAAAGTGAGCAGCGACCATTCTGGCCTGGCTTTTGTTGTTTGGCCAAATACAAGATTGACCGGGAAATGTTTGAAACATTTATGAAATGGCCAACACAGGCAGACACACACCTTTGGGCCACCTCGCTCTCACCTATATTCATTCGGACAGCAGCGCACGTCTCCGGCGGGTCATCCAATCGCCCGGCCAGAAACTGGAACCCCCGGGCAAGGGAAAACGAGATAAAAGCAAATCCCATGCGAAAGCCCACCCACACAGGGTGGTCCCCTCTCCATTTTGGGCTGCGTCGGCTTCAGTTTTTGACGCATACTCCTACTCAATTTTAGCGTCCTTAGAGGTCAGATAGCGACGTACAGGAACAGCAACAAAAATCAAATTGGGGCATTAAGTATTGTATTGCGTATATCCCTACCGAGGAAAGAACTCGCACGTGGAGGAAATTCATGAAAAATTCAGATGAAAAGTGATGATTTAGGACACGCCCTGAGTGAGGCATTTTCATAGATAGTAGGAGACCTTATCAGTTCCACAGAATATTAAAGCCGGTATGGAACCAGAGCGCCGAAGCCGAAGCCTATATACCCTGCAGTTCGCCAATAGGCAAAAGTATATTATTCATTTTCTTCAAGCTGAGAGACTTCTGAGTTTCTTACTTGCACTCATATGTCTTAGCAGATGACTAAGCTTAAGAGTTTGTCGCTCCAAGATCGCGTAAAGGCTATTTAAAAGCTGTAGAGGAAAGACGATTAATCTTTATCAGCTAGGTTCTGAAGAGCGCTAGGAGATTCAGTAACAATCTCAAGGAATTTAGCTTGCAGCTTGCAGAAATGAAATATGAATCCCGACTCGATAGAATGAACTTTTCGTGCTCAAGAAAACCAACCGCCCGAATGACGTAAAGTATTTTCCATTTTCTTCTGCGCACAAAGCACATATGTTGAGCAGCTTGATGGGATCTGCCCACTTTGTAATAATCATGTAACAAAGATACAGGTTTCATTGCACGCTTAGCCATAAGCGGATTGACAAGCCAGTGGCGCCGCTCGGAAGGGGCTCGGAGAGAAGTTGTCAGCTTTTCTGCATTATCATTCCTCTCTTCCGCTGGTTGTGCACAGATATGCAATAATCTTACTGATAATTTAAATGTAATTCAAGAAAAAATAACAAAGAAGAGGGCCAGTGATTTAAATCTGGGAATTCCCCCCCTGAATGTTGAGAATCGAGCTGGTAAGCCGAGCGATTAATGCAACACTTTGACCTGTTTTTCCGCCTGTCTGTTGATCAATATAATATATTCTTGCCATTATACGAGTATACGTGCTTAAGTCGCTTATCTGCGTAGTACATGAAGTATTCTTGGGCTTCGGGCTTGGCTGTGGGATTCTCCCGATGCGATTAAGTTCACATATAATCTCGTACATTAGTCACCTGAGCGACCAGTCGTATTGTGCTTATTGAGACAAACAGTTCTACAGCCTGGAAATGGATTCAAAGACCTTCGTATTGCTTCTGCTGGTGACCTGCTTGTGTGTGGCCTGCTGTGTGGCAGCGCCGCAGGGATGCAACGGAGGACTGTACGCCAGGAACGGCAATATCGTCATTGATCTGCACAACTTGAATGGCCTCTTCGACTGCGTGGAGAGGCAGCATCGAAGAGGTGGATAGCAGCCATTTGCCAATCGCAGCCCCGACTTAACATAATTTGTGTGGTGTCCAGTATGTCTATGTGAATCCTCTGATTAAATTCCTAACAATAAGTGCAGTGTGCAATATAATTTACAATAAATATTACCATGTACATGTGCGTCGTTTGAAATCTGTTTGTGAATTGCCAGCGTCGCGTATACGTGATTTTATTGGAATTCTGGTTAAGAAAGTCATCTTAGCCCACTTGTAGTTTGTAATTCACTTATAAAATGTTTCTCGAGAACGTTATCACATTCATTCTCATTCAACTGGATCTGGTGTGGCTCTATAGTGCTTCCCGACCCGCCCATCCCGCCCATCCCGCCTGTTGCCGGCAATTTGCGCTCATGTCGAACATGAAAAATAATGAAAACCAACTCGTGCGCGACCAGGCAAGCACCTGCTGGCCCCTGCACTTTGTGCCCCCTGGCTCTGTTCTCTCTGTTCTGTTCTGGCCAGGCCAGGGAAGGCCTGTTCTGCTTTAACATTGCCACTCGCATTCACCTCCATCAACGTCATACCCATGCTCCGTATTCAGTTTGCTCTCTACAGGATGCCGGCTCCCGCTTTTCATCGCCCTCGTATCATTCGCTTGGGCACCTGCAGTTGCCTTTTGTTTGGTGCGGCATTAAAATGCTAATTGCCTGTAAACATAAAGGTAGCTGCAGATGCCACACGCATATCATTTTGCCCGACTCCTGGCCCGGCCCGGCCCGGACCGGCCTCTGCCACTGTCACACCTCTGCTCCAGTACCGCTGCCAGCTCTACTTTCTGGTCGTGTTCACGTGACGTATGCGTAATAATTTGTGCACTCCCTCTCGGTCGCGCTCGCTGATGTTGCAACGTGTAGCAAATGCCGGCACTAATTCGATTTCTATCAACGCCTGTCAATGCTGTTTTAACTCAGTTGTTGCCCCGTGCAACCTGCAACCTGCAACCTGCCTGCCTGCCTCTGTCTCTCTCTCTTATACATACTCTCCACTGTCTGCCCTCTTCTCCTGCCCGTCTCCACTCTCACTAATAGCTGTGTCCTGTGCCCCGTGTCCTGTTGCTGACAGCATTTATTTGCGTTCGGTTTCGAGTTAAAATTGACTTTAAAATTGCATTTAATGGCAAAAAAAAGGGCTGCGCCCCGCCCCAACCTCTGCTGTCACACAGTTTCCCCTCTTCTGTCGTTCACTGTCTATGTCTCTGCTTTGGTCGTTTTCCTTTTCGCCCAACCACCCAGGCAGCCAGCCAGCCAGCCAGCCAGCCTTCCTGTTCACTGTTGACTTCTTTGCTATAATGCCACTTGCACTTTGACGTTGACATTGTGCAAGGGAGAGGGCAACGGCAGTCAGACAGAGAAAGGGAGAGAGAAATGGATAGACAGATGGATGCATAGATAGATAGATAGATACTTTTAGATAGATGTAAGTGTGTGTATGTGTGTATCGGGAGTACTGAAAAGCTCTGCGAGTCTCTTAAATAGAACCATGCAACAACGTGGCAAGCAAATGTCTTCACACTAAAAGCATTTGCCGTGCTCTGTCCCGCCAGAAAGGAGCGGAGAGAAATACGGAGATCGCGAAGATGGCAGCTCCAAATGGTGACATTTGGGCGGCGCTGCAATCGCAACTGCTTAAGGGTGGCTCCTGTCAGAGGATTTCGCAGCGAATAAAGTCACTCTGGATGGTATGTTAACTCGCATAAGATTAGGAGTTCCGAGGCAAACATTTATTACATGGGGATTTGGGAAAGACTAGTTAAAAATAAACAGCAAAAAGCATTCTGGACGCGTGGAAATCAGATTTAAATGGAGGCTTGTGGTTTCCACCACACAATCCCAGCTTGGAAAAACAGTCTTGGTGTCCTGGGGACTGCACAAAGCCAAAGAGCCAAAGTAGCAGCCGCATGGCAGAACTGAGTTCCGCTTTGGCTTAGGTAAAAAGGTGTTAATAATCCTTTAAGTAAACCGCATCAAATGCGGTGTAACTGTGTTGCTGCAGCTCGGTCTGTCACTCTCGGTGCTAAAAATACCCAACAGACCTGAGCAGGCCAGACCAGACCAGAGCAGACCCCAGCGGGGGCCCACTGGGACAGGTGCTGCCACTTGATGTCAGTCTCGGTCTCTTAGCCTCGGATGCTGCTTCACTTGGACACGTTTGCAAGGGGTCGCAGTTCGCTTGGTCTAATCAGGAGGTGAAAGATCTCAACCAGGAAACGATTCTTCGGGGAGGGGAGCTGGTACAGGAACTGGGACTGGGACTGGGACTGCCTCCGCTAAAGCGTCAAATACTTAGCTAAAGCGATATTAAAACGTAATATAAATTTCTCTTTCGGCTACAGAACTTATTGCCTCAACATTTGGCACGTCCATTCAGACGGCAAATATATTGAGCATTGAGCAGACAGAAAAACGGCAGAAGCCAGAAAGAAAAGTCTCAGCCAGACGGAAATCGTTGCTTAAACACACATCTTGCATTACCCCGAAGCAGAGAAATAACAGAGGGTGGAAAATCACTCGGCTGGCCCTGGCTCTGGCTCTGGCTCTGTCCCTGGCTCTTTTCACTTGGCAAATGGTCAATGTGAGTTCGTTTTCCTCAACATTTTTCTCGCAGCATCCTTTGGGCTGTTGCTTCAGCCAACGCCCAGAGTCCCCGAGCTCCTGCTCCTGCTCCTGCTCCTGCCCCAGCTCCTCCTTCGTCATATGTCTTGCAAACAAATTGCGTGCAAGTAGCTGCATTTTGCTAATTCCGGCAGAGCCCAGACACTGTACCGCTGACATTTGAGCAGGTCGTCCCAGTCTCAGTCCCAGTCCCAGTCTCAGTCTCAGTCCTGGTCGCAGTCCCTGTCGCTGCCATCGTTGTCGTTGTCATTGTTGGCTTTTGAATGTTAAGATGTCGACAGCTGCACAGACGAACGAACGGGCGAAGAAGCCAGCTGGTGTCAAATGAGAATTGTGTGCGAAAGGGCATTGCTCACGGTCTCTGGCCCCATTCCCCATTCCCCATTCCCATTCTCAACCCATTCTCAACCCATTCCCCACCCATTCCCCATCCATTCACGCAACCCTTTCTGTGCCGGAGACACTTTTTTGTAGCCACCCTTCTCCGGTTTTCTTTTCTGTTAGGCTGCCCCGACCTTTGTCTGGACTTGGAGTCCATAAGTGCATAATATTGTAAAAAAAAGTACAAGAAATATATCATAATACTCGTACAAGACCATGTTTTGCTTGCTTCCGTTTCCCATCCGTTCTCTTCCATGTTACGTACGGAATACAGAATGTCAGACAAAGCGACTACAAATGTTGGAAATTCTTTGCATAGGCCTATGGGAGTACTTATGGATGGAGAACCTCTATGAATGTGCTTAGCATATCATGAGTCCTTCGATTGTAGAACTCTCGTATCTGTTATTAAACAATATTTATTTGCATGTCCTATATGAATACCTATAAGAAAATAGCTTGCAGCTACCTGCTCCAACTAAATCGCCCACCTTGAGTAACTACTCTGTAACAGCTTCAGCTACCTTTCACCATGACAACGGAGCTCTTCCCTTTGCCAAGCAGGTGCCAAGGATACGCAGAGACACTACCCAAAGGGCAACTTCCATCACAGTGCTTTCCCTCACCTTTCCCCTCTTAAACAAGTGCAACTCTCGCAGAGTCTCGCTTTCAGGGTTCCCTCCATTCTATTGACTCACTTCTGGCTGTGTTTATTATTTAATGCCTTAACTAGCTTGCTACTCAACACCTTTTGGCCAAACTTAAAGTCTCCTTAACTAATTTGAACGCTCGAAAAATGTGCAAATAACTTTGCAAGTCGGAAGTCGGGACTCGGTAGTCGGTAGTCGAGAGCTGAGGGCTGAGGGCTGAGGACGGAGTGCAGCTCACCTAAGAAATAAGTTTTCAATGCAACAACTTTCTTTCCCTGGAGTTGGAGTTGGAGTCGGAGTCGGAGGTCTGCCTCTTAGCCATCCTCCGGTCTGTGGCCATTTGTCTAAGCCGCTGACACATTCCCGTGGTGCCAGCGTTTGGCCAACGGCAGCCAATTTACATTGAAATCTTCTTCAGACTCCGCCTGGACTGGGTCTATTCTATGCCCGAGAGCTTCAAGCTTAACTATTTTTATTTTACTTCTTCTGTCTTTGCTTTTGCTTTTTATTTTTTTTTACTTTTTTTTTTAGTTTTGCCTTTGCCATTGTGCAGAAGTAGTTGAACTATTTCAATGCACCCACATGCAGCCCGGCAGCCAGGCAGCCTGGCAGCCTGGCAGCCCGACTCTACTTTGCAGCATCTTCAGGTGCAGTGAGGCAAGCTGCCTTCTGCCTTCTGCCTCCTTCTTCTCCTCCTCCTGGTGGCAGGAGCGAGTCGCACCTACCCAGTGTCTATGACTGCAGGTGTTTGTCCTCGTTTGGAGCCAGGAGTCTGCCTCGACAGCCCAGGCCCAGGCCCAGCCCCAGCCTCAGCCCCCCTTTTGAGTCTAATTTCGCTGCAGCTAAAGTTCTTGTTTGCGTCTTATGAAAGTGCATACAGTGGGGCCAAAGTTAAAGTTGCGAAAATAATCAGTGCGCCAAGTGGCGAAATGCATTTCGAGAATAAGCCAAATCACTGATTTGAGAGAAAATTGAGATAGAGTCTGTGTTGTGGTGTTTACAAGCTAAAGAACTTTATGTTTCTCATTCAAAACTTAATTAAAGTAAAGCATTTTGCTAATGGAAGTCAAAAGTGGAAGTCGGACCAAAATAGCGGACAGGCCTGTAGAATTATATTTTCCCGCCTGAAAGTATGCCCCACTAACTAAGTATCGAACATCTCTGGCTAATGCTCCTACAAAAATACTAAAGGATCTTTTGGGCTGGGACACTGTGCATTCTCGATATTCCCCTACTGATTTCCCAGTACTTTGAATTAAACTCCATCCGCACACACCCACACACACACACACACAGATACACCACCAGCACACACTCGCAGCTAAAAGTTGGTTAAAAGAAAGCAAAAACGAAGTAAAGCAAACTCCTCTCCGCTTTGTGCAATTTAAGACTTGAGCAAGAGAATAAATTGCATAAAGCGGGAAAACTTGCCCAACTTTCCCTCCTGCCAGGCCCCTCCCTCCGGAATGTAAAAGAGAAATATTTGTACAGATTGATGGGAGCGAGAGCGAGTAATGCCAACAACAACATCGTTTCCTTTCCTATTCCTCTCCAGCGCCTGATGGACTCGGCCGAGCAGGCGGCCCTCTCCGAGATGGACGGCCAGGGCCAGGCAGAGGGGCCCCTGGGGGGACAGCAGCAGCACTACGACGCGAGGCGGATCAACGAGTATAATGCCGATGGCAAGCTGGCGGACGGAGCCCGTCATATGGATATACGGTTCATGCGACGCTTCGAACGCCTCCCGGTCAATCTCAGTCTAAGCTCGATTCTGGTGCCGCACGGCGTCGATCTGGACGAGGCGGACGTGAAGTCGGCACTGCAGTGGAGCGCCCATTTGGACCCACTGTTCCAGAACAACTTAGAGCAAGATCCGGCATTGTCATGGCAATACTTTGGCTCATCCTCGGGCTTCCTGCGTCGCTTCCCGGGCACGGCCTGGCCCCCCGAGGGTTCCAAGGGCAGCAAGCTCATCCACGACTTTCGCACCCACAACTGGTTCGTCCAGGCCGCCTCCTCGCCCAAGGATATTGTGAGTAGCCTTCCCCTCCACCCCACTAGCCGATGACTGAATGCCTAATGTATGTCCCAACCTTTCAGATGATTCTATTGGATGCCTCGTCTAGCATGTCGGAGAAGTCCTTCGATCTGGGCATGGCCACGGCCTTCAACATTCTGGATACCCTTGGGGAAGATGACTTCGTCAACCTGATCACATTCTCGGAGGTGGTGAAGGCGCCCGTGCCGTGCTTCAAGGATCGCATGGTGCGTGCCACGCCCGACAACATCCAGGAGATCAAGTCGGCGGTGAAGGCCATCAAGCTGCAGGACACGGCCAACTTTACAGCCGGCCTGGAGTACGCCTTCAGTCTGCTGCACAAGGTGAGCAATCTTCCCCTCTCTGAGCCCTCTCTGAGGGATGCCCTAGGATGATCCGCTAACCAGCTAACCCTCCATCCCCTAGTACAATCAATCCGGTTCGGGGAGCCAGTGCAACCAGGCCATCATGCTGATCACGGAGAGCACTTCGGAGTCGCACAAGGACATCATCAAGCAGTACAACTGGCCGCACATGCCCGTGCGCATCTTCACCTACCTGATTGGGAGCGACTCGAGCAGCCGGAGCAACCTGCACGACATGGCCTGCTCCAACAAGGGCTTCTTCGTCCAGATCAACGACTACGAGGAGGCGCGGCGCAAAGTAATCGACTACGCCTTGGTGATGGCGCGGCCGATGATCATGTACCAGGCGGATCATCCGGTGCACTGGAGTCCCGTGTTTGTGGCCGGCAAGTCTGGCGGCCTGGGCCGGGACTCGGAGTACCAGCGACGCCTGGTTACGACAGTTTCAACTCCGGTCTTCGATAGACGAAACCATTCGGTGCGCGTTGCCAATCTGCTGGGCGTGGTGGGCACCGATGTGCCCATCGAGGAGATACGCAAGGTTATACCCCAACACAAGCTGGGACCGAATGGATATTCGTTTATCGTCGATAACAATGGGCGCGTGCTCTACCACCCCGATCTGCGCCCGCTGGGCGATGCCAATCAGTATATCGATCAGCTCAAGCCCAAATACGCTTCCGTCGACATCACGGAGTTGGAACTGCCGGAAACGGAAATCGGCAACGATCACGAGATAGTGGAAATGAACAAGAATCTGCTCAACGAGGTGTGTTCGCGGGGGGGAGGGGGGATCTCTTCCAAAGAAGCAGGCTATATCTCAGGCATATTTGCACATCTTTCAGATGCGCGGCGACATGATTCGACCCAAAGAGGGCGAAACAGAGTTCACCGTGCTCAACCATTACGATGAGGTCAAGCGCGTGTCCACCCGAACGCACCGCTACTTCTACGGTCCCATCGAGGACACCCCCTTCACGCTGGCTATTGTGCTCCCGGAGAAATACGGTAGCCACGAGTTAGTCTCCCAGCAGGAGATCCGGCATTCGCGTAGCAATGGTGAGATTACCTTTGCAATACTCCCACAAAGTATCTTCGACTAACGCACGACTCTTACCGAAATCTCTCCTTCAGTTACCGAATACTTTAAGGGAGACAACTGGCGCGTACATCCCGAGTGGGTGTACTGCGAGTACAATAGCGTCAGCGATCTGGAGAAGGAGCGCGAGAGCTCCGGGGAGTACTCGTCCCGCGATCAAGAGCCAAGTTTCGGGTCGCCAGAGGAGCAGGTATTGCATTTTCTGGCTCGCGCCGGACGCCCTGGTTGGAAGTGGATGTCGGTAAGCAATCGAACATGGGGAGGTGTGGGGTTATCTGCTCTGGGCACTATGCTAATTCCGATTTCCTTCGCTCAGGTTCGACCCAAGTCGCCGCAGCCACATCACAACATGCACAGTGGCTCCAACGGCAATTCGCCCGGATCGAGCCACTTTGGGTCGCAGCATCTGAATGCTCAGGGTTCTCGCAAGGCAGAGCCGTACTTCTGCGATCGAACCCTCATCCAGAGCTTGGTCCGTGACGCCATGGTCACCGATGGTCTGGACGGGAATACAACAAGCACCTCCAACGGCAAGGAGGATAAGCAGTAAGTTCTAAATGAGTTTCTTATTTTAATTGTTTATTTTATTTTAATATTTTTTTTGTTTTTATTCAGTTGAAGGCACTTTAATGGGGCATGCTCTTGAATAAATATTTATATATTTTTTTTTAATTTTTTACGAATTTGGAATAGATTTATAGATTTAAAAGAGTTAATTTTAAATATTTTTTGATGAATTTATTAAATTATTTTATTATTATTTTAAAGTTTTAGTTTCTCGAAATTAGCAAATTCTTTTATTTATTTTATATTTTATTATTTTTTTTTATCATTTTATTTTATACTATATTTATTTTTATTTTATTATTTATTAAATATTTGATCAATTTTGTAAAATCGGTTTTATTTAAAAACTTCACTAAAGCACAACAACAATTTTCTCTCTGCATATATTTTCCCCACTCTATTTTCTTTGATGGCAAACAACTTTCCGTTCTTTTGCTGTATTTCTGCACTCCACTCCCCCCCACTCACTACACACTACACTCTATACGAATAACCATAATGAAATATTCTTTCCCCCACTGCAAATAATTTACGTACATTTATTTTACAAATGCAATTTCAAATGCACAAATTCTATATATAAACAATTTCTATAGTCCCATCGCCACCTTGATGGCTATACTCAAGAGGTAAATGGAAGAGTAATTTGTATCGAGTTCGACTTCGACTTCGAGTTCGATTTCGATTTCGAGTAGTGTTTGAACAATGCAATCGCTTTTGAGGACCAGCCACACGGAGCAGGCTTGAACACTATCCCCTAGAAATTGTGATCTGATAACTTTTACGCTGGCCCTAAGACCCACAAAACCATATCGATACGAGGAAACTAAATGGCTTCCCATTCTCTTCCCATAGGCAAGGCTATTCGAAGTTTGTGGTTGCCACCTCCTTTGTGGCCACGCGATCGGGTCTTCTGCGCTGGATCGATCACATCAAGAGGCCCGAAGACACCCCAGAACCGTAAGCAAACGATTTTCCACCTTGAGTTTGATTTTCAACCAGGCTCCGTGATTTTCTACCGCAGCCACTTCAGCGAGGACAACGTGAGGGCCATGGACACATCCTGGTACAAGCGGGCCATAGATCAGCACGCGGTGGAGCCGGACAGCTTCGTGTACAGCGTGCCCTTCGGCTCGGGCTATGCCATCAAGTCGAACGCCACTCTGGTCACTGCCTCCCACGCCATATTCGTGGAGCACCGCGGCCACAAGGCCCCCGCCGGAGTTGTGGGCCTGCAATTCCAGCACGATTCATTGGCCAAGCACTTTATAAATATCACCTCCACTGTGAGTGCACAAGACGGGTGGTGGCTTGGCCATTGTGTATCTATACTAAAGATCCTTTCCATTTCCACTTCCATTTCAGTGCACTGCCGCGGGTGCTTCGGGCTGCAAGAGAACCTGCGCCTCGGACAATCTGGACTGCTATGTGCTGGACAACAGCGGATTCGTGATCATCTCCGAGGAGATGGAGCACACGGGCAAGTTCTTCGGCCAGATCGACGGCACCATTATGGACTCGCTGGTGCAGGACCGCATCTACAAGCGAGTGACCGTCAACGACTTTCAGGGCGTGTGCTCCGATGCGGACAACCCCTATACGGCTGCGGGTGGCATTCTGAAACCGAATCGCGTGGGCTCTTGGTTCTTCAACCATCTGGTGGCCCTAAGTGCCACCTGGCTCTCTTTTATGCCGGCCACGCTGCGTGCCTGGCCGCAGGACGACTACACCTACGACAACGAGGATGTTGTCTTTGTGGAGAACAATTATTCGGATGAATATGATAATTTCGACAATGAGTATGGCTTGCCAGTGGACCAGGAGATGGACGAGTTCTTCACCACAGCAGATGTGGTAAGATTGTGGTTTGTTAGGGCTCTGACATATATATTTCATGAGTCATCTCTCTTCTAGGAGTACACAACGCCACCTCCGAAGGTGCACAAGCCCCATGCTGGTCCCCGCTTTGCTCCAGATCCACAGAACGCGAGGAGGTGCGATCTGCGCACGGATCTCTACATGCTGCAGCCGGAGCGACTAACGCAGGGCGGCCAAAACAATCCACTCAAGGTAGGTGGCTCCCAGCCATCCCAGAGGTACCTCCAAGGCTAAGCTTGTATATCTGTTGCAGGGTAAGCTTACCAATTGCCATGTCTCTGGCTGCGAGCGCCCGTTCAGCGTCCAGAAGATCCCGCACAGCAATCTCATCCTGCTGGTGGTGGACACCCTGTGTCCGTGCGGCTCCAAGCAGCTGGACATCGAGCCCCTGGAGGAGTCCGGCGTTGTGGGTGAGTATTCGACAGAGCACCCTAGGAGCTTTGGTTGATTCCCATTTTCGGTGGCCCATTAGGAGCCTGCAGCACGAGACGCCAGACCCAGGAGCTGGAGTCGCGACGCCGGCCCAGGAAGTGCATCAACTATCATCCCGAGGAGATCGAGATTCAGCAATGTGGGCGTGGCAGCAACCTCAGTCACATGTCCATCTCGGTGATCGTGGCCCACATTCTGATGGTGGCGGTGACCTTTGTGCTGTCCAACGCGTGATATGAGTACTAAACGGGCACGAGGACTAGGACCTCGTGAGGTCCTAATCGTGAGGATTAAGCTTTTCCATTTTCATCTGTAAACCACGCGTTTGGGATGGAGCGGAAAACGGATATGAGTTTGTTGATTTGAAGGCGCCCTTTGCATGGCCAAAGCGAACCAGAAATTAATATATTTATTTAGAAACACGCCACGGCACGCAGAAGCAAACGTCGCTGTACACGTTACACTAACGAGATTATACCCATATGTTTGTAGACAATAATTTGCAGGACAGGAGGAGGACTTCCGTGCACAGTTAGACAAATCGTTAGCTAAACCTCAATTCCGTGTGGGTCTGGGCAGCGAGCGGAACGGATTGTAAGCAATTGTAATCAGATTATCAGATTAACAGGTTATTTAGTCAAGGATAAATACTTTCTAGAGCGAGCTTTGTTCCCCCTGTTTTTTTAGCCAAATAATTTCCCCAAGTACGAGCAAAACAAGAACCGAATAATTACGAGCACTCACTGAATTAAACATATGATGCGATCAAAAGTCGTCAGTCGGTTTGTGTAAATAGTATGAGAAAGTATTCAATATGAGCAAAATTCCTACCGAAAAATATTCCATTCAAGAACAAGTTTTTCCCTTTTGTCAGTCTTACAACTCTAAGAGATATATCGAGTTCATTTTGCACTCAACTGCGAACGCACAAGATATCAAGTATTATGTACGAGTATTTTACAACAACAACAAAACAAAAAGGAGCATTCACTGAACAAACGGAAGACTTGAAAAGCCAGGCAGCAATGTATAAACAAAAGCACATCAGAAACCAACAAACAAACCCAAAACAGAGTTGTAGACAGTACAGTGCAGTTCATATCGCGGACATATGTATGTACAATGTACATGTGTACGAATATATATACATATATATGTATGTATGTATTGAACAGCAATAAAAACACGAAAACGAGAAATGGTACGAGTATATATATATAAATAATTTATAAAACAAATATTCAATTAGTTTTGCAGCGAACGAAACGAAACAAACCCAAAAACCAAACGAAAAAAATAATCATTTATTTTATATACACTTTTATACAAACATAATTTCTTATAAAAACAAAACAAAAAAAGGAGAGGCGATGAGGCAAAGAAAAGCTAACGAAAAAATTGATCTAATAAAAATGTATGGCTTAGTTTCAAAATTGTATAAATTAAACGTGCATGACCTTTGGTTTACTGTTATTTCTGTTATTCTAATATAAAGAAATTTACATATCGATCACGATTTGGCCAATAATAAATAAAACTACACTTTTCTTTACTACGGAACAAATAAACCAAGTAAAAGCAAACTATTTGAAGTCTAAAGATAGATCACTCCAAACACACTTAAACACTTTCATAATCACACACCTACACTCTCACACACGCGACACATACAGACCTATACAACACACATACATATAAAGAAAGAGTATTTTCTGTGTCTTAAACTTGTATAAAAAATGTCTTCCATTAAAATACTTAACAAAAAACAAAAGCAAAGAAAGCAAAACAATTTATAACTTAACAACTATTAATTAACTAAAACCAAAAGGAAAACCAAATACAAATATAAAAGTAAAAGTAAAAGTAAAAAGTAAATATATATACTAATCATATATTTAACTCGAAAATCCATTAACCAAGCATGAAAAACTTAAAGTGTCTCGTTCTCCTTCGTGCGTACAGCTATAAGCTGGCTACGGAGAAGGGCGGACATGGACGCGTATCCGGAGATCATTCGTACACCCATAGAGTTCTAGATAATTTAGCTAGTTAGGAGCCGCAGCAGCAGCAGCGGCAGTGGCAGCGGCAACCACAGAACAAACGGAGGTGGTACCCATACACAAGCATTAGATGAAATATTAGCAGAATATTTATATAAATATGTAATAATACTTGAATACACAACTTAAACTTAATAATCAATTGTAAGTCGTACTCCTAAGAGCTGTTTGTTAAACGTTGACGATGACGATGACGATAACGATAACGATGTCGGGGGTTCAGATGCAAGCACATATTGTTGAAGTGCGACGAGGATTGTGTTGTGTGCTTGAGGTGGGACAACAGTGCGTATGCTTGATCTGTATCAGTGCGTGTTTGTGTGTGAGTATGTGTGTATGGCTGAGGACATTGACTGACATTAAATGGCAGGGCGGCAGGGTGCCAGGGGAGTGATGTGAGAGAGCGTGTGCTAGGAGAGTAAAACTAGAAGCAAACGGGTATTGGCAAAAAGATGATCATGATCCCACATTTCCCCCCTCTCTATCTCATCCATATCCATATCCATATCTGTATCTGATTCTGTGTAGCCCACACTCTCAGTCCATCACTCCCCCACTCTATCTCTCAATCTCTCTCTCTCTCATTGTATTCGTGCAACTAATCCACTGTAAAATTGCATTTAATTCCTTCACCTAACTTCAACTCGAACCTAATATACATATTTATGTATTCAACTTTTTGCAAAAACAAAAGATTCCATATCAAAATACAATTGAAAACGAAAAACAAAAAAAAAGAATAATCTATAAACAATTTTTTACAAATAATAAGTAATAATGTTCAGCGACATTTTGTGTTTGTTTATTTTTATAAGGAAATCGAATGTTTGTATGTGTAGTCCATAATTTTCTAAAGGCATATGAATACGAGTATATTGATGAAAGCCAAAGTAATATTTATTGGTCTTAATGGGATGGAAGAACATAAACAAACTACCATTATTAACTTACGAATTAAATCAAATTTTTGACAATGCGATTTTTGCTTTTTGGAAATCGTGCTTTTTGCTAAAACAAAACCAAATCGAATGAGACGAAACCAAAATGAACTATAATTATAATAAAAAAAAACAACAAAATACTTTTGCTCTCTATAAACCCTATATACAAGCACCTTTCTATATGAAGCGTTTATATAAAGCAAACCGAAACCGAAAATACAACAAAAAACATACTTACCTACTATATAGAACACGTAATACAACAGATCCTTCGATTCTCTCTTCCGACATGCCACACACAGAGAACCGGAACCTTACCGGAGTTTAATATCTTTCTTTGCCGCTCTTCATTTTTGTCAAGGTTTTAGTTCGTTTTCAATTGCCGCATTCAGTGTATAAAATATGACCAAATGGAAACAGTAAGGAATGGAAATTAAAGAAAATGAAATTAAATGAAAAGAAAAGAACTACGCATACATTCATGTATAATTAGTAACCAGTTACTGACTAAAACGTTATTTCAAACTCAAGTCATTCTATCAATAATATTCAAAGTAAATAAATTCTGTTATTGTTGTCGAGGCATTAAACTATTAATATTGAGGCCGAAAAACTAAAGCAACTTTTTAATATGTGAGAGAAATTGTTGTTTCATTAAATTTGTCATTATGAGAATTGAAAATATAAATGTTTAATGCAAAAGCGTAAAAGGAGTGGAGTAAGAAATACATATAAATGTGTACACACATATAATTCATATACATACATATATGTATCTGTATATTCCAGAAACCCCAAAAAGATATACCAATATTAACGACACTTTTGGAAGCTTCGAATTTGGAAAAGCCGAAAACCCAAAAACATTGTTATGTTCCACAATTAAATACAAACTCAACATTCATACACAAACACAAACACACAGTCAACACAGACTTATGGATAAAGATTATGTTATTTTTTTTTAATGGAAAAGTCTACAAAGAATTTCACCTAATAGTTTAAAGACAAGGCAAGGAGATACTATTAAAAAATTAGTAAAAGAAAGCAAAGGAAACCATTGAAAAATTGAAAAACCTAACTAATAAGATACTCGTACAAGGAAAAACACACACTCACAAAGAAATACAAGAACCGCATACTTACATAAATTAATTATAAATTAATATAAACTTGCTCATTATTCTAATTATAAACCGAAACTTATAAGTAAATGGTAATACTTAAATAATGCAATTAAAACCAAATTAAGATTAATACAACACGAAACAGGAAGATGAACAACTAATAATATTATAAATACATAATATGGACATGAGAACAGAAGAACAGAGGAAACAAAAACCAAAACAAACTGAATGAAAAAATTAAATGAAAAAAGTATTACGAAATATTTAAAATTGTGTTTTAATTTAGAGCTTGGAAATGGAGTGGTCATTTTATGGGAGTTCTAGAATATTCCTAAATATTTTACAATTTTATATTATTTTAAAAAACCTACATATGGGCACTGCCATTCTGTCGTTACGTTAGATTCATACAAACAAATTTTAAAATTAAAAAGACAAATTAAAAAAAAATTCATTTATTGTAGTTAAATAGTATTTGGGTAGCCCTATATTCACCAAAATGACAACAATAGAATGAACGGTTTTAAAGATATAAGCCAAAACGTGACCTGACTTGATGTTACATAAAAAATAAAAGGTTTTTGAGGCTGCGGTAGAAAATTGCAGAACTCCGTAATTTGGGTAGGACTATCTGTATATAATTTTTTGTGCTGGTATATGAAGTATTGAGCGTTGTTGTTTCAAGTTATGACATTTCCAAACATTTCCTGTTTTTTTTGTTATAAAAGTTTACAAATATACCTTTATCCGGGACTGGACAAATTGTCAGGTATTTTTTTTAGATAGTTTAATATCTAAGAAAGACTTTGAGGGAAAACTTTTACCAGGAATCATATTTCTTGTTGTAGATAATATTAACGGAAAACACGACTATAAAAATATTCAAAATACCGAAAAAGTTAACGTTTGCTTATTTGAAAAGGTTATAATATGAAAGTAAAAGACATTATTTGTCAATTGGGTAAATTAAATAACTTTAAATAGATTTAGGAAATAATATCGAGACAAAACTATGTGGAAATCAGTTTTTATTAACTTTTAATGATTTTCAGCATGGTGGACCTTTTTCGGAATGTAGCCCAATGTACTATATTCCCATTCGTTAATGGACAGAAATCCTCAATGACCTAGCCAATAAATCACGGTACGGAAAGGTGTTCCGTCCGTTCGCCTACACGCCTCTATCAGGCGGCGAGCCACACTCGTACACCGTCGCGGTTCGTGATTTTCCATATCGTTTATCTTTGGAACTCTCAGAGCACTTCTCCGGCAATCAGTAATCGGCACAGGAATTAATTAGGCGACCATCACAGAGAAGTGTTCGTCCGGTGCCCGCTCATTCGAAATAACGATCGGCATGATTGATTAGCCCAATGCGATCCGTGCTGAGGCGAAGAACAGAATGTAAACACGCTCACGCACTGGGCCCTGGCCAACGCGCAATGGGCGGTGGGCAGTGCGCGGTGGGCAGTGGGGGGACGGACAGTTAGCACTTGAACTTGCTCCCAACAGAGCCAGATAAGATATAGCGGCACGCGCTCAGCACCAGTCGGACTATTGCAGTTGGGGCGCTGTGTCATCGGACATAATCCGGATCGATTCCGGATTTGGGTAGGCTCAGAACTTTCCAAATGAGATAATCTCTCTACTTGGAATGTGTACAAATGTACATACATATGTATGTATGTACTCGAACGTATTTTGATGGACTGCATCGCAAGATTAGATTCGACCAACCACTTATTTTTTTTGGATTTTTCCTATAATTCTTCGCACTCTTCGGTGTATGGTATCAATGTTTTCGGGGTTCGACGAGGTTATGACAAGGCTACACGTGCCCCTAATTTGTTTCCGTTCCTCTTTGTTTTGCATTAATTGTATAGTTTCGTTTGTTTTTGGCATTAGCCATTAGCACACTTATTCCCCGATTTTATTAATTTCCATTCTGATGGCTGCCTTATCTTCGGCTCACAATCGACTTTTGCACAATTGTGCAATTGTGTTGGTGTTTTAATCGTTTGCGAAACTTGGGCAGCTGATAATTCCATCAAGTTTAGACTTTGCTTCACCATCTAGACATGAATCACTCAAGTCTCCATCATACGTGGTGGTGCATTCGATAAAGTCTAGAGCCAAATCTGAATTACAAAGGTCAAGGGCTTCGAACTATGTAAGCGTATCAACAGATTGTTGTCCTGTTATGGACTGACGTCGAGGCTGATTCCCCAGGATGGTGTTTTTAAATCAAAACCGAATTCTCACCAACGGAATTGAGAGATCAATTCAAGCAATTAGCATCTCACCAGCTAATCCATGGCATATGGCACCACTCGGAGCATAGACCGGCAAAGGCCACATCAGCTATAAGATTGCGGTAGGGGAAAAATTGCGTAGCATGTGTGCTAAATTTAGACGCCTCCCTCTAGCCAGTGATAATGAAGAGGTTTTATTTTTAGCACATGCGAAAAAAAGGTGAGGAAAATACATGAATTGAGCGCCAAAGGTAAACAATGTATTTCGACGGTCACGTCACCGTTTAGCGTTCCGAGAGATCCACATGTGCATCATCTGGGACGAATGGGGAATGACGACTGGCCCCCCCTGGCCCTGGCTGCCTCGAAATTCTGGCAGACACGAGCTGCATGCGTGCTCCTCGACAATTCAAGTTAATTGCTCTTTACTGCAGCCAGATGATTGAGGGAATTGAGTGGAATACGATTCGATAAATTCGTATTTGGGCTCTGGTCTCGAAATGGTTCACACGTTCGGCACATGACTCGTAAGTGGTGGACTTTGGTCTCAGAAAATCGAGAAAATCTAAATATACCCCCTGTCATCTCGATTTCAAAATCAGCGATGTCTCGTCTAGCCTGGCTGTCTGCTCTGCTACTCTGGCTGGGGTTGGGGCTGGGGCTGCCACAGCATTGGGTCCACAGTCCAACTTGTCAGCTCTGCCCCATCATCATCATCATCATCATCATCCAGCTTGATCAATATCGTTCATGGCTCGCCCTTACTACTCTTCATTTCAATTGTTTTATATTTACAAAATTCATGGAAAGTTCCCCCACTGAACTGATTAAAGAGCCTCGCTTCGGCTGAGTTTTTAATTAATTTCAAACACCATATACTTGACATTTTTTGTTGCCTTCAATGGCGGGTATCTTTTGCGCCCGGGCCAGGATTCACGCCGGTCCCACATGACTCGACAGACCACAATTGGGACAGCACCTGTACGCCTAAGAGCCCAAAAAATCGGCCGCCTGGTCATGAGATGATTCAGCCAATTTGATTTGTTTTTGCGATGCGTGTGTGTCTTTTTAGCGCTATTCGATCGCTCTGATAGAGCGATATGTTGTGAAATGAAATGTGTGATAATTGGTTAGACATTATTCTCTCCAGGGCTGCGGGCGGAACACAAATGTCACATTTGTGACCAGATGGAATATAACGATCCATGGCTCTATTCTACAAGGCTATACTCAATGCTCAATTGGTTATGGAATGATTTTTCTACTTGTACTAAAATATCCTTAATTGTGTAACTGCTCTCCTTGGGTGAAAAATTTAAACAACAGTCGGACTTGCTTCATAGAAAATTCGCATATTTCTATGAGTCAGATGGAACCCATTATGTCTTTGAAAACAGAGCGTGTAAAATTTGAAAATTGTAGAAATGTATAGCCATTGATTGAACTCTGAGAGGCAATGTTTCTGATTAAGAAGTGCTCCAATTATTATTCTTTTTAGAAATGAAATTTCTTTGTTTTGCGTTTAATTCGAAAATCGAAAGTCGTGGGTGTTATCAATGGTTATCAGAAAGTATATATAGTATGATGTAGATGTGTGTTTATGTCTGGCCACTTTCCGGTTGTCAACAAGAAATCCTCTGTAATCAGAAGACTTTGTGCGGCCAGCCTTCGATCTAACCTATCAACCCAAAAATTACTGCGGTAAAAATAAATTCAACTTGCTTACAGAACTCTATTTTCAGGCCAATCGACCCATTTCGTTGTTTCCAACTCAGACCTGAGGAGAGATGTTTCCTTCCCAGTGGCTCACGTAATATTATAATCGGCAGGGTAGAGGTTTGTGGGTGTGTTTATATTTCCTCTCCCATGGGGTATACTGTATATGTCCATCATTTTGCAACCCATATAAGGAAACATTTCCAAGTCTACGTGCAATATTGTGCCAACATGTTCTTGACAGTCTAGACGAGCAAGGTTCTTTCAATATTGATGCGTGTAATATATATACAGAATACACTTTTAAAAATTTCACTGATTGTCCGCTGGTATGCCTGATCGGCCAGCAATAGCCCCGCTGCATCCAATATTAAGGATTATCTATAAACTTTTTTAGAACCGAAACATATCGGGAGATGGTGATGGGAATATCGTTAAATAACGAACACTTACTATCCGATCAAGTGGAGAGTTGGATAGCCAGGTGTTCAGAGTGCCTTATTATTAAGGGAAATTATATTAACCTTTTCTAAGGCTAACAGTAAATATTTGGGGATCTAAATGGACTACATGAAATAGAATCTTGCCAGAGATACTCTCTTGATAAGCCGAGCTTGGCGTGACGTGTTTTTGAGCACACGCGCCACTGCTTTACGCTGGAGACAATAAACTATTCGTCTCTGGGTGTAGTGCAGGACGTAGTAGTAGTAGGCCTGCTGCTAGTGGAGATAATCGGCGATTAGTAGAAATATTCCATCACATTGTAGTTGAGGTGAACGCTTTACTGTATCAAGGCAAGCGAAACTGAGATAGATCTAATCAGTCAGTTGGCATGTGGTCTGAAACTGAAGCACGATGGAGCGTATCAAAGTCAAAATTTAATCCGAGTACATAATCTACATAATAATCGAATAGGCCTATGGGCACAGGCATGCCCCGCCGACGTGAAAACTCTTTAATTATTTGTTCATCCATGCTAATCGATGGTAATAACAAACGAAACGAAACGAAAAACAATAAACCTCAAGAGCGTCATAAACGCTGGCCATAGATTGGCCCAAATGAATCGATCAGAACGCCCCGATTGAAAGCGAAAGCGAAACCTATCAGGGAAAGCGATGGGAACTTCGGAAAAGAAATGCCCGCTATCAGACACTTGCTGGCCAGCGTGAACTTTGGACTGGTTCGAACAGCGCAGCAGAATAGCCCCAACATTGGACTCCCAGTCCAGGCGATGACTACGACCAGACGATGCGCGACGTCAGCTCACGTTTTGATTGAGGTGTGGGTGCTCGAGGCAGGAGGCGGCCGACGACAAGCGGAACGAGCGCCCCGAAGCCCCAACCGGATTTCGGATCGCTGTCACGAAGTCATCCAGAGAGGGGCCAGTCTCGTCTTATCACAGCTCGGCTCTCTCTCTCCCTCTCTCTCTCTCGCGCTGGCTCCCGCTCTCCGGCTTGATGGAAGCCACGCCGAATAAAAAAAATTGCGCATCACTTAACACATCCCAGCCACAGCAGAGCAAGCCCATGCCAAACCAAACCAAACCATACCATACCATACCATTCGATCCAACCAGGCCAGGGCAGCCTTTACGTTTGCTGCCGCCCATCGTCAAATTATTCATACGCAGACGTTCTGAACGATCGGACCAAAAAAGAATTATTAAAAAAAAAACAAGAGGAAAGAAATTTTGAGACTATACAAAACCATCTGTGAAATATTATGCAAAACACTTTCTTGTGAAAAATAATCATTTGTTTTTGTTCAAAGCCAAAACTGCTGGTCACTCTTAAGGGTTCAAGTTCAAATGGTGAAATAAAAACAATGATTTTGCTGTGCTAAGACATTTCAAGCAAATAATCCAAGGACATTAAGGCAGAGTCTGAAAACAGAAAAACAGATCTATAGTTACAAGAAAGTGAATTAAATATTAATAAGGTGAGTTACATAATGCAAAAGTGAATCATGTGGATCAATAGTAAATTTTTGAATAGTTGAAATATAAATAACAAAAAATACATACACGTGATATCGGGAAGATTCGGAATTCCCCAACTCGTCGAAAATTCTAGTTAATTATTTCATGGGCTGATTAAAAACATTCAAGGCATTAAACGTTCCTTCGATCATCGAGGCCTATCACTTGATTAGTTGGCACTTCAGCCCTGATGCATATCGCTTTGAGAGCCTACCAATTTCCCTTTTTTTTGGTAACAGAAGCCATTTGGAACCTAACCTCCAAAAAGCTTTCGGAAACGTGTGCAATTTTGGCAACGCTTTTAGACTGGATTTATTCGGAATCCTGAAATTTTATGGCTTTAGTAGAGATCTGTGGAGCCTGCATTTTTGATGACTGTAGGGGAAAAAAGTATTAAGAGAGATTTATTTCTGCTGCTGCTGGTGGCAATCGAGGCAATCTCCGCGAACGGTTCCAAAGTTCACAGCGAGGCATGCTCCAAAGAGCTGATCATCGTGGGCAGCGAGAAAACAGATACTCGCACAAGAGCGGAGCACAGAAAGCGACAGATTTATTGCCAAAATCCGAGTGCTGGGCCGTTTTTCGCAGTGCATTCAACTGCCGGGCCGGAGAAGAAATGCAAGTGATAATGGCAGGCAATTACGATAGCCCCAGCTGCTGGGGCCCCGTAATTAATTGCGAAAATGATACGGCCGGTCGGGGCATGGAAAACCCCCAAGAAGAGTCGTCAAGCTGTACTTTGCACCCCAACCCAACAGCGAGCCATCCGAACGCCTCCGAACTGAACTCGGCTCAACCCAACTCCAGTTTGCAGCGGCTACAGAGAGGGCCTGAGGTCTGGTCTGGTGTGGTATGGCTCTAGCTCCAACTCGAATCACGCAGCGCCAGCGTGTTCGATGACGTAGACCTGCCTCGATCGAGACTCTCCCCTCCCCACCCGTCAGTGTTAAGTGACCTTCTTCAATGGGGCTGCGTGCCGTGCGCCCTGCGCCCTTCGCCTCCTCCTGGAGAGCTGCGATCGGGCGCACGCCGTTGATTGATTGGTGGGCCTGATAAGTCGGTCAATCGTTACATTTCGTACAGCGTCAGTCTAAATTACGTCAAAAATGGGCCGCATGTCGCGTGTTTGGCGCCAGGCCCTACTTCCTGATCCCCCCTGGTGCCATGCTCGACGTCACTTCTGGCACGTGGCAATCTGCGTAGATTACCCGTGGAAAAATATTCGATGAGACGATAGAGTGTGACCTATGCTGAAGGGAAGGACATAGTCGAAGTAGGGTAGGAAGCATCCCAGTGCTTAATGGGAACTATGTTATATAACAGTTTAATATTCTTGCATAATATATTCACCAATCAAGCTCTCAAGAGTGGGAATTTTTAATCACACATTTCGCCATACACTTTTCCCGGAATTAATCGTTTTTCCCTATTCATTTCGACGATCTAATTGACAATCTTCAAGACGAGTATCAGAAAACCCCAGTTCGTGACGGGTGCGGTCAGATTAGGCACGTGTTCCTCTGAAAAATTTAAATGAATTTAAGCGTATGGCTCGTGATTTTTCTTGGCATTCATATGTCTACACATACGCGCTTGTAGTTTTCTTGACCTTTACCGACTGTTCCACTTTTGAACAGAGAAGAAGAGAACAAGAGAAATGCTGGCTGATGAAATTCCCAAACGAAAATAAACACACCGCCGGCTAAATGCCCGCTTTCCACACAACATATGTATGTACTTTCATTTGAATAGGAAATATGCAAATTCCAAGAAGCGCCGCGCGCCGGACGTCGGGCCCTGGATGTCACATACCAGCCCAATCATTAGGAATGCGAATGATTCGTTAATCGCCAGCATCGATTACCTAAATCCGATTAAACTGGTTATAAATCACACAATAAGCGGCGTTAATTGCTGGCCATTTGGTGATGATTTGTGCCATATTTCATGCACTCGTACTCGTACTCGTACCCATACCCGTACTCGTACCCGTACTCGTATGTAGATCGGCCCCCTTCACATTTAAAACATTTTGTACTGACCAGAGCCACGTTCTCCGCCACCACACGGAGGAATAGAGGGACGGGACGTGACGGGACGGGCTGGAGAGCGCTTATCAGCAACGCCTCACTATTAATTGATTGACACACAATCGAGTCGGATCATCAAAGTCAAGCTTGATTGTGCCTTGGGGTAATTAGCATGAATGAGTTCCTCGGGAAGATCATAAAATTGTGTGCATTCAAATGGCCAGAATATCCCCGGTGGCGGGCAAACTGTTGCCAAAATGGCACTGCCACCGCCACTGTATGGGGGGCGTGGCGCTGACAGGTGGACAGAGTACGAAAATAGCTCGGCAAGCAAGATATTATGCAGTTTGGTTCCCCCATCCGACTTCTTTCAAAGCTGATGCAATGGGCACCCCACTTTGCATATGCAATTGTCTTCGGCGAGCGCCATGAGCCCATGGTCTCTGTCTGGCTCTGGCGGTGTGGTGTCCAGGGGGAAGTCGAGACCCAGCTAAGAGCACGATCGGGTGCCGGTCGCTCGGTTCGGTTCGACTCGGCTCGGCTCAGTTCGAAACGATTCGATTCGGATGGGTTCGGTTCGGAATGGCACTCGCTTGCGCGCACTCGCTCTCGCTCTCCCGGAACGATCAATCAGAGGCAGAGGCAGAGGCGTTCGTCACATAAATTGTTCTACTAATCAGCCAACGGCTTCATTCATTCACAACTCGTTTGCGCTGTCGCATGTCAAACGGAACAGATCGAAAAGTATATGTACAATAGTACAAACGCGGCCCAAAACCGAATAAGCAAAGAGAATCTCCCGTTTCGTGTCCGGGTTCAAGCGAGCGGACCCCCCCAGATCGAGCGGCTGCCGAGTCATCAAATCACCTCAAGCAAAGTGCGATCGCGGTACGTGTGTGGTCCCTAATTGCCACCTAATTGCACCTGCTTATCAGCAACTCTAGAAACTAGTCTACGAATCCTATTCCGATTAACATTAAACATTTCTTTTGTGCGCAATTCCCGAACCGAACCGAGCAGAACAAAACTGTGCTGAACTGAACCAGTGATAACGTCAATTAAATATTTCACATTCAAAACGAAACTAAATCTTCTGCCAATTAAATCACAAAATCTCACAGATTTGCACTTTGCGCGTTTCCGATTCCACTTGGCAGTTGGATTGGATTGGATTGGATTGCTGACTAAAAGTGATGCAATTTTGCTGAAAAATTAAATGAGATTTTTGTGTTGCCCTCCGATTCGCGAGTTGAACTCTGGACATATCAATGTTGGCATATCAATTTGGAAAATAAGTGGGCTAGCGGTAGCTGGCCCGAAGCAGCCAATGAAATGTGATCCATGAGCTCTATCTGGGGCAATGGAAGTACGAATTTGACCCCTTTTCGGGGGGCATTCAAAATTGTTGGTCAGCGTTTGTAAAGCCTAAAATTCACAATAATATGCAGTCCGAAATTGATCTTAATCGGAGCTAGTTATTAGAATATTCTTAGAGTAATAATTGAGGTTCATTTCCAAACTCATTCAACTAATTTGTCTTCGTTCTCTTCACACTTGCAGCTTGCCAAGAAAATTGGAAATCTCTGAAAACCATTCATCATGCATGTTCCAAGCGTATAAGTCGTAGAACAAGAGCTCAGAAACCCCATTAAGTATCCGAAGTGATTCGAGAAGGCAGCAAGACGGCAAAAGCCAGTGAATTCAGCTGCAATTCTATGAATTTTGTAAGCCAGAAAGCATCACCCATTGAGTTTTTAATGCTGCCAAAGAGATAGCAATCAGCCCCAAACGAGAGCCTGAATTGCGCGAGAAAGCAACCCGTTCCGAGCACCAGCCGATTCCCATTTTGAAGAGAGAAAGCCCCAGAGATGGCCAAATATTTCATTACCTTGGTGCTGCTGCTGTGCCTGGCCCTGGAGAACAATAATATCTACAATCGTCTGCACGCCCGGTCCCATCCCAGCTCCCGCGGCGACATCCTGCGCCCGCATCCCAAGCACCAGCCCCACCAGCATGTCCAGCACACCTCGCAGCAGCTGCAGCAGCACCACATCCGGCAGCAGCGGTCCAGGGAACTGAAGCACGTGGAACCGGATCCCACCAGCGAGGAGGAAGATGCGAAGAGGCACTACTACACGAGGCTGAGGAGGCACCAGCTGCATCAGCGCGACCATTTCCTGCGGCAGGAGAGGAGCTACCACCACCCGGCGCGGGCGGAGCTGAAGAGCATGCCCATGGCTCGACTGTGGCAGCACCTGAGCAAGGACTACGAGGAGGAGCTCCGCGGGCAGCACAGTGTGGATGATGGCCAGCTGGACTATTCGCACATGTTCGGCGATGATCCCAATACGGCGGCCACTGCTCAAGACTCTGACGAGGAGTTGAACCTGAATCCCTTGTTCCATGTGAGGAATGAGCTCCAAGATCAAGAGGTGGAGCTGGAGCAGGAGGAGAGCCAGGAGCCAGAGCCAGCACCCCCAATAGTGGCTGAACCAGAGACATCTGCGCCCTCACTCAATGCCACCAACACCAACACAAAGTCCTCCGGAGGCTGCCCCAAGTGCGAGAGCAACCGTCAGGTGGAGCACATCACCGAAGAGGAGCTCACACATCTGCGCATCGAGTTCGTCAAGCAGCAGATCCTGGAGAAGCTGCGTCTCAAGGAGAGTCCCAACGTCTCCGCCGTGGAGCTGCCGAAGCCCATATTCGAGGGAGTGACGCTCACCCATCCAGACGACAGCAGCAAGAACAAGGAACTAGACGACTACTATGCCCGCACCAGCAAGAAGTTCATCCTGCTCAATAGAGGTGAGTACCCGGGAAGAGGAAGGAGGGATGAGGAATGGAGGAGCACAGCCACCAGAAACGAAACTAATCAATGCTTCCCATTTTGGTCCTTCCAGAGGAGACAGAGTGCGAGCGCCTGGGTGTGCATCCCTCGATGTGCTTCAGCTTCAAGATCGACGACGCCGATGCCGACGGCTTCGATGTGAGCACCGCTGTGCTGTGGCTCTTCAAGAACAAGCAGAACCACACCGTCAGCCCCGTCGACGGTCCGCTGCTGAACGGCACCAGGAAGCAGCAGACGATTGTGGTCTCCGAGGTGGAGGAGCAGATGGACTCCAAGTATTTGCCGCTGGCCAAAGCCATAGCCATTCAGTCGGTGGATGTGCAAGGTAAGCTAATCACAATCGAGAAGAATAGAAACATTCAGAGAATCTTATCCGCAAAGGCACGTTTGGACCTTTGGTCAGCAGCAGGGAAACCGAAAGTGACCCCCAATACCCCTAGGAAAGAAATCAAAAACAGTGACTCTATATGCTCTATATGCTATATAGAAATTATAATAATTTCTGGCCGATAAGTGGCATGTTTGTGTTTTCAATTAGAGAGATCATTGGGCAGATTCGTGATAGCCAGCAGCCTGTCGGTTCACAGCCCGACTTTGCGGATTGGATTGTGGGTGAATAACTTGAAAAAATACATATGTAAATATGTACATATTATTATTATTGTTTTCAACATGTTGTGGGTGCAAAAACTGAACTTCGGCCGCTGAAGGCGCGAGCCCAGCTCCCAAAATGGGAGTTCCTTGGGTCAGTGGGGAGATAAGGAGACTCCGATTAGAATAACAAAGTGCATTTCAGTCAGTGTGAAAGATTAATGAAAAATCTTATAGGGGATTCATAAATACAGACTAAAGACTAAAGACTAATTTGTTCATTTTTGTATCTCTTCAGATGAGTGGATGAAGATCGACATCGAGTGGCCCATCAAGCGCTGGATTGGTAGTCACGAGCTGAGCCACCTGATCCAGATCACGTGCGAATCGTGCGATATCAGCGACATGGAGGAGATCATATCGGTAAACAAGGACTATCGACCGTTCATAATGATCGACACCCAGAATCGGCGCAGCAAGTCGCGGCAAAAGCGTAGTATTAACTGTTCCAGCGGTGTGACCGAGTGCTGCCGCGAGCAGCTCTACATATCCTTCAAGGACATTGGCTGGAGCAACTGGATCCTGCAGCCGGAGGGCTATCACGCCTACTTCTGCCGCGGCTCCTGCAGCTCTCTTGCTAGCGTCACCCAGGCTGCCTCCCACCACAGCTCGTTGTTGGTAGGTTCATCGAAGAGTCCAGAATACTGCGCGACACTGTGATGCTAATCGATTCCTTGCTTTCCTTGCTTCCACAGAAAATCCTTAACACAAATGGTACAAACAAGTCCCTGGAGCTGGTGCCCTGCTGCACCGCCAAACAGTATTCCTCGCTGCAGCTGGTTGTGATGGACTCGAGCAACACGGCCACTCTGAAGACTCTGCCCAATATGGTGGTGGAGTCGTGCGGCTGCAGATAGTCTCCCCCATGCCGACATGCGCCATGCGCCATGCTCCAGGCTATGTCCCGCTGGCATCCAGCTGGCAATCAACCAAGCTACATATCGGACAAATTAGACATTACTCTCGCTCCATTTCCACTCAGCTAGCAGCTATCAGCTAGCAGTTAGCAGCTAGCGCTCAACTCCATTTCTCTTCAATTAATTTAAAACTCATTTTCAATGCATTTTCATTAGCGTTAGCCAATCGTTAATCGTAGTTATTGTTAGTGCCCATACTGCCATTAGTTTTAGTCGCAGCTAGGTCTTTAGAGACATCGTAATGTAAAGCTCAAGTCAATGTACTTAAGCACTCGAAGTATGGCGAACTCCACTCTACTTTAGTTAGGAAATGGCTCCAATTAATTACAAGACATAATTATGTTCGTGCTTATTGTAACTGTCGCTTCGTTTAAGATTAGTTTCGTTGTTTAAGTAGTGTGTACTGAGTGATTGCGAGAAAACACAACGAGAAAAGTGGAAAAATAAAAGATTATGAAAAATTACAGAAATAAATCGACGAACATTTTCAATGATCCAAATTAGTTAAATACGAAATTAGTTAATAATAATTGATACTTATAATCGTACAAAGAGCAATCAGCTCTGTTGAGGGACCTTCTTCGATTTTGTTGAGAGATTTCATTTCCTGAGAAATTCTGGCCAAGTGCGCCTGTCCGTCCACAGATTCCTGTGATATTACTCTGAATGGAACAAGTTGTGCGACTGCCAGCATCAGGATCAGAATCATACTTTATCAAATTAGTATTCATTGTTCCAAATTTCATTGAACAAAAATCAACAAAATTCCAGAGAAGTGTATCAAAATTGTAATTCTTGAAAATTCGTAAACCATGTCTCTTTCTTCGAAAAGCCTGTTGCGCGAGGGTTCCACACAATTGAGCCATATCTGCGAGCTGGACCTGAACAATCAGTCCTCACACCGTCGGCTGACATCGCTTATAGCGACCATTTCGCATAGTTCGCGCGATCCGGATACCATATACTACATGCTGATGAAGGGCGTGAGCATATTCCGATTGAACTTTGCCCATGAGTCGCACGAAGCGCACACCCAGACTATTGAGTTGGTCAACGACGCGCTGGAACGGATCAAAAAGGAAACGGGCCACGTTCGAACGGCTGCAATTGCAGTGGACACTAGAGGTCCGCAGATCCGGACGGGCATGCTGGATGTCGGCAATGAGATGCTGATGCGCCAGGGCGATAACATACGCCTCTCGATAAATCGGGATCTCTATGACAAGGGAAACAAGGATGCGATCTATGTGGACTACCCGAACATCATTAACCTCACCAAGCCCGGAGATCGTGTGTTCATCGATGATGGCAAGCTGTTTCTCATTATTCGCGAGGTGGGTGTGGACGGGCTCGTTTGTGAGGTGGTTCAAGGCGGGATGCTGGGTAACAACCGCAACGTTATCCTGCCGGAGATCGAAATAGACCTGCCAGCCGTATCAGAAAAGGATATGTATGACATACAGTTCAGCATGCAGGCCAATGTCGACTTTCTGTTCGCCTCGGCCGTGCGAAGCGCCAAGAATATCAAGGAGCTGCGTGGTGTCCTGGGGGAGAAGGGAAAAAAGATTAAGATAATTGCCAAGATAGACAGCAAGATCGCTCTAAGTCGTTTCTCAGAGATAATGCGTGAAGCGGACGGGATACTCCTGTCGCGAGCCGATCTGGGAACCCAGATACCTGTCGAGAAGCTACTCATCACTCAGAAGAGTATCGTGAGCCAATGCAATAAGATGGGCAAGCCCTGCATTGTGGGCTCTCATGTACTGGAATCGATGCGGTACAATCCGTACCCTACTCGAGCCGAAACCTTCGATCTGGCCAATATCGTCATCGACGGGGCGGACTGCATCATGCTGAGCTCCGAGGTGGCCATCGGTGCCTATCCCAGCGAGACTATAGATGTGTGCGATGAGATTTGCCGCGAGGCTGAGAAGGTCCTCTGGTATCGTGACTTGTTTTCCGATCTGGTCAGCGAGGTGCGTGGCGAGCTGGACGCCGCCCATTCGCTGGCCATAGCCGCGGTAGAAACGGCCAAGCGCACTAATGCCACGCTCATAATTGTCCTGACCACGTCCGGACGGTCGGCGGCTCTGGTCAGCAAGTTTCGGCCCCGCTGCCCCGTCATGGCGGTGACGCGCTGCGAACGAGCGTCCCGGTTGGTGTATCTCAATCGGGGTATCCTTCCGGTCCTGTATACAGCCGAGCCGAGCAGTGAGTATGCCGCAGACGTGGATGAGCGGGTCACGTTCGCCCTGACCTTCGCCAAAAAGGGGGAGTTGATCAACGATGGCGATCCCATTGTGATTGTCAGTGCCTGGAAGGACGGCGGGGGCTTCACCAACAACGTGCGCGTTGTCTACGCATTCTTCGAGGCCGACCGCGTCGATTGTCTATTCAGAGCCGACCGACGCACCTCACGAAAGAACACAGCCCTGCAGGCAGAAAGTGCCCAATAGGGTAAGTAATTAATTAGTAATCATTTTCAAAATACAGAAATATTCTCAGTGAGACTCTCCTTTCAGAAAAGCTGTACGCATGTGAACATTCTTTATGGAAAAACTGTTATTTAGATCTACAAAATATACAAGAATTATTACTACATATATCTTTAATTATTTATAATTTTTTAGCTAGACGCGTTGTTAAAATAATTAATTCACTTTTCTTCTCGCTTATTTCTAGTGAGGATTTCTCTATCGAACAAACGAGTATTCCACAGAAAAAGGTAGAAAATGTACACGAAAATTGTATTCAATATAGCCTCTGGGAATGCGCAAATTGAAGTTGCAATTACATTTAATCTTTGGTTGAAAGCATTACTTGAGCTCTTCACAGCTAGTCCGATGTGCTATATAAGCCTTAATCAATACATACCTAGTCCTTACGGTAGTTCAATCACAAAGAAATCCGAAAACACTGCCCAAGTCATTATTTAGATCTAAAACTACTTGAGCTTCGGTAGGTACTTTAGCAGTAACAGAGAGTGCACAGCATTTCTGACCAGCTCGTAGGCCAAGAAGGCGAGGCGACCATTTTGCTTAGGCGTGGCCCAGCGCATTCCGAAATTGAACAGCTCCAGGACTGCCAGGACAATGCAGCGTCGCCAAAATGAAGCATTTTTGGTGTCCCTAGACAGGAAAAGTGATTGCCTTTAGTACATTGGAAATAGATATTGCATTGACTTACAGATCGGAGAGGGGCGATGCCAGAGCTATGCCCATGAGAATTCCCAGGTCGCGGACCAGATAGAAAATGGGACTTGCCTCGTGTCGCATATATGAAGGATCTGGGCACCACTTGAAGGCCTGTAACAGAAAGCCGATAGAAAAGAACAGACGGATTTAAAAGCCATTGCTGGTGAAGGAATCATTATCCTCTCGCACCTCGCGCACAGACCAGTGTGGATCGATGTCCAGCCTAAGCTTCACAAAATACACTGCAGCGGCAAGGCCACCCAGCAGGAACACGCCAGTCACTGCCCAGCGACGACGCCTCGACCACAAATAGTCAGCATTTTGCTCCAGTGCGTCCATAGCTTGACTGCCAATGAAAGTGCCTAGGACGCATTGGTGCAGAAACTCCGTGGCCAAGTACAGGCGGCTTAGCCACATGCAGAATATTATACCGTGGACAACTGTACCGGCGAACCACCGCTGCCGGGAGTGAGCGTAGAGGAACATCCAGATGGTAAGCGTGAACACCGTGAAGGACATGGAGTGGGCACAGGGCATGCCGGCAGTCGTTTCGCAGCTCAGTGGATGGCTCTCCAATGCAACGCCGGGGCCGTGGCTGGGGCTGCCCATATTGCTGGCGTACATCTCTCGGAGCAGCCACAAAGGACGCTGCTCGGGAAGTATCCTGTGGGAGATGAGAGCAGTCAGTGTTGCATTGAGTAGTATGTGGAACAGGGGCGTACCACTTGGCAAAGGAGTTTAGCGTGCTGGCCAGACCAACCGCAAAGAGCAACCGGGTGAGCAGCGCCTGGCTGTAGATGCCGCACAGTGGAATCACAAGATTGAAGAGGAATCCTGGCTCCAGGTAAACGCTGAAGAAGCGCCACAGCGGTTCGCCAAAGCTCAAACTGCAAATAAATTGAATACTCGTACAGACTCTGGAAGTGTGGCTCCACAAAGGATATCGACAGACCGCTCCTGCACCAGTTCGTTGATGCGTAGCTCTGCAGTGACCACATAGCTGTACGTTTCCCCAGCCAAATCCTTCAAATTTCCATCCATTTTACTCTGTTTTAAAATTTAATGTATCAAGGTTGTTGTTGTTGCTTGTTCTCGTCAACCCTGTATACATTTTTGCTTCTTTCCCCACCCCTCCCCGCGTCGACCAACACTCTGTTTTATTTATCCTGCGTCCAGCTGGTGGCTCACAGTGTTGAAAAACGCCGTAGAGCCTAGTCTGTGGACAGAAAGTAGCTCTGTGCTCTGTGACCAGTGTGACCAGATGTGCATACGGTTAACCGTGTAACCGTGTTTGTTTATAAATAAAATCAGTTAAAAATTCGAATTTTGTATGAAAGCAAGCCGGCATATAAGTCTTTAAGCTGCAGCCACCTCCCTGTTTTGATAAGATGGAATGCCTAACATAAATAGTTCTAGCAGCTGCAGGGTAGGAAGATTGGGTTCCTAAACAGAAATTTTATTCAAACCTAAAGACGAATTTAGTGAAAATGCGCAAGGAGGCAAGACATATCTAGATAATTATTTTTTTGAATAAAAAAATTACCGAGAGGTATTTTGCGAATACTCACTGTTTTTTAATCAACGTTTTTTTTGACAAGAGTCTACAATTTATAATTGCAATTGTTTGCAGTCTAGATATGTTTATAGATGTATGTTTATTCTTGTATTTACTTAAGTCGAACATGTGATTAAGCGAGAAACAGCCAAAAGGCAATGCACTCCAATCTTTATTTGAATGCTGTATGCATAGCTGTATTTAATTAGGTATTAATTCAAATGCATGTATAAATTGGGGAGAGTGGGTGGCTCGTCACCTCAGTTGAATTCGCGCGTCGTCAAATCGAGTCTGCTCAAAATGTTACACGGTCTCAAGCACGTCTTTTGCTGTCTTCTGATACTTCAGAATGCACTGTACATTAAAGCTCAGTTGCCGAAGCCGGAATATGTTGAAATTTACGAAGTTGCTGAACCCGGTCAAAATTACCACTTTTCTAATCCTGGATATCCTCAAACTATCCCTCCGTACGGATTATACTATACTGTCGAGATTGACATACGCGAGTATGCTTTGAAGTTAATCTGCGATATAGAGCTACCGCAACCAGTTTTGGTGAGAATCGTCACATTGACCTAACAAGATCTCAAATTTTTACTCCCTAGAATATACTATGCCTTTCATACATGTCTGTACAAAAAGGTACTTCACCGAGTCCTGACTTCTTCTGCGGAGAAAAGGTATTTGAAACAAAAAGTGAAATCGGTTTGAGAGTAAACGTGACTGTTCTGCCGGGTTTTTCTGGAAGATTCTATTGTAATATGACGGTCATCAAGTTCATTTGACATTTGTTTAATACAAATATTTCAAATAAAATCTTACAGCAAAGTATTCAAAGTCTTACTGCAAATACAATTATACAATTATTAGAAATATAAGCTTTTGTACACCCCAAATTAGAATAATCTTGTTTCTTATTTGAAAACATTTATAATTTGGTTTCAAAGAACATTAAAAAAAAAAAAAAACACTTCTATCCATCCCGGTAAATATAATATAAAATCAAGCATCTGAACTTCCAACTGAATGCAGCCTGAAATTAATTGCAGCGAAGGAACTGGCTAAAGCTACTCCAAAGTCGACGATAAATTGAAAGAAATTCGGAAATCAATTTTACCAACATTTTACCGACAGAGATTTTCTCAAGGGCTCCTGCCCTAGCAAAAAAAAATCAGTCCGAGCTTTAGTTCAAGAATAATTAAAACATGATTTCATTTTTACGAATAGATCAATCACAGTTACGGGGGAGTGCTTCCGTCAAGTGTGAAGACAAGTACAAAGAGAAGTTATTTAATCACCGGAAAGAAATAAAAGAAATAAAAATCTAGTTTCATATGCTATGTATACGTTTCGAAGCCAAACACATAGACTGCTAAATGGTCACGGATTTGACAAAGTATCTCCTGCTATAACAAAAACATTCACCATTGACAACATGAGCAACACAAATAATTATAATAATATAATCATAGATTCACAAAAAAACTCAAGCAAGAGTTGGCGTTAACATTAAACCGAGCCTCTTGCATCATTTATTCCACTGGATTTCATAGCCTTGTCACTCCTTCACTTTCAAACAATTCCACTTTGGCGCGCAGCACTAGCGATTCAGTCGATCTTCGTGAAGGAATTTTCATCGCAAGAATTTCTTTTCATTTTGTAGAAAACTGATTCGTGCATCGGATGCTGGCGTAACATTTAGCTGAATATCAAACCGATATAGAACATCATACACACCATGAAAACTATGAATGTTGAAAAATGTTACAGGCGTTCAGATAAAAGACTTTACAAGTTTAAACAAGTTGTTTAAATAAAGGGACGTTAAGTGGGTTAAGTTCGTGTTTTCTGACTATCAGACAGTCACACTGATGCTGGTTCCATTCGAACCGCAACAATTTGCGGTTCCGGCTTGCTTTCCTACAAAATTTGAACTTTTTAACTAACTTGCACATACATGCACATCTGGTCACAGAGCAAAATATAGGCTACTTTCTGTCGAAAGAAAATTTTTGCTTATCTGAGTACTAGGTTTTTGCCCTGCCAGCTAAATACGTACATACACATGAATATGTACATTTGAATGTACGTTTTCGATGTATGAACTGGCACTGGAACTGTATGGTTAGTGGTTCAATTCTGTTGTATCGGGGAAACTATCGGAAGCTGAATTGGCTTCAACAAAAAAAGTTCTTCGACATCAACACATTGTGACAATACTCAGAAGAATTCCATAAAAGACTTCCAAAAAAATGTATTGTTGCATTATCTTGACTGTTTCTTGATTTAAAACATATGATAAGACTACCCCTACTGTTACTATCGGTACTGTCGATGTTTTCTTACAAAATTTGGCTATCGATATGGCCTTTTCCTTTGAAATTCAACAAGTACAATTCTTTCTTCATTTATTTTACAGAAATTGGAGGAATCTGTTGTGGCAGCCTTTACTAAGCCCTGAAGCTCGAAACTATTTGGAAAATAATAGGTTCCAGCATAATAGGTTCCAGCAATTATCTGAAACTCGACGCCGACGCTGCTTCGAGTACGAACACACAAGCCTGTATTGAAATTGGTAAGCGCGCACAAACAAATACGCTGCACCAAGCGAAAACTAAACTAAAACTAATCCCAGACTACATTCGATCCGAAGGAATGCGAATGCGACTTGGCCGGCAACGACATCAACTCTTGGCTGGAGGGGCTGAATATCACGCAGTTGCCCAGGCTTTGGGAGAACGAGGCAGCTGGCATTGTCCAATCCATCGTGCACAACTTTCATCGGCGGTTCAGTTGAATGCAATTGATTGAACGTTGGTAATATCCATATAGTACTATGCATTCGCGACTCACTAATTCCTTTTCCAGTGAGACTTCCCATCCATATACACAACCATACGTAAAGGTTGATTTTATACCCAGAACGAAAGAAGTAAAATGAGTGAACCAGCTTCTGGTAGTAATATGGCAAATGCTGCTCTTAATGAAAATATAAGGAGAAAAGCAGATGGGAAGAAAGCCTCGGCACTGGCAATGGAAAGGAAGTCAACGTAAGAAGGTCTCGAACAACTGCTCTCGATTTAAACGAGGATTGCTGGAAAGTCGTAATGGATTATCTCAACGTAGGAGACCAGCTAAGCCTAGCCTCCTCGATCCTAGGCGTTGGAGAGATGTTCAAGAGATACGCAAACCATCGGTACAAACATATTGATGAATCGTTGACGAGTTGGATTTGCGACGATGATCTCAAGCAACTGTTGCAGTTCGTTGGTGAGCATCTGATTAGCTATGAGGCCAAATATTATCCCAGTTCGATAGGCGGCCAGCAACTGTGTATTCTGCGGAGCCACTGTGCGAATCTCGAACATTTGAAAATGACCTTTCGACGGACCTTTCGATGGGACGATCTATACAGCCTGACAAAAATCAAATCTTTGAACGCTGATCTGAACTTTGAAGAAGAAGAAGCGGATAGGTTGTGTTCGGATTTGTGCACAATCTCAAGCAATTCCCGTGTCTGCAGAAACTGAGGTTGAGCGCTGCGCGCTATAGAGGAGGAGAATTGCATGTTCTTGAACAACTGGAATCTCTGGATGTTTCTCTTTGCTCTAGATTCGATGCCAAGAGCTTTGCGGATTGCAGCCAAACGATGAAACGATTGCGGTATCTTAATTTTAGAGATATAAATAACTTCAGTAAGAACAGTTTTGACATTCTGGGGACAAATTGCCAGCAGCTGGCCTTTAACGTAGAGTGCTTCGACTCGATGGTGCCCTATGAGCTGGTCTGCCAGCTGCCCAGGCTGAAACATTTGAAGGTGTGGCATGACGGCTCTGTACGCAGCTCGTTTATCGAAGGTTTGATCAACAAACAGGGTTCTCCTCTGGAAAGCATTATCTTAGACGGGGGCGAATCATCGAAGGCACAGGTTCAGCATCTTATATTTTTACACTCAAGGAACTCCAAGTATCCTGCGACACCGTCCCCTTGGAGGACTTGCTGAAACTGAAGAACCTTCTATACCTCCACATAGAAATGCCAATTACGATTGACCAAATTCTGGACCTCCTGAAGGGTCTTCCGCGCCTTGAAGTTCTCAATTTACAACATTGCGATAACATATGCTATGTGAGCTTTTTGAATAGTGTTCGTACCTGGGTAAGCGAACAGAGAGAACAGCGCAAGAAGATCCAAGTCTATGTCGACTTTTCAGCTACAAACAATATTTTGTACGCTAATCCATTGGTTGAAATCAAACAGAGTGCTTTTGAAATATATCCCACATTAATAAACAAAGAACTAAGTGAACGAGATGAGAACTAGCAAATCTACATATGTTTCCAGAATAATTTACATGTCTTTATGGTACTGTCATAAATAGAAATCGAATTTATATTGCCTAATATACGTTTTACCTTTGTCAAGATCATTATTTTCTTGGATGTACGAATCAAACCCGAAGACTTTGCAGTATTTTAAGAATATTGTAGCCTTTTGATGCTGATTACATTTGATATCACAGGAGTCCGTCAAAGTTGCATAAATCATAAGCTCACATGTGTACTGACTTATTGCCGGGTGTAAAAGTAGAGCAGCGGACCTTGCCGCGGCTCACAACGTTACCGCTCGTTTTGTATATTTTGTATATTCAAATTAATTGTAATTTTTAATAAATAATGCGAACGGTTTACAAAAACTGATAACAAATCATATTTTCAATAAATACACATATACACATACATACATACACATATCGCATAAGTAGAGGCCGCTTCGTTGTTCTTGTTGTTGCTATTTTGGCTGCTGCTGCTGCTGTTGCTGTTGCAGCTGCTGCTGCTGTGGTTGCTGCTGTATCAATGGAATTTTCAGAATGAACTGCACTAAAAAAATCTTGACTAAATTATGGTTTTACGAAGTAAACTATGATTAACAGAGAGCGAGCACGTACAGTACTAAATTCGCCTAAAATAATGAATGAACCTTAAGAATAGAATTAGCTTTCGTTTGGAGAGAGGCTCTGGCAGGGCAGGGCAGGTATTGATGGATGGATGGTTCGCTGTAGCTGATGCTGACTTAACCAAAGTTCTCGAAATGGTGAATGAAATAGGGCAACTTGCGGGTCTTGTTCACCTCATCACAGGCAGACATGACGCTCTTCGTCAGCGGTCTAGGACCGCAGGAGAAAACTCCGATTTTGGAAACCTACAAAATGGAATACAAGAGAATTAGTTGGTGGCACTGTGGGAGGGTGATGGCAAACCCACATAAGAATGCTTCTTTTGGACGAACTTCAGGAAGCTGGACATGTCCGGGCGACCGAAGTGATTGACCGCCTTGAGACCCGTGAATATGGAGGTTTTCGACAGCCGCTGGAAGTGGTTCTCACAGATGTACTAAAGGAAAGAAACATTTATCGCATCAAAATAAATCAGTTCATTAGTTACATGTATGCCCGGAGACCTACCAGCATTGTTGTTCTCAAGTCGAATTTGTGGAAGAACTGCGTAATAAATATATGTATCTCGAGGACATTGGTCACGTCCTTCTTTTCCACGTCGCGCAGCACATCGATGAACCACTCGAAGTGCTTGTGCGAGGGGCAGATCCACAGGAAGTACACCTTCTTGCAGGCCACGCCCGAGTACCGATTGGTACTCGTCCCAAACACCAGATCGTTCAGGATCGAGGCATAGGGAGTGACTCCAATGCCACCGCCCACCATGACAGCCACCTCGAACTTGTACCAGTCCTGGTTGCCGCCCCCAAAAGGTCCCTCGATGCGAATCTTGGGCTGGTCCTCGGGATTGTAGTTGCAGGGATCGAAGTAGTTGCGCAGCTTCCAGGTCCACGGCCCCTGGGCCTTGATGTGGCAGCTGAGACAGTTCTCGTGGGGGGCCGAGGTCAGCGTGAAGCTGTGCATCTCCTGAGGGCGGAACGCAGTGCAGGAGAGGCGCACCCACTGGCCGGACAAGTACTTTAGGTTGGGCGGTCGATAGAACTTGATTTTGATCACATCCGAGGGCAGCAGATCCGTGTCTATCACATCCAGCGCCATGTACTTGGTGCGCAGCGAGACGATCTTGTCGAGGGTGTACACGATGCCCGGGCCCAGGAAGAACATCCAGAAGCGGGGTGGTCCCGTCAGGCGAGCCAAGCCATGGACCAGACTCAGCAAGTACAGTCCAATGTAGAGGGTGTGCATGTTCCAGAAGAAGTTGTAGGCCTTCTTCCGGATCGTGGGGTGGGCAAACACAAAGATAATGCACATAATGATGAACAGCATCACTCCGGTGGTGCCCGTCACCGTCTGGAAGAGCCAAAAGGTGATATCCGGCTTGTAGTCCGAGGCGAAGTGCACCTCCCGCGTCAGGCAGCGCAGGTTCTCGTGCGACTGCGTGGACACGTGGTAGAAGTTCACAATGTGCCCCACCGTGTGCAGCACGGAGAAGAACAGAGCCGTGCACGCGGCTATCTTGTGGAACTGTATGTGCGAGTCCAGCGGAATGTACTGCTGTATGGGGAACTCCTTTAGCTTGGTGATCAGGTTCCTGGACATGGTCAGAAGCAGCAGGGAGTAGCAGAAGGACAGCGAGGCCGCCGATCCCCTGGTGATGGCGATGCCCACACCCATGATGTGCCTCAGGTCCGTGTGCTCGGCCATGAAGGAATAGTGGATGAAGCGCTCCACGAACAGCACAATGGTGACCACGTAGAACAGGAACAAATAGAAGATGTTCTGGCGGTTCTCCTCGAGGAACGTGATGTACGCATCCCACTTGGCGAGCACCCAGTGGCGGGGCTTGTCCTGCATCGGCTCGATGTTGAAGGAGGTCATGCGAGCCACGTTCGTGGAGGTGTCCAGAAAGTTCTGCTTGGCCCCCTTGCAGTCCAGTCCGATGGCCACAAAGTCACCCTTGTACTCCTTCATCATCAGCTTAAAGTCCTGGTAGGTGAGGTGGTTCTTGTGCTCCAAGCCCACGTCCTGGAACATGCCATCGATGAGCTCGGTGACCTGATCGTCGCCCAGACTGGTGGTCCTCGCGATCTCCACCAGGGAGCGCATCATCTCGCTCAGCTCGCCCTTGTCGATGACGCCATTGCGGTCGTTGTCGCACATATCGAAGATGATGCGCAGCTTGTCGTCGGTCTTGCCGCGCGAGAAGAGCACCACAGTCTCGAGGAACTCCTGGAAGCTGATCCGACCGTCCTGGTCCTTGTCCACAATGTTGAACATCTTGCGCACAAACATGTCGTTGGGCTTCATGCCCAGGGCGGCGGCAAACTCGGCCTTCGACAAACTGGTCCTCATCACCGTCATCACCTCGCCATCGCTGGAGGCGTCCGACCGTCGCCGGCGCTCGCCCGGCCGCAGGCCAAAGGTCAGGGCATACGCCTCGCGGAAGAAGTACTCGAGCCGCTTCTGTCGGCGCTCGCGGGTCTCGGCCCGGGCCAGCATTATATCACGGTTCACCTCCATCAGGGTCAACTCCTTTTTGTGGAGCAGCAGGAAGTCCTCGAGCTTCTTCACGAACTTGCGCCGGGCGCCGTAGGACTCCAGCTCCAGCACCAGATCATGGTCACTGGGCACACGCAGCAGGATGTAGGGCTTCTTCTTGATGTGGTTCGTGGCCGACTCCTCCACACTGACCACATCCACATGCTTCAGGCTGAACGTGCGCAGCTTCTCGCCCTTCCTGTCCACCGTATAGATGGCAGCCTCCGGCCCGAACTTGACGGTGACCAGCCGCTTGTGGTTGGCGTGCAGCCACTCCCTGGCCAGCATCTTGTCCACCGATCCCTTGTGCTGCGGCGCCCTCAGCGCCTCCTGGCGGATCTTCAGCTTGCGCCGCTTGCTGTTCTGCAGCTTGACCACGCAGTAGCCGGCGCCGGCGCACAGGATGGGCACGAATCCGAGGAACACGCACACGTAGATGAACATCAGCTCGGAGCCGGAGAAGTAGTCGTAGCCTTCCAGGTAGGTGCAGGGCTCCAGCTCGGTGGCATTCAGCTGCATGGGCTGCGGACAGGGGTCTCCCGTGTGCCACATGAACACATCGCGCTGGATTTCATCCACGGCTATGTCCGTGCTGTTCACTATGATGTCCCACAGGGTGATCTTCCGCAGCTCCTTGATCTCCTCCGGTGTGAAGACCCCATTACGCTCGTTCTCGAACCAAAAGCGATCGGCATCGCGCAGACGCAGGAACTGCTCCTTGATCACAGCGGCGAAGAACTCGCCCGGCTGCCCGTAGGACTCCAGCATGCCACCCACATAGACATCCACATCGTCCAGCTGATTGCTGTAGGCCTCCTTGAGCATGCTGAGGATGGTATGGCAGATGGTATGGGATGTTGAGAGATGAATACATAAAATAGCAATAGCAGCTTCCACTCACTCCAACAGCTCCGGCTGCGCCTCAAACAACTGGGGATTGATGTCCGTCCAGGTCTTGTGCCTCTTCAGGCCATAGGACTCCCTGGCTGTGTTGTAGTCGGGCAGGCCATTGTCGCGACCCCGCATTATGTTAAGGGCTCCCAGATCGCGACGCGTGAACTCCATGGGCCCAAATAGTTTGTCTCGCACATCGGAGCACAGCACAGGGTCCTCGCGCTCGGATATCTGCGAGGCCAGGCCCATGAGCACCTCCTCCACGCTGGTGTCGCTGAGGAAACCCTGCCAAATCAACGGATTAGCATCGAGACCTTTCAGTCGGAGAATATCGTCAAACTCACGCTGGAGTCCCACCACGTCGAGCAGAGGCGGATGGCCGGATAGCCCATTGGAGTCTGCTTGAAGTTGCACTGCCCGTCCCGGCGGTAGATGCCAGGCGGGATCATTGTGTGGCCAAAGCGAAAGGCAGCCGCCTGGAAGATGTGTCCGATGCCAGGATGAATGTCCTGCTTGTACCCCTCGTAGGCTGGCAGGGCGGAGCCCAGGAAGGCGGGCAGGTACTCGTAGGCAATCACATTCTGCAGACTGGCGATAACCGTGTGTCGCGCCCGCTGGTAGATGTCCTCATCGCTCCAGTCCGGATGCTGACGCTTGATGCGCTGGGCCAGGGTGTTGTGCCAGCGGAGGAAGAGGATGGCAAACGAGAGCACGGCGGGATTCTGATTGGTCCGGGGATCGCCAAGAACTGTCGGTTGAAAGATGAAAGATTAGGTTGAGCATTTAGCCAGGGGTGTTGCTAGGTTACTCACGGAACAGCCTCTCCGGACTGAGCATTTTCATGACACTCGGCACCGGGTTGTTGAAGAGCGGCACCCGCATCGTGTTCCTCACCGGCAGCTTGCCATCCTTCTCGGTGAGGAGCGTGCCGTTGTGGAAGGAGCGCATGGCGTTGAGCCACGCCTCGGAGGTGCTGTAAATGAAACTGCCATCAATCCAAGCAGTCATTTGATTTATCTGCGGAGTAGGTTTTATTGCGACATTTGTTCACATCAGTTGTGGGTCCAGCCACCCACCAGCCCCCACCCCCACCCACCTGTTCCCTGGGCGCGTTCGGGCTCTGTCCCGTGTCCCGATCGTAGGCGGCCCTGTGGAAGGGTATGTACTTGTCGCCCCGACACTCGCGATCGTACATCTCGTCGCACTTCTCGATCTCGATGCGGTGCATCTCGATCGGGCAGCCCGACTCCGAGGCCATCACAATCTCGTTCGCCACCACCTGGCCGAAGAAGGCCAGCAGCGCCGTCCGATTGAACTTGGAGCCCAGCCCGTCGCGTCCACGCATGAACAGGCGGCTGAGCCGCCGCGTCGACGGCCGATTGGCACCCGCCATCGCGTACACCCCGTCCGAGTAGGAGGGCGGCGCCTTCCGCACCAGATGGCTATCTGAAAAGTGGCCAGAGTCAGTAGAGTCCACAGAGACGACCGCGGCGCGGCGGGGAGGTAGAAAGGCACCACTAGATGAGGTGACTATGCAAATGTGTGTGATGTGGTGGTGAATGTGGATTAGGAAGATCAAATCGATCGTGCCTGTTCTATGCTAATTCTCCAATGATCTTATACTCGCGTGTGTTTAACTGAATCAATTATAAGACCATTTGGTGGGGTTCGGGTTCGGGTTCGCCCTTTTTCGAAAGTTGCTTCCATCTGACGGAAATGCCAGTCAACTTACCCACCGATCCCCAGTCGGGATGTGCTAGATTGTTGTACCAGCCATCGTAGCGCTGTTTTTCCGTCTGACTGTACATTTTCTCTGCAATGAAAATATAAGGAAATGCATTTTTACTGGAATAGTTGACACAAAAGATAATAGATTATTTGTAAATTGAATCTAAACTTTACCGGGCTCGATGTATTCAAGCTTCAAGGAGTATACGACATAGTGCAAAGTATTCTATCTGGCCAACGAAAACTATTTAAAGTTAATTTATCGTAAAAAGAATAGAAACGATCAGTCAAAAACATTTTAATGGGGATAAAACTGGTTTATTTTTATGATTGATCGCAATAAAATTTCAAATAATTATTCCAGTGTATAAGGAATATTCATTATATTTTATTCTCGATTTCACAAAGAGGTGACCCAGGAGCATGCCTCCGCTTCATATGGTGTTTATTGACGAGGGAGTTTTGTCTATTCTGACGATGAGGAAGATTTTCCTAGTGCTCTCAGTGCCAACGCCAAGACATTCACGATTCGCCAATGGCACTACTAAACAAAATTGACATTTTTTCCCGCTGTTGCCCAAACCGACTTATTCTGATAGATTTAGGAATTTTAAAATGTTTAAGCAATTATGGTTTTCCTTCGAATATTTAGTTTTTTTAAAGAATTTTTTAAAATCTTGTATGTTGTTATCAGAGGTAGTGCTTCTTTTTGTCACATTACTTAAGTATCTTACATCTGGTTTTATTGAACTTGCAATTCTGAAAAGCTGACAAATTACGCTATACATCAAATCTAAATACTTTGTAGCTTCAGCTTACCGTCTGGAAAATAATAAGCGTTTAATTTTGATCATTTTTTGCGGTATATATTTTTTGAGTTTTTAATTTTGAAAACTCAGGAAAAGTCGAATATAAATTTTCCTTGAGCTGTATCGATACCGTCCCAAACACAGATTTTTTGTATTTTTATAAGAAAAATTGCGGTTATTTGTCGAATAACAGAATTTAATGGGAATTTAACCAAAAAATAAAAAGTTAATAAAAACACATTACAATATTATTACTTTTGTCCCGATTTTATTTTCTAAAAATGTTGATGCTTAGATAATTGACATTAGCCTGGGCCAATTTTTTGTCGCTATAAGCGTCCACCAGAATCGGAATCCAGAAAGAATTCTAAGAATACCTTAAATTCCTTAAGATACCTCAATCTGAAATCTTTATCCTTCTCAGCGGCAGCTAGGAATTCATTTTTGACACATGGTTTCTTGGTGAAAGATTCTTAGAATTCCTCGTAGATTCCGATTCTGGTGGATACTTACCACTCCATACAAATTGACTCTCCCTAATATACATATGTAGTTTCATAACTTTGATTTGAAAACCTATTAAAAGTTCACCTTTTTTTTTTTAGTATATTTTTGGTTTTATAAAGTTAGGTTTTCCTTTACTATTTTCTCGTATACTTTTTCCAATATCTCCTGATTCTTGATACCAATTTTTCCTCAAAGTCTCTGCAACAAACCGTTCTATCTAAAAAAAATCCCAGATAATTCTCGCAATATCGGTTAATGGTATATTTTTAACAAATATGAATCCTAAGAAATGTCTGTCCCGTGCGACAGAGACTTAAATTAAACTTAAACCATTTTGAAGAGACAATGCACAACCTTTATAAGAAATTTTGATCATTATATTGACTCAACTTTCGCTGAAATCTGAGTTTAAATTTGTTTCTTTTACGAATGCCTTGGCTTTTTTCTAAAAATCTCAAAAACAAAAAGTTGACCAAAATCTACATTACCTCCAATAATAAGGCTAATCAAGAACAACTTTATAAGAGAAAAATAATTTTGAAAATCGGTCTTTTTTTGACACTTGTAATGTGGTTTACGATTGTCCAGAAACTGGAAACGACTGTTGAGAAAAAGTCGTAATTTCGATTGGTTTTTCTTTCAATGCTAGATGCTGGTTTTCCAACTTTATCGCAAAGAATTCAATGCAAGTTTTTCTTCATTTGGGTACAGAGTATTTCCGAAAAGTTGCTCCCGATCGGTGTGGCACACCGATAGCTGTCGCAATTTATTAGAATTTATTAGCATAGTTTGGCAGAATTTTATGCGTGTAAATGACGCATTAATTTGCGCTAGTTAGGATCGGAGAATGCCTCAAATGTTCACCAGACGTTGGATAAATAAATTACGAGTACTCGTACGCATATGTGTGGACTGGAGCCGGCCCAGTAGCCGGTTTTCCACACGGTCTAGCCGATCCGATAAAATGTAGATTGTGATATTGAAAAATTGCATTTAGTTGCCTTAGTTTGGTTTTAATTGACTGTAAAATTGATTGACTCGGGGTTGGGCGGATCGAGATTGAGTCACACCCAATTGGTCTATCAAGTGGAATGGAATGGAAAATTATTTAGGCCCCGATTTGCATAGTTGGCAATTTTTGGGAAATTATCAACGTTCGATTTGTCATCATAAAAAATAATTGTTGGCTTAATGAGATTTGACTAAGCGCACCGCATGGAAATTTGTAACTGATACGATTATTAATCAATTATATTTAAATGGGAATATAAAATACATATTAATAGTTACAAATGTTGCAAGGTGTGCGCTAACGATCGCTTTTGAGTACGAATGGTAATAGGATTGGCCTGAAACAGGGACAGGACACGTGTTTCCCTCTTTAGAAAAACTCAATTAATAATAAACTCCATGAATCACCGAAAAAGCACACAAAAAATGATGTAACTATAAATTATGTCAAAGAGAAGGCACCTTTAAGTGATTAAAATCTGCAGGCCGTAATTGTTCTGACGCTAAACGTTATAATTATGGTTTATTTGCTTATAACAGATGGGGGAAGCGCCGGAGGGGGGTGTTTTTACCTAGAACCAGTTCTGGATTCCCAAGGCAATGGCCGCAGCAGACCCGAAATTCTAAAATGCGCTTAAGGGGCGCTAAACCAGTTTTATTTGTGTGCTCGTACTTTCGTTAGTACTTAATTTGCGCTATTCGTATATATTTATGACGTTGACTGTTGAAGAGGCAGCACTAGCAACAGCAGCGAATCATGACTATATTTCTTAGCCTTTTCGAGAGCAACGCTCGCTTCAGTCTGAACATTCGACACACACGTCTGTGAATGGTTGTGAGTGAGTGGAGTGAGTGGAGTGATGGATAGATCAATGGATGGATGGATGGCAGCAGCAGCAGCAACAGCAACAAAGAGAATTAATATCAGAATCAGATCCGGTTAACCAAAAACGTTTCCAGCTGGGGAGACTGGAGACTTGAGAATGGCTGTGACCGAGAGAGAGAGAGAGAGAGGAAGCCTCAGCTGACTCTGCTCGTACTCCTCTATATATAGCGCACATAAATACTATATATATATACACCTATATTGACGTTGGCGTTGTATGGAATGTCGGCAAAAAAAAGCCAACCAACACCTGCATGATGGAGAAGCTTCCACTCCGAAGGCTGGATCTGGCGCTGAATCTCTTGGTACGTGCGCTGCTTTTTATTTATTTTTTGTATATTTTTTTTTGGAAAACATGCACGACATCACGGATTGGATTCCCCCTAAAACAAAACCAAGTACAATCCGATTTTGCTGCCGTCGCTTGTCGGCGTCATCAATTGTACTTGTGCCTCTACCTCTCTCTGCCTCTCTCCCCCTCTCTATTTTTCCTCTCTATTTCGTCAGTGATTTCACGTTCGTTTTCTAAGTCTTTCCATATCCACGACTCTAGGCAGACGCCTTTACGGCGCTCTGTCGCATAATTCACTTTCATCTTGGGCCCTGGCCGTGCGTGACTCTTGCTGTTTAAACTTTAAAGTTTAAACAAAAGCCGCATTTTTCTCATGATATTGCCAAATAATTTTTGTGAGTTTTGGGAGGAGAGAGTAAGCATACAATAATGCAGTAAATATACAACATTTATTGATACCGCATGTAGCCAGAAATTTGCGGATGGCAGAGCTTGAATGCAAATAAATCAGACTGAAAAAAATATTAAAAGAACCATAGAACTTTATGTTCGATTAAGCCAGCTCTAAAAAACTGACTAAGATAAATATATGTATTCGAATCAATTAGTATAATTAAATGGGGTCGATTAATTTTAGGGCAAGTCAAATTGAGGAACTTTAAAGATAAATACAAATAAATACAAATATTTATTGGTCTGACTGAGAGTCAATAATTCTGACAAGGAGTTGGGATATAGCGTCCGAATAACTATGTATTTATGTATATATTTTAATTTTTATATATTACAAGACTAAGCATACAGGTATTTTCCACATAATCGTACAAGCTGGTACAATATATGGTCGAAGTGAAGCAAATCATTGTAATAATAATATATATGTCTTTCAAAAATTGTACAAAAATATCATCAGAACATTCCGTTCTGCTATTTAGTTCTTAGCTTAAACATCGAAATATTATATGAAATATATACAATTTTTACAACCATCATTGGCATCATTTATGCAAATTACAGATAAAAATCGCTATTAGAAAACTAAAGCATAGGTAAATCGAGCAGAACGGTCTTCACAATTTCTCACATGTGCAATGAAAAAGTATTGAAAAGTACGAAAAAAGAAAAAAGAAAAAAACTTTCGCTTTCAGAAATTAACACAGAAAATGGAGTCGAGACGGGGATATCTATTTGTTAGCTGTTAATTGGTTGCCAAATTTGACAGTTCAGAAAAATGCGCACATGACTTAATTTAATTTGAAAAATCCAGCCAGACCCAGCTAATGAAGCCCAAACATTCTCCTCGTCTCTGGCGGCTTAATTAAAAGTTTAGTTTAGATCTGAGGATTTGCTCGGAAAGAATGCCGTCGCTCCAAAAGCTAGACTCAAGCTGAAACACCAGCCAAAACTATTCTCAGTATTTCTGCTTACATGATGCCAATGATTCAATGATTCAGTTGGGGTCTTGTTGGACAGCCTTTGCATCAGCTGAAGCGTGCATTATTTTGGGCATTTTTGTTTCATTAATCAAAATGCCATTTGCCTAATTAAAAATTCCTATATTGGCGATTTTAACATAAATGCAAGCAAATCTTTGTGTGCTTTATAGTTGATTAATAAGGCCAGACCACAGATCAAAATATAGATGTACGTACATATGTCCATATGTATCTACGATTGGGATACCATTTACACATTTACTTCTTCACTAATTTAATGCTATTTTTCATTTTAATTATTGAATTTTCATGTATTTTAGTCTTGTAAACATAAGTAATAGACATATCCCCATTTTGGTATTTTTCACGCTGTTCAAATCGTCCCATCCAGGCTGTCGGAAAGTGTCTTGAAGGTACAAAATTCTCTCTAAAACAATTCTCAGATATAAACATCTGAAAGTTGGGAGGCTCCAGCAAGAGACACAGATGCCGCTGGTCATCCAATTTGGACTCGTGAGCGTCATTATATTTGTACAGATAATGCAGATAACACATTACGACCATTAAGTTGGGACTATGGGATTTCGATAACGACTAAAACACTTATTAGGCAAAATTAATTCGATTGGCTCTTTCAAAAACATTTTTTGCTTATTTATATGTGACCTGAATAACTCTGTATTAATTCGACCAAAGGATTAGCATACATTTATATCTGCGTATCCGAGATATATTTTGAATTTTTCTCACAAATGATGAATAGTTCAATTGTTTTATTTTATCTCGTAAATGGAGAACTTTTAGGTGCGGAAGCCATTTCAGGAGAATCAGTATTTGGTCAGTCGTAATTGTCATAGATATGTGGAGGTTGAGAAGGTTCTTCAGTTTCAGCAAGTCTTTCAAGGGTACGGTTTCGCAAGATATTCGGAGATCCTTGAGCTTAGAAATATTGCAAAGATGCTGAACCTGTTCCTCGGACAATGGTAAACCTTCCCGTATAAGACTTTCATATCTTAACCAATCCCTCGATGAAGGAGTCGTGCTCTTCATATTTGTTTTCATGAATTTCGAAGTAAGGCAAGCAAGCAAAAATATGTAAAAAATATTAATAAATTCTCAATAATTCTGAATTTATTCGCTCTGCATAATATAGGTATGAACATTTTTATGTAATGTATTTATGTACATATTGTATATGTATCTATGTACACACGCATGCTTCATGGATATTATTAAGGTTATCCTTTCGTGTTACTTTATTGATGGATCACTGTAAAGTGCAGTGCCATCAAGAGAAAACCTTTTCTCTCAAATTCTGCGGCTTAATCTCTGACAATGTCGGATGCATTCTCTCAAAAGCCAATCAGTCGAAGACGAATCAACAACAAACCTTGGCGAATGCTAATAAAGCTGATGAAAGGAAAACAAAATGAAACAAATTATTTGTTGGCAATAGCCGAGGCGAATTCAATGTTCGACTTCCCCATGTGCACCACCTGGGGTGAGACCAGATCGGTGATGGGAGATCGGTGATCGTTCCCTCCTGAAGAGGGTACGGGCACGGGCACGGGCATCGGGACATGGACACGACGGGCGGGTTATCCCAGACAATGGGATATATTTCACGTTTGTTTGCAGTAATTTCATTACGCTAAACAGCAAAAATGAAGCAGCTTTCTGTCCATAAATCAAATGATAAGCAAAATAGCAAATCGAAGACAATGCAAAAGTCGAAACGATAATCGAACAATGCAAATCGAACGGGGGCGTGGGAGGAAGTGAGCAAATCAATCGAGGCGGGGAGGAGGGGAGACGGGGGCCCGGTTGATCGTGCGTTGACATTTGACTCGGGTATCGGCAAGGCGGCCACGCCCCTATCCACTGCATAAGCCGTACGTGACCGTACGTCAGACATCTCGGAATCAATGCTCCAACCGGCTTCCACCTGTCTGTGCGCCTCTGTTCTTCGGGCTCGGAAAATGTATGTACAGATACCTGCAATACCCAGTACTCGTACTCCTTCTGGCGGAACAAAAGGTTTACGTAGCTCAAAGAGTATAGGCTTTCGAGCATCGGCTAGTTATTCGATATCCAATCTTAAGATAGGTTCTAGCGGGTATCTGGTAGTCGAAATGCCGCCTAGACCCCTCCGTACTTGTCTATTATGAATAATAAATTGTCTAACCGACTGGGCCGGGGTCTAATCGGTCATTTTGAAGGCACGAGATCTTGGCATGTCTGCCGATCGCCGCTCCACCTCCACCCATCCGCCACACGCCTCGGGGATGACGTCAGTAGTTCTGGACAGGCCCGCAGGCAGGTTGCAGGTAGCCAGGTAGCATTTTGCTAGTGCAATTATGATGGTTTTATTTGCTGTAAAAGCCATAAATTTGTTTGCCACTAACTTGCAGCAATATATTTAGCTGGACAGCCATTCGCAGTGCGCAACCTTTGGATGGGATGATAACTGTCAGGAAGTCGCAAAGAAAATAGATAATTGAGAGCGAAAAGCGAGTGGCGATGGGATACTTCATACATATAATCTGTACAGTTTTTTCATATTTTTCAAATATATGTTCAGCCAAATTTGCACAGATTTCCCACCCATTCCCTTGGCAAAAGAAAAAACTGACAAAAATCTCCCAACAGCCCCACATGATCCATGTCTATGCAAATGAACCTAATTGAATAACCACACTTACATACTCTATGAGGGAGGGCGGGACTGGTACTCACCATAACAATGCACGAGGCCCAGATTCAGACCGAGACAAATCAGCAACAATGGCAGGGCCCAGCAAGGGGCTCCTCCGAACACTGCTTGGGGCCATCCAAGCCGGAGACGGAGTTGGATTTGTTTCGGATTTTGATTTTGATTTTGAGTTTTTTTAGCTGCCCTCTGATGGGGCGCGCTTGGAACACTCATATTGATTGCCAGCTATTTTTATTATTTATTTCACTATATATATTATATTTTGCTGGCTTTTGTTGTACACGAAACTCGTTCGGCTGTAGCGCGTTCGTATTGTTAAATTAATTAAGAAAACTTTATATATTATGTATAACAGACACTGGGTCGAGGAGGATTAGCTCGTGGGGGATCGACTCTAATTTTGCATTATATTCGTTTTATCACACGCCACATGGCAGGGGCATAGACAGAGACTCGGCTGGAAGTTTTTATTTCTCATTTGAATGTTTGCTCATTCATGGGTGTTCCTCGGTTGCACTGCGAAAACGAAACAAACCAATTCTTTGAGCGATGATTATCTGTGCTCTGGGGCCTGTGATTCACTCGGCTCGCACATTCCAGCACTCTTTGATTCGACGTCTTCCCAAAAGACTTTAAGTGTGTTCCGTTTTCACTCGAATATTCGTTTATAATGTTCCGCTGGCGAGGCGGGTGTGGGCTCGTCGAATTTGCATAGAACCTAACGAAGTTATGGATTAATGGATTTGCTTGGATAGTCACTGGCTGTTTTCTGTTGGCTTAAGAATGTCGTGGAAGTGGGTTGGTTTGAAGGTGGGTCGAACGAGAGATCTTGGAGCGTGGAGATTAATCAAAAGTAACATTAAATTGATTTCTGCTTAGCCAAGTCGGACTAATAATAATAATAGCAGGAAGCTGTAAGATAAGGCTCGATTTTACTTTCAGCGGAATAGAATTGTTTCAAAGACAAATTTTGGCTATAACTAATCCGATGAGTCCATATCCAACCATCTTCTTAGTCACGAGATATTCACTTTCATGGATTACCTAAGCAAAAGTTAATTGAAAACCCAATGAAATGATGTATTCAATAATCGATATTTAATCATTGCTTTCTAATGCTTTCATACACTTTTGAAACGCTCCGAAATAATGTATTTACTTCCTTCAATACTTTTGCAAGGGAACAATTGACTTAACCACAGAATGGCCAAAGTAAATGACGAAACGGTTCGTTAATGTTTTCCAATTAATTGCTCTGCACAGACCAAAAGCCCAACCAAAGCGAAGAAATATCGCATTCATTGAGTGCAGGCGGGGTGGCAGGGCGGGGGCCTGTCTGTGTGTGTATGGCCAAATAAATGGCAAACCAAACAAAGGGAGGGGAGAGAGAGCGGCCAAGAAAAGAGCAGAGAAGGGCAGAGAGGCGAAATATTAAATAAACGGAATTACCCGCAAAACAATTGACCTTCTGTTGGCTTACAAGCCGACAAACGACAAACCGACAAACGGATTCCATTAGTCATAATCGACTACAATACGAGTAGTCGAGAAAGAAGCCCAAAAAAGCAACAAAAACCCAGCACACCAGCAACAACAACAATGAATAGCATAAAAATGCATGAAAATGGTCTCCCTCGCACCGAACTTCATACACCCTACCCTTGCTGCAGAAACTCCGAAAATCTCCTTGCTAATCGGAAGAAAATACTAAACTCCAAAAAAATCAATTAAAGTTTTTCCTAAGGCACCCCTTGAGACTAAACATATCCTCATATTTAAGCAATGTTTTTCTGAAATTATTATTATAAAAAATTGTTAGATAAAAATATGTAAAATATATGTAATGTATGTAAGTATTATATGTAAAATTAAACTGCGATAGGTAAGCTTTTTTTTGGTTTGTTATCATGACAATTTGATATGTTTTTCTGGCAAATACTTGACTTCCAACGATTCATATTTCTTATAATGCTCTGATATGGCTAATTTCTGCAAATGATCGGACAACAAATAAGAGAAGATTGAGCCCTGTTCTTGCTACTAAATCAATTTTGAAGCTTTGCATTTTTTAATGTTCTCTGCGCAGCAGAGCGAAAATATCCTCTGCAAGGGTATTCCAGTAAATGTGTGTGTGTGTGTGTGCAACAAAGTTTCAAAGAGGAGGAAAAAAAATAAAAATAAAATGCCATTGCACAACTGCAAACAATTAACATTATAACAACGGCGGAGTGCTAAAGCTAACAAAGTCATAAAGACACCACCTCCCCGGCCGACCCAAGAGAAACATTTTTCCGGCCCATGCAGCTTGGGGCTTGCTTAGAAATGACGAGTGCTTAGGTTATTATTATTAAATGGCAGAGCAGAGAAAACTTTATAGAGTAAAAGCTAAATTCAGAAATTCAAATGGTCGGTACATTGTGGGCGAACGCCACCGAGAAAGGGGGCGGGGAGGGCCGAGGGTAGGGAGAGAGAGCCACCAAGAGAGCGAGAGAGAAAGTCAAGAAAGCGTGGAAGACTGAACGGCAATAATCACTTTGAAATTACGGTATAATACAAAAATTGTTTGTGGTAGAAGTCAAAGCCCGGACTTTCTGAACATTAGCCATGGGGCCCGGGCCCCAGGCATGCTCATATTAATTAACAAACATTTTTTTCTAGCTAATTTCAGAAATTGTTGAGCTGAGCTGAGTCGAAGATGTATTTCCAGAAAAAATCCAGTTAATTTTTAAATATTAAGCAACTTGTTCCTTCTGTAGAACCACCAAAAAAAAAGGTTAAAGCTGATCTAAGTCTTTGGGTTCTTTAGTGAGAATAAAAATAAAATGCCATTTATACTACAAGTGTATTCGAAGGTTCCTTTGTCTCTGATTGAATATGTGAATATTAGTGAATACTTTTGTCCAGCAGTTTTGTTTTTCTTTTGGCCATTGGCTTTTCTAAACTTCCGTTTGGCTAACTAATTTTCCCTTGCTGCTTCGTTTAGTCTTTTTCTCTTATTTTTTCACAGTTGCCAAAATTGCGCAAAGCAATAATTTGGCTGTTGGCTGTTGTCGGAGGGGAGGCTGAGCTGAGGCCCAGTGGGGGAAGAAGCAGCAGCAACAAAAACTAAAATTAAACACGAAAATAAATTAAATTCATGAGCGAAGACGCAAGCAAAGCCCAGACCCCGATGAAGCATCGGACAAAGAAGAGCCGATCACCGAAAGGGGACCCACAGAGAGGAGCCGAATCGACGGCGCGGAGGTTGTGTGTGCGAGAGCAAAAGAGATGGCAAGGCAAACACCGAAAACAAAAAAAGAAGAAACAGAAAGATCCAAAACGTTCGACAAACGACACACAAAAATAGCAACAACACTGGAAGTAAAGACTGGAGGGTGGGTGGGTGTTCGGTTCGGTTCGTTTCGGGGTTTATCGGGTTTTTGCACTATTTCAAACAATTCGAGTAATTCCAACTATTTTCGAGTGTCTTCGCATAACTCCGGTTGTCACTTTGCATAGAGATAACAATTTGAGCAGGAAAAACCCGCAGCAGAGACACTCCACACACTCCACTTCGCACCAACACACAGAAACTATAATAACGGTGAAGACGAAACTGGGGGCTACGACGGCGCATGCGCGACACGTTTCACATTCACTCTCGTCTTGGTCTTGGTCTTGGTCTCGGTCTCGGTCTGGATCTCTCACCAAAAGCACAGCACAGCACTCACACGAAACGAAACGAAACGAAGGAGAACCGACAGCGAGAGAGGAGGCGTGGGATGGGAGCTCCAACATATGCACGTCCGCAGTGGCCAAGATTTCGTCGAATACTGAACCCAGCTGTGTGGGGGACCTTCCACATGGTTCAGGGGAGCTCTGTTCGGTTCCCAGCGAAACCGGTCGCCACAAGCGCTTGTACCTCGCATTCATACGCTCATACGCTCTCGCTCCACCGCTCTTTGTGAGATCCGATCCGATCCGATCCGCTCCCGAGCTGCTGGTACTGCATATATGCTCCATTTCGTTTTTGTGCCGGATTGATCCGATCCGACCCGGGCCCAGCCAGGTCCGTCTCCAAATGAGTTCCGTCATATTTGACATGACGACGTGTCGTATTAATCATTCTCATGTCAATTGTGTGTTTATCTCCCTTTCTCTCCGGCTCTAATTCCCTGGGGAGTTCATGGGCATTTCCCAGTCTGGCGGATGCAGTGCCAAAGACTCGGAGAGATATACTCGAACTCGTAGAGAGAGAGAGAGAGCAATAGCAATATCTTCTGCTAAGAGAGGAGTTACAACTCCAACATCTTCCTAGAAAACCTCTCTCGTCTCTCTCTCTCTCTCTCTGTCTCTTCGCTCTTTCAGTTAATTGAGTGGTAAAAACCGGCCCCCATGAGGAGGGGAGTTCCTATTTGCGTTTATGAGATGTTTATGGATTGTTCTTGAGAATTTATGCCTAGACAGCATCGTCTTGAGGCAGCAGCGAGTATTACTTAACTCTGTTTGATTACACGAAATTTGCATACTAATTGGAGTAGCATCAAATTTGATGAGTATTTGTTCTTTATGGAGTGGAACCGAACTGGGTTTTATAGAGTCTCAATTTGGTATGGCATGGGCTTACACTAGAAGGGTCTAAAGTCTAGACAAGAACCAAGCTTTATCAGAGCTACATATGTAAATATAAATAATCCAATTTTTGTTGAATAGATACAACATTTTATACAGAATAGTTCCGATTTGCAATACGTGTTTTAGAATGTACAATCTATTTTCAAAAGAGCATTCAAAAGAGGTAAAATACAGAATTTATGGCTTTGTTTTGAATAACCATTTCACGTGCCATGTCAAAGACCAAAGTTCAAGTGGCCCAGCCATTCAATCGTCCAATGATTAATCTGTGGAATACTTAGCCATTGTACAGACACAATATTTTATGTCAATTTTCTTTTGAGTATGTCAACAGCTTACTTTGTGCCTTGTGACGCTGCTCCTTCTGGCCTCTGTTCGGGTGTCAGTCAGCAGTCAGCAGTCAGTAGTCGTCGGCTGTCGTCATGTGCTGCTGCTGCTGCTGCGGCTGCTGCTGCCTCTCCACGGTGCAGCTGTGCACATTAAAATCAATTAAAATTCTTATTTATCTTCGAACCGATCCAAGCCGGGCCAACAAGTGCAGTCAGCCAGCAGCAGAACGGGCGCATCTATAAATATTTATCAATCTGCCAGAACGTTAGAAGCAAAAGTTTAACACGCATTCAAACAAAAAAAAGAAGAAATATTCCCAACTTTGAAGTGCACTTCGAATGAATTACAAAATAGCTGAGGAGAACGAAAAAAAAGTGTTTCGACTTGGCGAAACATTTCATGCTCAATTGTCATTAGAAAAAAATTGAAGAAAAACATTATTGAAAGCGCACATTGAAGTTTATAGCTCGGCACTCAACAGTCAGCACTGCACAGCAATTCAGTTAGATAAGTAATTAAATTAATTAATTTTTATATGCGGCCGATTGTCGTCGATTCTTGATTTATCTGTGCGTGCATTGAGGCAACTTGTAAATACATATTTTCAGGGGCCTTCTATTCGTTTCGAACATTTCGCAGTTGACTAAGTAAACTCGATTAGTCTCTGCAGCTGTGGGCTGTTTATGGAATTCTCAATTGAGCTAGTAGCACTTAACATGGAATACTTTGGAATATATATAGCAGAGATAATCTCCATAAATGTATAAGTCTCTGTATCCGACTAAATGATGGACTTACGCAGAGCTTAAGCGGCCAAGGATTTGTTAAAGTGTGAAAACATTTATATACGGAAATCATGGTTATATTCCCTGTGCAGTCTTCGGGCACTTGATTGGCAAAAATAGCTTCCAATTTCGTATTCCAGTTTTAATTGAGTTCTGTCCCGAAACATCAAGTGCTCTTGGACTCTTGGATATTTCTTGTCACTGTCACTGCCAAGCCCCAAACACTTTCCGTGCGAGCACCAATTACGTGTGCTAAACAAGCTCTCGAGCAGCAGACCCGTACGCACACAGAACACGAAACGTAGAAGACAAATACAAAAAAATATCACATTCCTCTGGCAGCAAAAAGTGAAGGGTATAAATGTTCGAGTGGGTATAAGTAAGAAATAATTTCTGAATTTATCTGAAATGAACTGCAAGTATTTGAGCCAAATTAATAATTAATTTATCTTCCTCAGCAGCCGGAGAGAAAAAATGAAAACCAAATTGTCTAACAACTTTCACTAAAAAAATTGACAAACAGAAAATCCAAAAAAAACACGAATCCAACAAACAATTTGTGAGTGAGGCACGGCTACGCATAGCTGAGTAATTGATTTTTTATGGCTTGGATTTCGATACAATTTCGATTCGAAAAAAAATATCAAATAATATCAAATGTAATGGCTTGCAAATCGAGACCGAGCGACTGAAGGTCGCGGAGTGCTACTCGACGGCGACAACGCACAATTCGAAGACAAAAAGGCAACAGCAACAGCAACAAAGTATAATAAAATAAAATATAAAAATATAATAATAATCCGACAGGTGACAATAACAAGAGCAACAAAATCCACTGCGGAGCCGCACCGAACCACTCGTAGAGCTTGTGTCGGCCCACAAAATGGAACACGCGCATTGAATTAGACAACTCAGAAAAGACAGCAACCAGCAGCAAGCAGCCAGCAGTCGGTGCTAAAATGCATTACGCATACGCACTGTGTGACGGCCGTTTTGGAATGGAGAAACATTGAGCTTGACTTGGGCAAATAAGTAGGCTTATAGTAACTAAACTAAACTAACTTACAGGTAGCTGCAATTGGCAGCTAGGTTGGCTTAGCTTGTTAGCAAATTGCTTCAACGTGGAGTTGGAAGTGGGAAACTCATAAATAAATAAAGTGGTATTTGCAGCTAATTGGATACTTTGATTCGATGCTATCGAATCGTGCCGAGTAAATTAAAACTCACACAACTAAGGGTCCGATTTTCAACGTGAACTCTAGAAGTTTGAAGCCGCATTTGACAGCAGAACTGGATTCAAGCTCAAGTTTGATCCCAATAAGTAAAATAATCAATTCCGAAAATGTCTGCTTAAGTTCCACGATTCGGGTAACATTTCCGTGTAAATACCAAGGCCACCAGTCATTTCTTTCCTTTCAAGAGCTCTCTCTCTCTCTCTCTGTCTGTCGAGAAAGAGCAGATGCATTTTATTTCGTATAATTATTTGTAGTTTCTCTCGTTTTAAGCAAATGGCCATAAATCATATACCGAAAGCGTGTGGGCAGAAACCTAGCCACAGTTCCCATAGCCATTTTAGCCACAAGTATTTAATGAATGATTCCAGCTGACAGCTCAAATGAGGTCGAAATGTATGCTTCCAGCCCAAAAACCAAAACGAAAACCACAGCCGAACTGGAAGTGCAATGCCGAGATGCACTTGTGGCCCACTCCCACAAACAGACAGCTGAGCGCCCTGTTTGAACAAGTGTCGGGGAATTCGCTTCCTCAATAAATACATGAGCTGTGCTTTTATGTTCAATTGCTTGTATTAACCCATTAACACACTGAGCTCATGCCTAACTATAATTCAAGCCGGGCAATGATACAATGCAAGGCATTACCTAGTGCGAAAAAAACAACAAAAAAGGTATCTAATGTTGCAGCTCCCTTTCACTTACAACTGATATTAATGGAACCTTCAATGAGGGATCTTTTCCAACCGACTCGCCATCTGAGATCTTTCTAATGCCATTTTACCATAAATAGTTCTGTGCATATTCTCGTATCCAGCCGGCATCTGGAAACATCTCAATCTCCAAAGGCATACATCAGCCGCGGGCTCCATGAGAGACGAAATGCAAACTGGCACACACTGCGCATGCGTACGTGATTTTGAATTTAATTAACTGCGGACTGGCAACAGCGCAGCACAGCACATAGTGCATAAATACTCGTATATATCTACTGTAAACTTAAGCAGCAGTAAAGTAAGGTGAGAGACAGGCATTGACTTTGGTAATGAAAAACATTTGAGTCCAGTCGGGCCGGCCCTTCATGCAAGAATGCCTCTTTTGAAGGATTTCCCAGAATGATTCATCGGCTGCCGGCCACTAGGCTGCTGCCAATCCACCTGCTTTGTTGCCACTTGACTTCTCGGCAGCTAAGCGCTAAGCGTTAATTAAATACTTGCAGAATTTGCAAGGTCAGGGTAATAAATTTAAAAATATATATATTACTGGCAGGCCATGTGTCATCTACATTATACCATTTGCGGAATATGAAAAAAAACATAATACAGCAGAAGCATGCAATGAGATTTCCTATGCCAGACCGTCAATACCATGCCCTTTCTTTCACCTTACGAAAATAAATATAGATCGATTTTAACTTTGGAAAAAATCACAAATTCAAACATAAATCATTTTTAAACTAGGTTTTCCTCCTTTACTCATACATAAAATTGCTCACAAAGCCTCGTATTTGTTCCATTGGTGCACTATTGAAGCCATTGACTAAATTGGTCGTACCCCACGAAAGTGTATTGTGTTATACTCGCAAATATATGGTATTTACTTAAGTTCAAATGCGGAAAGTGACATTTAATGCAGATGCGTGTTTCGAAGAAGGGGAGCCTTGCCAGCAATGGCAATGAATGCGTGGGAATTTAACTTATTTTTAACTAGTCCATTAGTATTTCAGAATAACGTATGTGAATACTGGTTGCCAATACGAGTACCTCCAAATAAACGCTACCATCAATGCCGTGGCTAGGTGAATATTACCTAATTTCTACATACATAGTAGGTATTACATACATATGTATGACTACAACGGCCTTACTAATTTACACTTTCCCATATCCATTCATTGTCTTTAGAATATTTCGCGTAAAATTGGTCAAATTCACAATCGGGAAAGGAGATTCTTGCGATAATAAAATGGCATGACCGCACCCAGCTTAAGAAATATAGAATAAAGATATTAAGCCAAACATTTCCAGAAGTGGCTGCCGCTAATGTTAATTATTCAGCGATAAACGAAAGTTTAATTCGGCGTTTACATACCTTTATTTAGAAAATTTGTTGAAAATAAGGGACCATTTTTTATATATAATATGTATTGTAATTGTGCATAGTCCTGATTTTCCACGGGATAGGATCGAACCAAATACGTTGATTGAATGTTCTCGACAGATTTTTTCTAAATATTCTAAATCTATATTAATATTTATTAATTTTTAATATTTTTTTCAAATTTATTATTATTACAAAAATTATAAACAAATTTTTCCTTTTTTCCACAATTTTTTGTTGCATACTTTTACGATGATATATTTAATTGTGAATGTTAAAACTAACATTTAACAAAAGTTAACATGCAGCTAACATAGATCCCAGCGATCGGGTGGGTGGGCTGTTAAGTGTCTGTTGGGCAATGGTTACATTTTAGACTTTTCCAAGAGAATTCACAAACAAGATTAAAATGCTGTGAAATGGCACGGGGAAGAATGGGCGTGACAAGGGATTGCTGTGGCGGAAACCTGGGGCGAAGCGATAGGCGAGAGTCGAGGCATGGGGTCAGACATTGGCGCCAACGAAAAATGTCAAGGACTCGGCAGACCGTGAACCGGGAACAACATGGAAAAACGGGCAGCTATGATGAGGTCCAGGACCAGGACCACGATTGGCATGGCCAACAGCACCAGATTCAGGGACCAAGCTGCATTCGCATATCACGCAAACCGCTCCAATTTCGCACCACGTTGGCTGTCGATTTTTGGCTCGGCAGGTTAAGGCCGCCTCCTATCCGAACAACCTGCCATCCTGCTATCATCCTTGTGCCTTGGCTCCATTTCGGTATGTTACCTTTACCATTATAAGCCTTAGCCGAAAATAAGAATTGAAGAGGTGTTTAATGTTTAATTGGGTATTTATAATTAGCAAAGATATTTCCATACATGAATACACAAGTGAGGGTGAATCTATGGATGCAAATTGTGGGAATGAAATGAAAATGTAACTAATCATTAATTAAATTTAACTTTTAAGCTATCATCAAAGATTATCCAGTTTATAGTATTTTTGGCCTTATCATCATTTGAGAAAATTTAAGTCTAGTCCAAAGAGAACTTTCCTCACAATTTCCAAAGAGGCAACTGTAATAATGAGAAAATTAATATGATAAATTCGAAACCATTAATAGCGTTAATTCCGCATAAAATATGAATACCCATTTACGCAGCCATGAAACCACCAACCACATCCATAAATATTCGCGCAATGTAAAGAATAAGTGGCAGTATCCCGGTCCCACGTGAAAAACTTCTTGTTCAGGTGAGGAGTTAGTAAATCTCCGGCTGTTCCAGAATATTTTCCCAGCGATTTCATTTTGTAGCCTTCCTCTTCGCTTCCTACTTTGAAATCATCGTAGCGAGCATAGATGTGGTTTCCATTATTACCTCCAAAATGGATGTACAACTCGTGGGGCTGATTTTGGGTCATTAGATGGATTTTTTCCAGTCCCAGGAAGAAGTTCTCCCGAAGATCTCCGAACCCTTGTCTGTAGTCGCTCCAAGTGCGATTAAAGTCCTCGTTGTCGTTGACTCGTCTCTGGATGACAGTCCAGCCGGATCCGGAAACACTGGAATTACAGGGCACATCGAATGGGTTTCTTCCGGGCAACCGTATGGAGTGGATATCAGTGGAGTTGACGAAGGCTAAGCAGTTGCTGGCTTCACCTTTTCCTCTCAGCAGCTCTGTCTCTGAGGTTAGATTTTTGAATTGGGACTCCTTTTCCCGAATTGTGGATTCCAATTCTTGAATTAAACCATTTTTGCTCGTCAGCTGGTCTTGGCAATGTTTGATTTCCGTCTCCTGGTCCTTTATTTTGGCCTGGTTTACTTCACCTTCTTCCTTCTTCGCGATCAATTCATCACGGCTATTATTGGTTTCTGTTTCTAAAACCTTTATCCTGGCCGTAAAAGTATTGATTTGTTCCGTTTCGGTGGTCTGCTGTCCCTGGCACTCTTTTATTTGTGTTTCCAGATCCATTATCCTAGATCCTTTTACCTCGTTCTCTTCGATCGTAGCATTCAGCTTGCATAGATTTTGAATAATCTGCGCTTCCAAACTGTTGATTTTAGCTTCATACTGTGCTCCTTGGTCCCTAAGGTCCTGGATGTGTTCGTCCTTATATTTCAGCTGCATCTCCAATAGGTTTATTGCATTAGCATCGGCTGCCACTTTCAGCTGGGTGAGATGATCAAAGAATAACTTTAAAACCGAAGAGCAGTATCCGTTGCACTGATCTGCGTTGGTAGCTTCCTGCGGAAAATGTGTTATTTTTTTTTTGTCGACACCACTGGCGAGGGACGATTTCCCTTGCAGCAAAAGCCAAAGGATGAACACCACAAAGTTAGAGCTCCTCATGTTCCACTTGACTCTCGCACTGTCGATGCAAAACCAAACTGAGTGGAATGGGTCCAATAACCATCTATAAATACAAATTATTTCTTTGTTTGTACGCACAATTAGGTACATACATATATGTTATTCCTTGAACTGATAGCACATTCTTGATAATAACGTCCCTGCCGCCAAGCTATCAGCTCAGTGTATTACTCACTGTATTCTGTACTCTCTGCATCCGTTTTATAGCGCTTATATTTATTATAATATCGGCATCTTTGACTCATGCACTCCATACAAAACTCCAACGTTTTCAAGTTATCGGTACTATGAAGACTTCAGCGATTTTTAGAACGAAAACATATTACAGTCCAACTTCTCTATAACGAACTTCCCTATAACGAAGTCTTCTATGTAACGAATTTATTTCCGGAACACTGCATATTCTTTTAATTTTCAGTACGATTTGATCTCCTTAGAACGAATTTTTGTTTTCCTTGTAGCGAATATTTCTCTTTCGATCTCGCCCTAACGAATTTTTGTTTTCAATTATTTTGATTATGGTTTCCTACCAAAACAAAGGTAGAAATGTATGTGGAAAAGTCCGGATATATATATGTGTGCTTGCCACACGAAAATACTAATAATTTGAAAGTAAAATAAACTTAAAAACATTTTCATTTTACGAATTCTACATAATGAATTTTCCCTATAACGAATTGATTTTGTTTCCCCTTGCGACTGAGAAGATCGACTGTAACATGCAAAATTATATTTCTATTTTACAGTACGTTCCTTTAACTTTATAGAAAGTAATTTATCTAGTATATGATGTATTCTTAATCGAATGTTTAAAAAAAAATAACGTTTATCGGTTTTCGAAAAATAGGTTTATATAAGCTAGATAGGCCGTTTGAGCCACTGTGCGATGGGGCCTAGCGCTTTTAACCCGAAAATCTTCCACTGGTAACAGAACTTTTTTGGGAGCACTTTGGTCATCGTCCTCGATAGTATAGTATAGTATAGTATAGTGTTGGTTCAGTGTTGGTTTTGCGTCGGGGAGATGGATAGTTCAATTTTACTTCTTTTTTTTTATTTAAAAGAACTTTGAGAATAGTTATATATTCGTGTAAAGTTTACAGAATGCCGTTTGCTCCGGCAATGGCAAGGCTTCTGGCGAACGATCTGCGCAGTGGGGTCGGTTCCGATGAAAGAGCCAACGCAATGTGCTAACTGGGTGGATCATCAATGCCTGGGACTTTTTTTTCTTCACTTATTCTTTCGGGGGAATGTGCAGACTATCCCCTGGGTATAATTATTTAAGGCGTCCTGGTTCGAATTTACGTCGATTTCAAGCTTATTATCTGATCCTGCAAGCTACACAAACAATATACGAATAACTTTTATTGCTGCAATGTTGATACTTAAGGACAAGCATAAACCTCAATATAGCTTCAGTAACCTATCTCTACTTTCTTAATATTAAAATCACATGGAAAAGGCGAGAATCTTTTAAGTAGAATTTAGAAATTATCTGGCTTCTCTGGCATATGTTGCAAATCTCTTATGAAAGAATTGTCCTCCAGTGGAAATCTCCTCATCAAATCCGATGAGGTCAAGTGGCAATGAATGCGTGGGAATTTAACTTATTTTTAACTAGTCCATTAGTATTTCAGAATAACGTATGTGAATACTGGTTGCCAATACGAGTACCTCCAAATAAACGCTACCATCAATGCCGTGGCTAGGTGAATATTACCTAATTTCTACATACATAGTAGGTATTACATACATATGTATGACTACAACGGCCTTACTAATTTACACTTTCCCATATCCATTCATTGTCTTTAGAATATTTCGCGTAAAATTGGTCAAATTCACAATCGGGAAAGGAGATTCTTGCGATAATAAAATGGCATGACCGCACCCAGCTTAAGAAATATAGAATAAAGATATTAAGCCAAACATTTCCAGAAGTGGCTGCCGCTAATGTTAATTATTCAGCGATAAACGAAAGTTTAATTCGGCGTTTACATACCTTTATTTAGAAAATTTGTTGAAAATAAGGGACCATTTTTTATATATAATATGTATTGTAATTGTGCATAGTCCTGATTTTCCACGGGATAGGATCGAACCAAATACGTTGATTGAATGTTCTCGACAGATTTTTTCTAAATATTCTAAACCTATATTAATATTTATTAATTTTTAATATTTTTTTCAAATGTATTATTATTACAAAAATTATAAACAAATTTTTCCTTTTTTCCACAATTTTTTGTTGCATACTTTTACGATGATATATTTAATTGTGAATGTTAAAACTAACATTTAACAAAAGTTAACATGCAGCTAACATAGATCCCAGCGATCGGGTGGGTGGGCTGTTAAGTGTCTGTTGGGCAATGGTTACATTTTAGACTTTTCCAAGAGAATTCACAAACAAGATTAAAATGCTGTGAAATGGCACGGGGAAGAATGGGCGTGACAAGGGATTGCTGTGGCGGAAACCTGGGGCGAAGCGATAGGCGAGAGTCGAGGCATGGGGTCAGACATTGGCGCCAACGAAAAATGTCAAGGACTCGGCAGACCGTGAACCGGGAACAACATGGAAAAACGGGCAGCTATGATGAGGTCCAGGACCAGGACCACGATTGGCATGGCCAACCGCACCAGATTCAGGGACCAAGCTGCATTCGCATATCACGCAAACCGCTCCAATTTCGCTCCACGTTGGCTGTCGATTTTTGGCTCGGCAGGTTAAGGCCGCCTCCTATCCGAACAACGTGCCATCCCGCTATAATCCTTGTGCCTTGGCTCCATTTCGGTATGTTACCTTTTCCATTATAAGCCTTAGCCGAAAATAAGAATTGAAGAGGTGTTTAATGTTTAATTGGGTATTTATAATTAGCAAAGATATTTCCATACATGAATACACAAGTGAGGGTGAATCTATGGATGCAAATTGTGGGAATGAAATGAAAATGTAACTAATCATTAATTAAATTTAACTTTTAAGCTATCATCAAAGATTATCCAGTTTATAGTATTTTTGGCCTTATCATCATTTGAGAAAATTTAAGTCTAGTCCAAAGAGAACTTTCCTCACAATTTCCATAGAGGCAACTGTAATAATGAGAAAATTAATATGATAAATTCGAAACCATTAATAGCGTTAATTCCGCATAAAATATGAATACCCATTTACGCAGCAATGAAACCACCAACCACATCCATGAATATTCGCGCAATATACAGAATAAGTGGTAGTATCCCGGTCCCACGTGGAAAACTTCATGTTCAGGTGAGGAGTTAGTAAATCTCCGGCTGTTCCAGAATATTTTCCCAGCGATTTCATTTTGTAGCTTTCCTCTTCGCTTCCTACTTTGAAATCATCGTAGCGAGCATAGATGTGGTTTCCATTATTACCTCCAAAATGGATGTACAACTCGTGGGGCTGATTTTGGGTCATTAGATGGATTTTTTCCAGTCCCAGGAAGAAGTTCTCCCGAAGATCTCCGAACCCTTGTCTGTAGTCGCTCCAAGTGCGATTAAAGTCCTCGTTGTCGTTGACTCGTCTCTGGATGACAGTCCAGCCGGATCCGGAAACACTGGAATTACAGGGCACATCGAATGGGTTTCTTCCGGGCAACCGTATGGAGTGGATATCAGTGGAGTTGACGAAGGCTAAGCAGTTGCTGGCTTCACCTTTTCCTCTCAGCAGCTCTGTCTCTGAGGTTAGATTTTTGAATTGGGACTCCTTTTCCCGAATTGTGGATTCCAATTCTTGAATTAAACCATTTTTGCTCGTCAGCTGGTCTTGGCAATGTTTGATTTCCGTCTCCTGGTCCTTTATTTTGGCCTGGTTTACTTCACCTTCTTCCTTCTTCGCGATCAATTCATCACGGCTATTATTGGTTTCTGTTTCTAAAACCTTTATCCTGGCCGTAAAAGTATTGATTTGTTCCGTTTCGGTGGTCTGCTGTCCCTGGCACTCTTTTATTTGTGTTTCCAGATCCATTATCCTAGATCCTTTTACCTCGTTCTCTTCGATCGTAGCATTCAGCTTGCATAGATTTTGAATAATCTGCGCTTCCAAACTGTTGATTTTAGCTTCATACTGTGCTCCTTGGTCCCTAAGGTCCTGGATGTGTTCGTCCTTATATTTCAGCTGCATCTCCAATAGGTTTATTGCATTAGCATCGGCTGCCACTTTCAGCTGGGTGCGATGATCAAAGAATAACTTTAAAACCGAAGAGCAGTATCCGTTGCACTGATCTGCGTTGGTAGCTTCCTGCGGAAAATGTGTTATTTTTTTTTTGTCGACACCACTGGCGAGGGACGATTTCCCTTGCAGCAAAAGCCAAAGGATGAACACCACAAAGTTAGAGCTCCTCATTTTCCACTTGACTCTCGCACTGTCGATGCAAAACCAAACTGAATGGAATGGGTCCAATAACCATCTATAAATACAAATTATTTCTTTGTTTGTACGCACAATTAGGTACATACATATATGTTATTCCTTGAACTGATAGCACATTCTTGATAATAAAGTCCCTGCCGCCAAGCTATTAGCTCAGTGTATTACTCACTGTATTCTGTACTCTCTGCATCCGTTGTATAGCGCTTATATTTATTATAATATCGGCATCTTTGACTCATGCACTCCATACAAAACTCCAACGTTTTCAAGTTATCGGTACTATGAAGACTTCAGCGATTTTTAGAACGAAAACATATTACAGTCCAACTTCTCTATAACGAACTTCCCTATAGTTTCCTATCAAAACAAAGGTAAAAATGTATGTGGAAAAGTCCGGATATATATATGTGTGCTTACCACACGAAAATACTAATAATTTCAAAGTAAAATAAACTTAAAAACATTTTCATTTTACGAATTCTACATTCTACATAGGAATTTTCCCTATAACGAATATAACGAGCACTTTGGTCATCGTCCTCGATAGTATAGTATGGTACAGTGTTGGTTCAGTGTTGGTTTTCCGTCGGGGAGATGGATAGTTCAATTTTACTTTTTTTTTTATTTAAAAGAACTTTGAGAATAGTTATATATTCGTGTAAAGTTTACAGAATGCCGTTTGCTCCGGCAATGGCAAGGCTTCTGGCGAACGATCTGCGCAGTGGGGTCGGTTCCGATGAAAGAGCCAACGCAATGTGCTAACTGGGTGGATCATCAATGCCTGGGACTTTTTTTTCTTCACTTATTCTTTCGGGGGAATGTGCAGACTATCCCCTGGGTATAATTATTTAAGGCGTCCTGGTTCGAATTTTACGTCGATTTCAAGCTTATTATCTGATCCTGCAAGCTACACAAACAATATACGAATAACTTTTATTGCTGCAATGTTGATACTTAAGGACAAGCATAAACCTCAATATAGCTACAGTAACCTATCTCTACTTTCTTAATATTAAAATCACATGGAAAAGGCGAGAATCTTTTAAGTAGAATTTAGAAATTATCTGGCTTCTCTGGCATATGTTGCAAATCTTTTATGAAAGAATTGTCCTCCAGTGGAAATCTCCTCATCAAATCCGATGAGGTCAAGTGGTGTCTGGTGGGATGCTCGGAGGGTTCGTGGCGTCCAAAGACTCGTAGATGGTAGAGCAAAAACTCATAGAGGTACATCCGTTCGGGGCTGGCATAGTGAAAGGCCACCGAATAATTGGAGCAGCAATTGAGGCCCTAGCCGGAAAGAGCATTTCAAACATTGATTGAAATTCGATCAGCAATAATCAGGTTAGTTCGACTCACAGTTTCGACCCCGGACACACTCATCAGGCGCAACCAATCCGGCGTAGTGTCGTTCGAGTCGGACATATAGCTCTCCAGATCCAAGGGCATGAATTTGTGCTTTCCGTCCCCTTCCAGCGCCTGTGCAGAGTCCACCAAATGAACGCCCACATTCTGCAGACAGATGCCCATGTAGAAGTCCTCAATGCCCATTCTCTTGGGCTGCGGACAGACCGCCTCAGATTCATACGCTTGGGTCATGAAACGGTGGAGGGCCTCGCGGCTCAGGACATAGGAGGCGCCGCCAGACATGTAGCTCTGATTGAGAAAGACAAGGCGTTAGTGGATCCATGGCTGGTATTCCCTATTCCCTATTCCCTATTCACATGTTACATTCCATAATTAATTATAATTAATATTCCACACGCACCGCATTTATTTAGCGAACGCTAACCCGCACCATCCCACCACAAAACGTCAACCTTCAGACATGGATATTTACATATGCACATCAAAGACCCAACAAAAAAGCGCCGCTCGCGGTTAGTAATGGTGTTGGGACTTAGGCGCAGCCACTACATCAAGCATTACGCGGCTAATCCTCCACTGGAGGCCGCACAGCGGGAATGAAGTGTCAAAACACGAGGCGAATTCAAATGCGAACAAGCAGGGCTTACAAATTAATGGAAATGATGTATTGAATTGAATCAATTGTCGCCTTTGCTCAGATCAGGTCAGTTAATTAAGCTGCAATGATGATGAATTATATTTCGGATGGCCTGAAGTAAACATGACGGACGGAATCAGTGAGACCTAATGACGATGAGCTGTGGAAATATCAAATACGAGGCAGTTAACCGATTGAGACATTTTCGAATAGAGAAAGACATTTAAACCCTTTCCAGATCGGAATTAAATAACTAGCAGCCTATCAGAGTATTTTTTCACATGATAAACAAAATTTATGTATGTATAAATGATTAATTAAAGCGAAAAAATATGCAAATTGACATGAGCGCCAGAAATCTCACAGATTCTTAAACAAAAGATTTATACGACAAAACAAAGAAGTCAAGCAAATGATTAAGACAATCAATCAGCAATCATTAGAGCGTTTATGCAGCATTTTCGGAAGAAAAAAGACGTGTGATAAACGTGCGAGAAACACAGAAAATACAAAGGGAATACCAGTATTTTAATGCCTCAATTATGATGTTCGGAGCCCACCAGCTGTGGACCCTCCTCTGCCATACAGCCACACATCCATACATACGAGTATGAATAAAATATGTATGTATGTATGTATGTGTGCGGTCATAATGTTTGCACTTTGTCTGACAGGTCTGGTAATGCTTGCACAACGCTGGAAAATGTCAAAAGGCAAGGCAAAAGGCAAATAAGTCTTTGGCTACTGCCAAGATCTGCAGATGGACCCAACACAATGGGGCGGGGCGGGGTTTGGCTGTGATAGATGCGGCGATGCGTGACAGGCGGCCTCACGATGACCTCACGTGGAGTGGGCACCAGGCGGGGCCGCGGCCGGTTGCAGCCAGCTGGGGCTCCTAATGCGAATTTAATTTCTTATTGTCGATGTGTCCGATTGATCTATGAATACGGAAAAAGCAAGACAAGCAGCCAGATCTTAAATGATTTGCAGCAGCCGCATAGACCTTGTGTGATATCATTTGCCCAAGAATAGATCTATGGATCGAACAATGCAAAATAAATCGGTATTAATTGCTGAGGAATTACACACCCCGAGGCGGACCGGTTTTTCTGGCATTAAACTTTAAGCGATTAGCACATTTCGCTATCCCAAAACATCTCAAAAGTATACGGCCATAAGAAAGTTCCAGCAGAAGAGAAGAGCCGAAACGACGCTCAGTTTGGCTTATTCGCGCCACAATTGAATCGGTTCTAAGGGTAATCCTAAGTCAGATGGTCTCCAGCCAAGAGTATCATCCCAGAAGCGTTTGGCGACACATTAATGTGACATATACAAACTGTTTTCGCCTGAGGCATACCCACATATTTCCGAAGACATAATTCAGTTAACCGAAACTCAAATCTCAATTTCAAAAATTTGCAATTCAGATTTTTGCGAGTGGCGTGAACAAGCGGGGGACTACAGCTAATCAGAAGACGATGATGAAGCTAACTTCGATCACTTACCACATTATAGCGGGTCATCTTGTAGCCCAAGTAAACAGGCGTGGAGGGATCGTAGCCGGAGAGCAGGAACTGCAAGTTCTCCATGATGACATAGCTGCAGAGGGAGGGAGGTGCAGGAGGAAGTAGGGAGGCTCAGGCACAGTAATTATCATTCAACTCACGTGTCATCGTCTGCCTTCAGATACCAATCAAAGTCCTGGCCGTACTCCTGCCAGACGTGGCGGAACCCCTCGCGTGTCTTGTTCCACAGATCCTCATAGCCGCCACCGCTGGGATCTACAACCTGGACCACTCCCAGCGGCTCGTAGTTCTCACTGCTGACGAAGACCAGGCGGCTGCATCGCCTGCCCCAAGTGGCATGGACATGTCGCGCCAAACTCTGCACATTCTCCGGGCAGGTGAGCACCATGCAGAGGATCCTCGTGGCCGGCGCCTCCTCAAGCCTGGCCAGGGGGGCCGTTGTGGCCGTCGGCAATGTGGAGGAGCTGGTGCCCCAGGGCGAGGCACGGTTCACATCGTAGACGTACAGGAGCAGCACGAAGGCGAAGACAAATCCCGCCATGAAGCCAGTCATGAGGTGCAGCTGCGACCGCAGCTTGATTTTGGCCGTCATGCTGCGTGTGAGGTGTGTTCTGTGCCGCGTCTGGTTCCCGATTGCCCATCGCTGCTGATTTTGGCCAAGTCAATCACCAGCAGCAGCACAGCATCAGTCGGCAACCGGTTTTGGTCGTCTTCTTATCAAAACAATCAGACAAAACAATCTTGTTAGAGTAGCGGTAGAGATGGCCGTGCATCTAAGGGGGAGTCCATTCTCATATAAATATAATCGCATCGCATAGAGAAATACTTTTACGACCTACATATACATTCTTATTCTTAAATTATGCAGATCTGTTCTTTATTTTTCATTTAATTAAAAGAGCTAAAAGAGATTGCAAGTTGGAGCCATCGGGCAACGATCTATAAACTCTTTCTTGTACACAGGACAGCGAGGCGCCTCCATCTCAGAGGGGCTCAGAGGTTCCTCCATCGGAATCATCAAACAGAAATCATTCAATGGATTCTGCTCCAGTTCTGGTAAGCTGTTACACACCCGTAATATGTATGTTATACATTTCAAGCCAAATTCAATTTGGTCGAGACTTACGCAGCAGAAAAGCGGGCACAAAATGAAAATGAAAGTGTTACCAATACTGTCTCTCCGATCGCATCGCCGTGGACAATGGGAGAGGAGATCGATCAATTGAAGCGCATGACATTGTATAACGGCACTCATTGGGTAACGGCACTAGTCCCAGGGCATGTGGTATAAAAACTCCGAGTCGCCTCAATTATGACAACAGTTAGCCGACAATTTGTGGAGGCAGACGCAGACGCAGACCAACGGAAGGAAAATCTAATCAATCGAGATGGCAGCCAAGGTGAGTCGGGACATCGCATAGGCATAGGCATAGGCTACCGCTTCCAACTGACTGATAATACCATTTTGCAGTTCTTCGTCCTGCTGTCGCTGGCCCTGATCGCTGCTGGCCAAGCGGAGTACAACTACAACGAGAAGGCAGCCACTGCCGTGAACTCCCTGGAGCAGAGCTCCCCCAGCTCTGGGGAGGACTTCCTCAGCGACTATCACACGCCCAGCAACAACGCGCTGAACTCCCAGGCCACTCCGGACGGCTACGACTATGTGGCGCCCCGGACAAAGCAATTTGCAGCCGGCGGTAGCAGCTCGGCCAGCGTGCATGCCTCGAATCTGCTGCAAAGTGCCGCCAATGCGGCATCTGCATCCGCAGCCCTCCTGCCCTCGCCCCTGCCCGTCCTGCGCCAACACCAGGAGCCGGAGGTCTTCCCGCCCGCCAGCTACAACTTCAACTATGCCGTGAACGACGAGAGCACCGGCGACATCAAGGAGCACAGCGAGACCCGCGACGGCTATGTGGTGCGCGGCTTCTACAGCCTGGTCGATCCCGACGGCTTCAAGCGCACCGTCACCTACACGGCCGACGATGTCCATGGCTTCAATGCCGTTGTGAAGCGAGTCCCCTATGCCCTCAAGACCGTGTCCGTTGCGGTGGCCCCCTCAGCGGTGCCGGCCATTGCTCTGGACGAGCGCGCCAAGCTGGAAACAGTGGACATCACTCGTTCGTCGGGAGCTTCCTCTGTGGGATCTGAGGGATCTGGATCTGAATCTGGATCTGAATATGGGTCTGGGTCTGAATCTGGATTTGGATCTGGTGCGGGGGAAACAACTCACTCGTTCTCCCACGACAGCTATGCCAATGCTCCGCGTGGCCTGGACGCTTCTGGCGGTCCCTACGCCTGAGTTCTGCTGCTCTGCTATGCGGTGCTTGTATACTGCTTCATTGTGTTCCATCTAATCCATCTAGTACTGTAGATACTCCATTAAATACGATTAACCAACACTGACTTGTTTCGGGTGGTGCAACCAGAGAGTGGACGCATGAACATTATAAAAGATGTGGTGCTCAAAAACATTCTAAACACCAATATTAAAATATCATAATATTCCTCAGACAATCGATCCACTTAGACTCTAAGTCTTAGAGACTGTTGAATGTAGCGACTCCTGACCGAAGAAACAACGAATTGTTCCTTTTCTTTTCCTTTCTTTTTAAATGGAGTACATATTTTTAGTTTCTCCTAATGGATTTAATTCTTATAACTATAGAAGTATCTTTTTCTTGCTAATTTTATAGGGGAAACTTACCAGTTACTCCCTTACCAGTTTTTGCCTCATAAATTTGGACCTTTTGTTATACGAATTAAAAGCTAGATAAACGTCAGTGAAGAAACTAAATTGATTCCTTCGAATAGAAAAAAGTTATCAAGAATTCACTGAAGTGATCATTTTTTGAAAATACAAATTATATAGCCTGTATTGGGCCCCCTTGAAAAATCCACTAAAAATTTAGCAAAATGAAAGGAAAACACGACAGATAAAGAGAAAATTAAAATCTATTTATTTTACTTGGAAATAACAATAATAACTTCAAGAGACCAAAAAATTATGTTATGTATACATTTTCGTGAAATACGAAGATAAATCAAAAACTACATTGGCATCACTGCAAAGAAATAAATTCTCACATTTTTGAAACATTATTAACACCCATATATCGCAATTCGAAATCAACACCAAATTACTTTAGTGTTTTTTTATTGCAACTTTATTTTTAATATGCTCACAGCTACTACAAAAATTCATATATTGGTTTCGTTATCAGAACAAAAACTTTATACTGTCAACCAACACGAATCCTCATACTTAGATCAGTCCAAATTTACGTGGGGGGCCTGTAACTGGGGAGGGGGCTGAGTGTGGGCATGTTTCCCCTACTATTGTATAACATTTGTCTAGTTAAATTTCCCTTTTTTTGGGGATGTGGTCAGGATCAGCCAAATGTACAGGCACAGGGACCCAATCAACGTGGACGCAGGCCTGTGACCAGCGGGAAGGCCGCATTTGACACCAGAGGAATCCGACTATAAATATTAATACATTTTTGGCCTCATTCAAGCCAAATCTGTTCAGTATAAACAAGAGCGGGAAGTTCTTCTAATATTTCAAAATTTGACTAACTCTGCTAGATCGGAAGTTTCGCCACTGTGCATCGTTCCTCTGTGTTCTTTATGGTTTCTTGACGTTTCCTTCTTTGAACTTATAAAGGATTTTCTTAGATAACCTTAGACTTTGACTTTCTTGCATTTTTCTTTCACTGGGTTTTCGACTGAAGGGGGTGGTGTGGGTGGTGCCTTTGAATATTTCAAACTTGCTGCCTAAGCTGATTATCGATATGGAGTATCGGCTCCAATGCTTTGCTTTTTTTTGCTTGTCAATATCCCCCCCTCCCTCCGCCCCGCAGGGAAAGTGTCAATTTATGTAAATAGTTTTCCCCTTCCATCGGGGGGCATTAAGAGGTAGATGCCTTAAAGATGTCTTACCACTCGTTGAAAGAAAACGGAAAGGCCAAAGATTATGAAAAACTCTTAAAGACATGTTTTTGGGGCCATTGGGCGCGATCACCAACAACTTGATCAGCGATCAGTGATCAGTGATCTTTATGTTACAATTTTGGCATAAGTTCATGGATCACATGTAGCGTAAAAATAGTACGCTCCATTTGATAAGCACTCAAAATATGATCAATGCGATCTTCACTGATCGCTGATCAAGCTGCTATAGTTATTTCCAAGCCTAGGCCCGGATCGGCTGTAGAGATCGTGACACGACCTAGACACACGACCCAGACACACGACACGCCCTCTCCCCCCAGTGGGGGATACTTGTTTCAATGGTCTGGCAACATCTGGCATCCGAAAAGGCGTTAAGTTATTTCTTACCAAACCGTTTCCGCGGCGCCCGTTCGAGCCAAGTCTGTCAACAGCCGGCAAAGCGCGAAGACGTTTCGGTTATTTTGTTGTTTCTTTGTTATTTCTGTATTTGGTTTTGTATTCGGAGTCTCGAGTCGCGATCGGGCCGCTTGTCTTTGAGTTTGAAATTCTGTGCGAGTGCCGGACCGGGGAGCATAAAGTGGAAAGAAAGCGGCCGAAAGAAGAGTCGCATAATTGTTCACCCACACAGACACACCCACACACACTCACACACACACACGAACCCATCGCCCAGAGCCCAGGGCAGGGACAGAAGCAGAAGCAGAAGGCAGCGATTTGAGACGGGCCAAATCCAAATCCGATTGCAACGGATCGAGGCGAGGCGCGGTCCCAGGCGATTGCAAATCGAATCGAATTTAAACATCTCTTGAGCGTAGATGTACGCGTTTACAGAAGAGATACGAGTATAAGTACGACGACAATTCCACTCCTTTCCATTCCATTCCGTACATGCATCCACATACTCCAACAACTTTGTGCATGTTCACCACCGACCGGCGCACAGCGATCCCCCCGAAGGTCAACCGCATCTTTACAAGCTTTCGTCTCTGCGTCAGAGCCGCAAGAATGTGTTAATTCGGTGATTCAGTGACAGCCACAGCCACAGCTCAAACATACCCGCACAGCGGCACCGGCAGCGACAACATTTTTTTTTGGATTTGCATAAAAAAGTAAACAAAAGCCGCCCATAAAAAAATACACAATAAAAACAAACAACAAGCAGAGGGAAATAAAAGCAAGCCCGAAGAAGATGAGCATGTTTAGGCATAATCGAAAGCGCCTGGAGCTGCTCTTGATGCTGCTGATCGGCCTGGCCTGGGGTATTCTCTTGTCCCAGATCTTGGAGCGGGTCCGCTGGCAGCTTTATGAGGAAGATCAGGAGTCCGGAGGCAGCTATAACCTGCCAAGTAGCTACAAGTGGAGGACTTCGGAGCCATCGCACCAGCTGACAACCATGCCCAACAACCTCACCACAGACGAGGGAGATCTGGCCGAGCGGCTCTTCAAGGAGACCCGCGTGCTGTGCATGGTGCTGACCAGTCCGAAGACCCACCGGACCAGGGCCATACACATCAAGCGCACCTGGGGCTCGCGCTGCAACGAGTTGATCTTCGTGAGCACCAAGTCGGACAAGGAGCTGGGCACGGTGGCGCTCAAGGTGAAGGAAGGATACAGCAACCTCTGGGGCAAGACGCGAGCTGGTCTGCAGTATGTGTACGCGCATCATTACCGGAACTACGATTGGTTCCTCAAGGCGGACGACGACACGTGAGTGGGGGTAACACAAGTACAGTGCGTTTCACAACAACAGGATATCCGCAAGGTTATTCGGAATAGTGATCGAAGATCAATTACACTACTCGATAAAATTGAACTTTTTTTTCCCGCTGTGGCCAAAAAATACTTTTCCTGATTGATTTGGCGATTTAAAAATTGTCAAGAATTTGTTAAATCTGGTATTTTTTTTGAGAGGTAGGCTTCTTTTCTCACATGACTTAAGCATCTCGCATTTGGCTCTATTGAACCTTGCAGTTCTGAAAAGCTGACAAATGAAGCTATAAATCGTTCCCAAATATTTTGCAGCTGCAACTTACCTTCTGGAATTTATTAAGCTTTTAAATTCAAAGTTGATCATTTTTTCGGTATTTTTTTCGGAAAAATGGACTTTGAATACTCTGGAAAAGTCGAAAAAAACGTATTTCTTGGGTTGAATATTTGGATTTAGATAGGTACTAAAAAGTTCCCCACAACTGCAATAGCCCAGCACACTTAAGCCATGGTCTCCAATGAAAGCCTTAACCACTATTCTTCAATTCCAGCTATGTGGTAATGGAGAACCTGCGCTCCTTCCTGTACGCGTTCACGCCAACGGCGCCCGTTTACTTTGGCAGCAAGTTCAGGAGGCATGTGAAGCAGGTAATGGCTCGATCGGTGGTCGGAGAACAGCCTCGAAGCTCTAATGATATGATGGATTTATTCTGCAGGGCTATATGTCGGGAGGAGCTGGCTATGTGCTCAGCAGGGAGGCCCTGTTTCGGTTCATGGAGCACGGCTTCAGCAACAGCAGTATCTGCAGCAGTCGCAGCATCGGCTTCGAGGATGTCGAGCTGGGACGCTGCATGCAGGCAGTGGGTGTTGCGGCAGGGGACTCCCGGGATGAGCAAGGCCTGGCCCGCTTCATGCCCTTCTCGCCGCTGCACTGGTTCTCGGACTCGCCGAAATGGTACAGACCCTATCGTTTCTACACCTCGTCAAATGTAAGAAGGGTTCCAGAATGGTATCTAATACCGTGGTCGTGATTATGATCGTGAACTCATTGAAATACTTCCTAGCAGAGCACCAACGATTGCTGCTCGAACTCGGCCATCTCCTTCCACTACAGCAACGCCAAGGACTTCTACGTGCTCGACTATGTCATCTACAAGCTAAGAGCCTTCGGCATAAGCAGACCTCTGGAGCAGCTGCCGATGAAGCAGCCCGTCCTGGAGGTTCTGGAGTCCTTGGAAAAGTGGCGAACTTCGAAGCCTGAAAAGCTCACCCCAGAAATTAGGGACAATAAAACTAAGCAAAAGCCGAAACCAAAGGTTAAAACAAAAGCCATACCAACATCTAAGCCTAAGCACAATTCCAAATCTAAACACAAAACTGCAATCAAAACTACACACAAAACTACACATAAGACTATACACAAAACTACACACAAAACTACAACCAAACCTACACACAAAACTACACACAAGACATCACACAAACCGAATCCCAGAACAACTAAAATAAAACCCAAACCTACAGTCAAAACTAAGGGCTAACCATTATCTTAACCATTCCCCGACTGCCGGAACCATGCCAAAGAGAAAAAAGCCAACCTAGAATTTGAAAAATACAATTAAAGAGGTCATATGTTAAATCTAGATCCGAAAGCACATTCTGAACTAGTCGTAAGTTAATAAATCAGGTGGCAATCATGCATTTCCCATGACCCCTAAAAAATTAATAATTTAATTACTATTTTACATACATTTTTAATGTGATAAATGCAGTATGGTTGAGCCCTTTAGACGAATACGGGCAGAACGACTTCCACACTCCGTGCTGTACTCGCCTGATTGGTATCATTATATTCATGTAATCGCTTTCTCTTAGTCGTGGGATGCCCCATTATGATGCCATAGGGACGGGCACTGTATAAAATTGTTTCTAGAAATTGCATTTCATAGGGAGATACCTTGTGCATTGTTATCGAATAGGTTGAACAGCAATTGATACCCTGAAAGTGGAAATATATCAAAACACATACAGGGCATACTCGTTGTATCTTTTCGTACCTTTTGGTATGTATATGTCTGAAACTTTTTCAGCCAATCGATGGACTCGGCACGTCCTGGTATGAGAAAGTACTCTAGGCGAATTGGAAAGAATCGATGTCGATGATAGAGGTCCCTAGAGTCACCGTCCGTGACATTTAACGTATTCATGCAGATACCCATTTGATAGTCCTCAGTGCCTTCGCCTCCCGCCATGCAAATCGACTGGCCGATGCCTCGGTTGATGAACATCTGAAGGGCCCTCCTGCTGAGCACGTAGCCAGCTCCACCGGACATGTACGTAACGTTCCCCAACTGAAAGTTGCAGCCAAAGTGAATCGGCGTATCCGGGGAATGGCCGGACAGCATATAGCGCATATTCTCGATTATGGCATAGGTATCGTCGTCGGCCTTAAAGAACCAGTCCGCCTCATGGCGGTAATGCCTGTAGGCATGCCTGAAGGCGGCCTTTGTCTTGCCCCAGAGAAAATCGTAGCTATCGCTGATATTCAGGCCAACAATGTCCACTCCAACTCCTGGCGACCCCTCCTGGGGGGAGCTGCTGTAGAAGACCACCCTATTGCAGTGGCGTCCCCAGGTTTCGCTTATGGTCTTCGCACCTCTCAGGTGGTTAGTGGGCCAGGTTAGGACTAGACAGAGAACCCGCACGGATTGGCGGAGCCGTCTGGCCAGAGTGTCATTGAGCGCCCTGGCCGGTATGTGAGTGGATAAATGTGCGGACCTTAGCTCTGGCAGTGGATTGACGTATCCGTAGGGTCGTAGGTGATACAGCAGAAAGTCGAGGACGTGCAATTGATTTGAATTGACGTACGGGTAAAGGATGCCACGACCAAAGCAGCTCTCCCGACTCTGCGAAAGACAATGGATTTCTGATCATAGTTTCCGAGACACACACGTGCGCCCAGGACTCACTTGATTTTCGTAGACCGCTCGATAGGTGCAGGGCCACAGCCAAAACTTGGTGCGCAGATGGAAGGGGAACACCTCTTCCGCCACATGAAATGGTAAGAGCTTGTCGCTTGCTCCACGATCCATTCGAGCCAGGCACGCCCTCAGGCTGGAGCCATCCTGCAGGCAGTTTTGCGCCGAAAGGTGCTCCAGGGCACCACGACTGAAAATGTGGTCGGTGGTTGCGCCTTTGCCTACATGGGCGTAGGAGTAGAAGCCGTGCTGGGCACTGAAGTAGAGCGCCTGCGAGGGTGAATAGGGGGCCAGCATATGGCGGAGATTCTCCACAATCACATAGGTTCCCATAGAGACGCTCAACAGCCAATCCAGTTTGTAGTGGCTGTTGTGATAGATCCGTAGATACGCCTCCGTCCGACTGATCTCCCTCGAATCGAATATAATCAATTGATTGCAGCGACAGCCCCAAGTCGCCCGGATGTGCTCAGCCTTCATTGCATCAAATCCGTTGTCCAAATCCTCCAGATAAACCAGGCAATGCACCCGTACATTCTCATAGAGCAGCTCCGCTATGAAGTTGTCGTCCCACTGCTGGGCCCTCAATCCAACGTCATAGCTGCTCACCGACTCCTTGTATGGCTTGAAGACAAACTCATGGAGCTGGTTAAGGGTTGAACTTCGGTAAAATATGACCAGCTCGAGGACCACCAGCCAGCCCACAAAAGACAGAACCAGAATTCGCCAAAGTTCTGCTACTTGCACTCGAATCAATTTCATTTTCCCAGATGTAGAATTGAACAATAAAAGCGGGTTGCTATGATTATAATAATTATGCTTAAATATATTTAAAAATAAATATTTAAATATTTATTTAATAAATTAAAAATTAATTGTGCTCGGACTTGTCCTCAAAGATGGGAAAGACATAGAAAGAAGGAGAGGAACCACGACCTCTAGGTATGTTTTGATGTTTTGATCACCATCTTTGATTAGAATCAATTTCAATCTAAACGGTAATCAAAAGTAATTTATTTCACATATCTTAAACTTAAATTCGCAAGTATTGTCATTCAACGCAGTTCAACGCAGTTCTTGTTTTCCTTATAATGACATTACCATTACCAATCTTAACGAATGGCGCTGTTGGTTCGTCTACAATAATTTCTACAAGATATATTGACCAGAGAATTAGATAAAATGCTGGCTAATGAGTCCTTATGATCTCACCAGTTCCAGTACGTAGAAGCGCCTCCGATAAGGAAAACCAACCAAACAAGGCCCAGCAAGACTAAATAATTCTTCTCTTTGGTTGACTCTTTCATTCGTTTCGGTGCATTCCGGCAAATCGCATCGCTAGGTCTGCGCATCCAGCTCGAAAACTCTGTTGTTTTTTAGAGAAATTAGCGGAAAGTAATCACTAATCAAGCAGTTTCGACTTTTAAAAGTACAATATTAATGGCTAATATAAAAATCGGATGGAGAGGAGTAAGTGCCCCAGATGGTGGGGTAGAGGCTAACGATGATCCAACCCGGGAGCCCCATGGACAAGGACAATTTTCCTCCGACTTAAAGCCCTCTGCTCTCTCATGGACGGATGGCGAAAATTTGCGAGGTTCCTTGCTATCGGACGAATACTGGAGCTGAAATCAAAATTCTGTTTTTGTGTTTATTTTTTTAGAGCAAGTTCGAGCTGCCATGGCGTACTAGTGCTGCTTAAAAATCAGTAAATTATCCATACATATATACATATGAACCCATCGTGCGTTATTATTTGGGATCTGGTGACTTATTGGAAATCCTCCATTAAGCAGGTAGGCTATCATGATTTTTGCGTTGCACTGACAACGGAAGTATTCGGCTTATTGTTTGGTCTATCTGTAGGTATATTAAAAACTGTTTCAATGTGTTTGTGTTTGCTTATATTATGTGTAAGATATTATTTAATCAAAAGTTTATTGATTGTTATTGAGCTTCTTCAATGGCTTTGATTGTTGGATTATATTACGTATATGGTCTAGTGTATTTGCCTTGCAAGGCGAGTGGGGTGATTTTGATGCGGGAATTATAAACAGTGGGACCCGGATTGGCCGTGTTTAAGCGATAGCAAGGAGCTGCGCTACGCTTAGAGGTCTGAGCACTGTATTGTACTGCTCTTTGTGCTGCCATGGGCCATCCATTTCAATCGGGTCTATGAGGAGCACCAATCAATAATTCCTCAACGTGTATAGAGATATATTCAGTAAGTCATTGATTTTTAGTAAAATATTTTTAAGTGAAATCGGCATAACATTACATGTCAGAATGTCGATAACGTTATTTGGTTCCGTTTTCTAGTCGATCAAAATTACAAACTTCATAAACCGAAAAGTAAATCGGCTCAGTAACACCTGCATTTTGTAGAATTTAAGTTGACTAAAAATCCTATAGAAATTTTGACCCTGAATCCAAAAATTAAACTTCACCAAAACGACGCTTCGCTGCGAAAGACTTGAGATGGGTGGCCTTTTGGAGAAGCCTTCAACGGACAAGAAAATCGAAATGGGGAGCGGCAATGGACTCCAGTACTGTGTGTCTGAGATGCAGGGCTGGAGAATGGAAATGGAGGATGCCCACACAGCTGTGTGTGGTCTGAGCCAGCCGTTCGACCTTTGGTCCTTCTTTGCGATCTATGACGGCCACGCAGGAGGCCGCATATCAGCGTATTGTGCAGAGCACCTATTGAGCACCATCCTGTCAAATGAGCAATTCGCAAGGGGTCAGTACGTTACAGGAATTCGCGCCGCCTTCCTGCATATCGACGATGAAATGCGCCGAATCTCCTCGGATAAGTCGGGTGGTACCACTGTCACATGTGCATTTGTATCGCCGGACAAGATCTATCTGGCCAACTGCGGCGACTCGCGTATTGTGCTCTCCCGGCACGGCCAAACTGAGTTCAGCACCTGTGACCACAAGCCGAATCTTCCCCTGGAGAGAGCACGCATTGTGCACGCTGGGGGGAGCGTGATTATACAGCGGGTGAACGGAACTCTGGCCGTCTCCCGTGCGTTGGGGGACTTCGACTTCAAGTGCGACAGCTCGCTCTCCAGCTGCGACCAGCTCGTCTCTCCGGAGCCAGATGTGACCGTCCTCGAGCGTATGCCAACTGATGAGTTTCTGGTGATTGCCTGCGATGGCATTTGGGACGTTATGAGCAGCGATGAAGTCTGCGCATACATTCGATCGCGTCTCTGCGTGACGGCCAACATCAAGTCAATCGTCAATAGTGTGTTGGACATTTGCCTGCTCAAAGGCAGTCGTGACAACATGAGCTTGCTGCTGTTGCTTCTGCCTGGTGCACCATCGCTCAAGTCCGACGCCGTTGCCGCCGATCAGCGTCTCGACCATACCATTGAGCAGTTGACACGGGAAGTCATTCAGAAGAATGAGTTATTGGACTTTGACGAGTTGCTTTCCCTGATGCATGCAATGGCCACCAATATTGCAAATTTACCCCCCGGCGGTGGCATGTACGCCAAGTATCACATCATAGAGCGGGTCTTTCATGACGCCAATCCTGATAAGCCACCTGAGTTTTTTGAGTACAAGTATTAAATAATTAAATAATAGCCCATATATTTAACAACATTTAGACTGTTCAGCTGCATCTTTCATTTATTTAAGCACACTTTAAAATACTGCGTACTGCAGTACTTCCCTTTGCAGCTATCATATTTAGTGCCTTGATCCAAAGAGGAATGCCGCATGGAACAAGGAGAGGTTATCTGATTGAAGGTTCTTGGTCTCGCATAGCATCACTTGCAAATTGAATATTCATTAAATAGTATCGAAATAAATACAAGTACTTTCCTCAGCGCACAGCTTCTTCCGTACACTGCACACAGCTTAATTCGTACAGTTCAGCAGGAAAAACATATAATAAATTACCTAAATCGCAGTCTCACATATATTCTAAATGAGTACCGGATATAAGGAAGAGCCGCGGTCTTTGCCGCGGCTCACAAAGTACCCCCTCGTTTCTTTATAGAGCAAGTGCTCTTTGGTTGAAGCATCATTTGGATTACTTTATAGGAATAGTTCAAATCGCACCAACTTTTCCAAAATACTCCCCTATCATACATGCTGTCCGAAGTACCATTTACTTTTACATACCATTTACATACATACCGAAAAGGTTACTGAAAATATAAGATAAGAGTCAATCATTCAAATAAAAATTATACAGACCTACCTAATACATATTACACTTTCTGTGCCGCCAGGGACCCATTCCCCTCACTGCGCAGTTTTCACTGGAATGGACATCGTTATCCCTGTCGTAGGAGTTAAATTTCTTATTCTTGCTGTAAGTCAGTGAATCACCCGCATCTCCTGTAAAACTTCCCAACTTTGACATCCGATATAACTCATTTTCACTTTCGATGAAGAACTCTTCGTATTGGGCGTATCGCGTGTTCCCTTCGAAATCCTCCAGGTGTACGTACAACTCCTGGGGCTGTGCATGCGTTATGGCATGCAGCTTATCCAATCCTATGAAGCCTCCTGTGATGTGACCAAATCCCCTCTTGTACTCCTGCCAGTTGCGGAAGAAGTTGAGGTCTCCGTTTGTTCGACGGGCGATCACAGCCCAGCCAGGATCCGCAATTTTTGGATCGCAGGAAACATCAAAGAGCGGCCCTAGCCGCTATCTCCACGGCATGTATACCATGGCCAGTGATACTTATCATTAGGACATTGGCTGTACGGATTCCCAAAATACCATCGTTTACGACTGTCCGTACCATTTACGACCCTCTGAAAGTAGGTTTTTTCTTGGTGTTTGTTCATTTCCATCTTCTGAATACACTCGAAACTTTACCACTTCAACTCCTGCTAATCCTGTGCTTTTTCCGAGGAAAAACACTAGAAACCAGTAGATCCACACTGACTGCATTGCTCTACAAGCCTCGGACGATTGACTACCGAGTGCCATTTACTCGGGGCTTTTTATACTGCTTTCTTATCTTAATTATTCTAAATCAGAGGATGTGATTTAGTCATTTTGAAAAAACAACCCAATTTTCGTAAAAAGTTTTGTAAAATCAAATACTATAAGGCTCGGATTTGATCAATAAAAATTAGTTCGAATTTTCAATTCAACTCACAAATGTCTTGACTTTTCTTTTAAGGTTATAACAAATAAAGAATATAGAAAGAACAAATATCTTGAATAGAGTCCGATTTACATTACAGGAATACAGGAATATGTTGCAGTTGAAATATATTCTAATTCTTTATGAAAAATGTTTACTTTGGACGAACCATCATTTGCATTACTTTAAGTGAATAGTCATTGCGGAAAGAATCCCATCTCATTCCCTGATACTCCATGTCTCTCCGGGTACCATTTAGATACATGCCGAAAAGGTTACTGCAATTATGAGGTTAGATAAGGTTAGGTTAAAATTAAAGTTATTATTAAATTATTATTTTTTATTTGTTACCTGTCGGTACAACTATTGTGCCACCATGGGCCCAAGCGATACACAGCACAGTTTTGGTTTTCCCTGCCATCGTTGTCCCTGTCGAAAGTTGTAAATTTCTGGTTCGGACTTTTATACATTGCATGGCCCGCGTCTCCAGTAAATTTTCCCAACTTGGACATCCGATATGCATCATATTCACTTTCGATATGGAACTCATCGTATTTGGCATATCTCTTGTTCCCCTCGAAATCCTCCAGGTGTACGTACAGCTCTTGGGGCTGTGACTTTGTTATGGCATGAAGTTTATCCAACCCTATGAAGAATTCGCCTTCAAGATCCCCAAATCCTGTCTTGTACTCCTGCCAGTTACGAAAGAAGTTCACATGTCCGTTTGTTCGACGAGTGATCACGGTCCAGCCAGGACCCGCGATCCTTGTATCGCAGAAAACTTCAAAGGGTTCCATGTTCGGTACACTTATGTTATATATACCATGCGCACTGTAATCGAAAGGACATCTGGCATCGTCCAGAATACCCAAAGCTTCAACATTCTGAAAATCAGTATTCTCCGTTCCATTTACGAAACCCTGAAAGTAGGTTATTTTCTTAGCTAATTCTGTTTCTGTGTCTTATAAATACACTCGTGAATTTACCACTGCATCCTCTGCTGGTCCTGCGCTGCTTTTGCAGAGAAAAAACACTAGCAACCAGTAGCACATCCACATTGACTGCATGATTACCCGCTGATGACTGAATGCGGAATGCTATTCAATTGCGACTTTTTATATGTGCATCAATCTGGATTTGTCCTATCTTTCAATTACTTTTTATATATTTCGAAATTCATTTTCTACGAATCATTATCATATCTTTTTGTTACAAAATTTCACTCAAGTGATATTATTTACACCATTGTCTTCGTTTTAGTACATTGTCACCATGATTTCCGTTTTTTTCATATTAATGGTAACGCTAGCATTTTTTTCCCGCTGTGGCCCAAACCGAATTTTTATGAGAGATTTGGGGACTTACAAATTTTTTTTTTTGCTGTTCTTTATCCCAAATGCCATTTTACCGTTAAAACCTGTTACAAACACAGAATTTTTGGTGTTTTTTTGTAAGAAAAATATATACTCGACATATAGAGCAACGGAATTTAATAGCAAAATTCGGCACACGAAGGTTTGGTCAAACGGCTGCAACTCAACCGCTTGTCCATCGATTCTTACAAGCGATACCTTAAACGACGCTTAATTACTGTACCTATCTACAAATTTAGCCCAAGAATTATTTTTTTTTCGACCTTTCCTGATTTTTAAAAGTAAAAATTTCGGAAAAAAATACTTCAACAAATTATCAATTTTGAATTTGAAAGCTTAATAACTTCCAGACGATAAGCTGAAGCTATAAATATTTTTTAATTGATTTTTAGCTGCATCGAACAGATTTTTACAATTTCAAAGTTCAATACAACTAGATATAAGATACTTGAGTAATGTGAAAAGGAAGCATGAAAAAAAAATATCATATTTCAAAAAACCTGAAAAAAACCACAGTTTGAAAAAAAAAACACCATTGCTTACCAAATCTATCAGAAAAAGTCATTTTCGGCCACAGCGGAACAAAAAAGTTCAATAGGTTGAGTAGTGTAATAGGTTGTGACGCCAACGCTCACCACACCCAATGGGGGAGCTCGGACTCAAATGTAAGGGGTGAGTCTCTTTTCCGCTTCATGCTAAACTCTAACTTATTAATTTTTAATCGGGGCAATTAAAGATAAAAGATTTACATAAGACTTTAACCTTTGACGACTTTAAAGCCCATCAAATCGATTGGTTGTACATCAAGGAAATCGAAAAAGTTTATGCGTTAAATATGAAAATGCCAGTTCCATTTGAGTTTTCTTCAGAATGTGGTTCTACTGGCTTCTACTACTGGTTTTTTCCCTCGGCAAAAGCACAGGATTAGCAGGAGATGACGTGGTAAAGTTTCGAGTGTATTCAGAAGATGGAAATTAAGAAGAAGCTGAGAAAAAACCTACTTACAGAGTGTCATAAAAGGAATGGACAATCGTAATTTCCAACGATCGTATTTTGGGAATCCAGATTCCAATGACCATTGTGTATATACCGTACGCGTAGGAGCCTTAGACCCCTTTAAAGTTTCCTGCGATACAAAGATTGCGGGTCCTAGCTGGACTGTGATCGCCCGTCGAACAAACGGAGATCTCAATTTCTTCCGCAGCTGGCAGGAGTACAAGAGGGGATTTGGTCACATCACAGGAGACTTTTTCATAGGATTGGATAAGCTGCATGCCATAACGCATGCACAGCCCCAAGAGTTGTACGTACACCTGGAGGATTTCGTAGGGAACACCCGATACGCCCACTACGACGATTTCCACATCGAAGGGGAAAATGAGTTATATCAGATGTCAAAGTTGGGAAGTTTTACAGGAGATGCGGGTGATTCGATGCTTAAAAACAAGAATCAGAGTTTTTCCACCTACGACAGAGACAACGATGACGCTTCCCATCTTCACTGCGCAGGGGAACGTATGAGTGCCTGGTGGCACAAAGGGTGCACCGATAGGTATGTCTACATTTTCTATTTTAATGACTGTTTCTAATCTCATAACTTCAGTAACCTTTTCGGCATGTATACTAAGGGGACCGTGAAGGTGCCGCTTCTACAAAAATGGATTGGAATGACATGGGATACTTTTCGAGATGACTATTCACTGAAAGCAATGCAAATGATGCTTCGACCAAAGTGCACTTGCTCCATAAAGAAATATTAAACTAGTACACCAGTGATTTCGAATGAAGGATCCAGCTTCACCTGGCTGTTTTCTAAATAGGATATTCCGTTCTTCGTTTTGTATTTCACTTTCTGTATTAAAATCGATTTAGCTTAAAGACGTGGTGAAAGAGATAGTTTTTCCAATAGATATTGTACTTCAGGGAAAACATTCCTTCCCGCAAATATTCACATTCAAGTATCAAGTCGCTTGTACAAAATTGAGTAGAATGGTCAATATTTTGCTGTAAAAATGTTCAATCCAGAGTTCCGGGAATTTAGCGATCCTCTGTCATCGCGATACGCTACGACAAAGGAGGTGGAAACTTTCACGATGTCCTAATGTACGGGAGCACAGGTCAGTTCGGATCGTGTCCATCAGGAAATTAAATAAATCATAAGGTACGAATGAATTATTAGTCAAATTTAAAGATGTTTTATGATTGAAAGGAAACTTCATAGTTGGACCAAGTGAAAGTACCCGAAAGTAGGATATCTAAGGTTTCAGATTTTTCCTGTAGGAGATTAAAACGTAAATGGGCATTCGATCTGCAGATCTATCAGGTACATCCTCTCGCCGTCGTTTGGAGTCCCTTTAGTTCCCCGCCACGACTTTGGCCTTCTGACAGCACTTCATTAGCTTTCACATTGTTGCTCCCGTGCCTGGATCCGAAATAGATGGGCATTGCCAGAGCTGTACGGATACAACATGTGTCGCAGGTTCTCCATACCACATAGATTTCCCCATCTGCCTCCAGGAACCAATCTGACTCGTTAAAGTTAACATTTTATATATACTTTAAGGCCAGTTTTGCTTTCCTCCACGTCTCTTTGCGGTTGCCATTGCCAGGCAGGTTCAGTGCCTTCCTTATCGCTCATGAACACTAGCTTATTGCACCTCTTTCCCCAGGTCCAGATCGAGAGTACTTCCGTCACTTGTAAATGGTGTTGGCTTGACTTCGATTAGACGAAACATAAGACCCGCACCTCCACATACAGATCGATGTCGATTTTACTCGTGAAAAGCAATCAGAAATTGAAGCGAATAGCGGCCAGCACGGGAGCACATGATGTCGATGATGATGAATGATTAATAATACCAATACACTGTGGAAAAAGCAATTCTTCAGCGACCCTATTTTCTGGAGTAGGGTTAGGATGGATGGTATTGAGACTCAGATGGGCCCACAGTCTGTGATCAAATTTCCAGCATATTAGTTATACCTTTACCCGATCATAACGATCTCTGAATAATAGCACTAACCATACAGTATATAGATGTGCCAGTTCATACAAACGGCTGTCGCAAACAAAATTTCAGATGCCGCCCCAGTGACGTCACGGGAACGGACCGAACGCAACGTTCGGCTCATGATGCGAAGCGAGCATCGTCGAGTAATAAACAATTTGTAATTGTGTGCTTTGTTGTCTTCTTGTCTTGTCTTCTTGGTTGATATTTTGGTGGTGGTTTTCCGGCTTCAGCGTATTTGAATGTATGGGTACACAGGCATTCTCAATTACTTTGCGTGCGTGTGTTATGGGCGCAAGGACTGATTTTTCTGAGTTTTTGGATTGCTGTACCCTTTACTTTAGGTCTTTTAGAGTGGGCACATTTTGAAGAAATGTTCCTTGTTATATCAGAATAACTGTAGTTATACCCGGTAGTCGAAGAGTAAAGGGGTATATTAGATTTGTTGAAAAAATGGATGTGTAAAACCCAGAAGGAAGCGTTCCCGACCCCATAAAGTAAATATATTCTTGATCAGCATATATAGCCGAGTCGATAGAGCTATGTCTGTCTGTCCGTCCGTCTGTCCGTCTGTCCGTCCGTCCGTCCGTCTTCATTAGCGCCTATATCTCAGAGACTGTAATAGCTAGAGCAACCGAAGCAGCTATTATATGCTAATTTTGTTCGATGTACTGAATACGAATGGAATGAACGAATCTTAATAAGTAAACATACAAAAAGTATAGCATACATGACTTCACATGAGAAAACTTGGTCAAAACTTGGTGGAATTGGACAAATTATACATACTTATTGAGGTTTCACTGTACTCGCTAATCAGTAGCACCCGAAGCCTATTGGTGCTGCGTTTGTTTCGGTAACGCTATCATTGGCCCAAATTGTGCAATTCAAAAGACGCCTTGTACTGGCTGGAAAGGGATCAATCTAGCCGCTATAGCAACGTCTGTGGCCAATAGGGTTGCTGAAATCCAGGAGGTGTCCTGTGATGAGATTTGGCCCAGCCGACTTATAGCCTGCTTACACTACGGTTGAGTTTTGGTTTGGGCAAAACTCGAGATTCATTTACATGGGGAAGCATAGGGGCCCTAGAGGTGGCAATAAAGTTGAGTTTTGGTTGAGTTTCAATCGAGTTTGTCAGATTTTGCGAATATTTCAACCCTGATCTGCCTATCGTGGAACTATCACCACTAAAAAAACAACAAAAAACATATGTGATTATGGAGAAAAAAGGTAAACAAACAAATATTTCCTAAAAGCAATACTTTTAATACAATTTTATCATTAGATACGAGATTTGTTTAGTCACCTAAGGCCTTACAGACATTCCTGGACCTTTGGCAAATTTTTAAATATTTATGTTCATGAAATGGCTTTTGACACAGCAAATAGACTCATTACCGTACGATATTCCGCAGAGGATCCTAGGCGATGGCTATTCTCTTCTCCAGAGGGATTGTCACTCGAAAAGGAGTATCTTTCTTTTGGAGTTTGGGCAACAGTCCATCAAGTATGTTGAACGCACGCCTTTCCATGCGGAAATTTTCCTTAAAAAAGGCATCAGAGTTCTTCGTTACGTCCTCCTCCCGAAAAGATCCATATCGCGGCTATTATAATTCAATATTATTATAAAATAGAAGCCCTTGAAAATGAAATGCCAATTTCTTACCTGGGTCCAAATGCGTGTATTTAAAATTGTATCCAAATACTCCACAGTTTGAGCAGACATTGTCGCCAAATCAATACATCGCAGCATCGTTGCATCTAGCTGTGCCGAAAAAAGCATAAATGCTTCGTCGCTGTTCATATTTGTGTAATTTAATACTCTAAACAAAAGACACCAGTTCTGAGTTATTGAGTTTTCTCGGTTATCGATAGGTAACTCACCGTAGTGTAAATAGGCTATTAGTGTCACGCGGAACAAACGCAGAAGGTGTAGAAGCTCATTGTGGACAGATGGGCCGCAATTTCTGCACAAGAATTCTGAGGAGTGGCCTCGTCTACATCAGGTTGAACTGTCCCCTGAAATGGGGACCTAAGACACAACATAAATTTTTGTGTAAATTTTAAAAATTGTTTTGTTATTTTAAAAAATGTTTGGCTCTTCGCAACTTCTTCCAATGGCTAAAGCCATTGCTAAATTCACTAAAACACGTCCTTTTACGTTGGTCGGAAGCCGAGGCACGGGAGTACCCCGCCTTTTTCGGACCCACCCCGCCACGTGTTTTAGTGAATGCTTTAGCCATTGGAAGAAGTTTCGTAGGGCCAAACATTTTTTAAAATAACAAAACAATTTTTAAAATGTACACAAAAATTTATGTTGTGTCTTAGGCAAAACCCGAAAACAAACTGCAAATAATAATTTGTATTACTTGGACATTTTTCGAGGAGATTACTGGGATCGGCTGTGCTGCTGAAAAGTATATATAATATTATTGTATGCTCAAAATGGAATTTACCTTCCATTAAAGTTATCCAGCAGCCAAAGCAGATGGAGATTTGAGGAGCTGAGAAAGCTAGAAACAGAACGGAATTCCAATTATTG